>OX463759.1:25624602-26078163 GCA_949824845.1 Rhingia rostrata | reverse complement strand
AAAAAGATGATGGCCGCCATTTACCTTAAGTTGGATGCGATTGCTCCTTTCTATAGAGTTAAGTAGCGGCCACACTCTTGTACAGTATTGACAGAGATTTCAAAAATTTATAATCTACTACATCTCGTCCAATCTGACATTATGATCGCCTCTGATCAACAAGTTAAAATATACAAACATAATTATAAAATAACTCTATTACAAACTACCAAAATAATATACATAATTCATCATATAATGACAAACGTTGCCTTAAAACAGCTGTTACTTTATTGACTTCTCCAAGAACGAATGTTTTTGGATTCAACCACACCATCATATGGTAACTGAGTGATCTGACAGTTTTCTATATCACGTACTACATAACGATCGTGTGGCAGAATCTTGTGAACAACATATGGTCCTTTAAACTTAGGAATAAGTTTCTTATTGGTTCCAATGGTGGTGTCAACATTTTTGATTACAACATAGTCACCTTCTTCATAAGATTGCGCTGGGCTATAATGTTCCTCAAATTGTTTCTGGTTATATTCTTGAACCTTAACTATTGTCTTAGCTGCAGTCTCTCTTAGCCCAACAAGGTCTCTCACTGTGTTATTTAATCCCTTTTCATCAAGGAACTCCGTAAGCTTATCAACTATGACACCTCGTTGGTCTACACCAAATAGAAGCTTACTAGGGGTGGTGTTTATTGACCTATTTACCGTATTATTCAAAACGTATTCGACTTGAGACAATGTTTGAACCCAATTCGCATGTTGCATCGGTTCGCTAAGCTTTCTTAACATCGGAGTTAGTATTCGATTAACTCTTTCCACCTGATCGTTGGCCTGGGGTGAATGAACGGCAACTTTGACATGAGAGATGTTCAAGTCGAGAAGGAAGGAACTGAACTCTAATGACGTGAAGCACGTACCTCTATCAGAAATCACTCTAGAAGGTCTGCTGTAGTATTCAAAATATTTCTTAAGGGCTGCGCATACTTCCTTAGTACTTGTCGATATCACCGGATATAATTTCACATATTTTGTGAATGCATCAACAATCAGAAGGATATGCTTCCGCTTAGACTGGATGGCTGGCAGTGGTCCAAAGTGATCAAGATGAATCGTGTGGAACGGAACAGGCTCTTTAGGAATGTTGAACAAGTTACGTCCGCGAGAGTGTACAGGAGAGGAGTGCATTATGCATCGAATGCAATTCTTCAGGAATTTTTCGACCTTCGACTGTATATCAGGAAACCAAAAATGCATACGGACTTGTTCACAGCATTTAGTTAGCCCTAAATGACCAATTTTCTCGTGAACATGTCTAATAAGGTTTGTCTCCATGTCGGAAGGGACATCAGACATAATCGACCACTCTTAAGTTTCCTGAAGACAATACCATCTTGAAGCACATACGACTTCAAGTTTTCTGAACACAATTTATCCTTCAGAGCTGAAACAATCGGATCACGGCACTGTGAGGCCCTTAACTGAAAATCAATATCTTCAGAGTTAACTACAGATATCACGTGACACCGGCTAAATGCATCAGCATGACCCATATTGACGCCACTTCTATGTTTGACCTTGTAATCGTAATTTTCAAGCTCTAGAGCCCACCTGGCAATTCGTGGGTTGACATTTTTTTTATTCAAAGTTAGCGTAAGCGAACTACATTCAGTGACTATGGTAAATGGTATCCCTTCTAGGTAGACTCTAAAACGGCGAAGAGCTGATATTATGGCTAATGTTTCAAGCTCAAAACTATGATACCTAGCCTCTTGTGCTGTAGTGCTTTTCGAAAATAAGCAACTGGGAGAAACTTTTTATCGTCCTGTCTCTGAAGTAGTACAGCACCATATCGTTATGAGCTTGCGTCACAGTGAAGCTCGGCTTCAAATGTTGGGTCATAAATCGCCAACACTGGCGAGGACGTTAAGCAGTTTTGCAACTGTCGAAAGGCATCTTCGCATTCTGGAGAAAATACATAATGTTTATCCCCTTTCTTCATAAGGTCATATAGTGGCCTAGCTATGCGAGAAAACGAGTTTACGAACCGCCTAAAGTATGAGCTTAAGCCCAGAAATGAATGTAACTCTTTACTATTTTTAGGAATAAGGTATCGTTGTATAGCCTTAATGTGCGAATCACTAAGCTGGATACCTTGGTTGGTCACGTTAAATCCTAGATACTCTATTTGTGTACACGCGAAACGGCATTTGGCGAGCTTAAGTTCAAGTCCATTTTCAGCAAGGCAATGTAAAACTTCACGCAGTATCTTAAGATGTTCAGAAATGTTAACAGTAGCTATCAAGATGTCATCCATATATACAACAATTTGCTTAGATTCAACAAATCGTCGAAGTACGCGGGTAATAAATCGTTGGAAAACGGAAGGAGCGTTCTTAAGACCAAAAGGCATTCTTAAATATTCATATTGTCCATCTGGTGTTACGAAAGCGGTGAAATGTGTTGAACTAGGGGAGATCTTAACTTGGTGAAACCCACTCCTAAGATCTAACAAGGAGAAACATTTCTTTCCGCCTAAGTATTCAATGCAGTCTTCAATTAACAGAAGAGGATAATTATCACGTATAGTGTGTTTATTTAAGGCACGGTAATCAATGCACATTCGCGTTTCACCCGACTTCTTCTTAACAAGAACTAAGGGTGAGGCATAAGTGGAATCACTGGTCTTTATAATTTCCCGCGCTAATAGGTCCTTAAAAATTTCATTCACAACTTTTTTCTCTGCGAAAGAAAGTCGTCGAGGGCAACAGTAAGTTGGGGTATCTGTTACAAGTCGGATTTCCATTTGATATTCTATTGGTGCTACCTTCGATTTGTCTCATCAGCTATGAAGCGATCTAATTCTGGATTAACCTCAATATTATCTGTCGAATCTACCTATATTGCAAAAAGTTCATGTCCTAACTCTGGTATGTCTTCAGTCTCATTCGTAAGTCTTGGTTCAAGTACGGATGGCATGTGAATATTATCACTGTCAAAAACAATTGGAGGAACAGAAACACTTTTTACCGAGCCTAGAGCCGAAAGCCTTTGCTGCTAGTTTGCTCTTAACAAATATATTTTGTAACAATTTTAAATTGTACATTAATATTCTAATAAATAAATAAAAAAAAAAAACTTTTTACCGAGTTTGTTTCTTTTTGAACAAACTTTTTCGCGTTCGCGATCGGAATGTCGTCACAAGACTCATTGCCCACTCTATAATCTTTGTCAATAGTAAAGGCTGTTTTGTTATCCAAACAATTTATAAAGTAAGTGCACAAACAAACATTTCTTTTGTTTTTATCCGATTTACAAAGTTGCGCTGAAGACTCATTATTTTTGTAATTCATATGTAAGCTAATATTAAAATCTTGAAGTACATCCCGGCCAATTAGGAGAGGCATAGGTGTTATTCCATCTGGAATGATCAAAAATGAAACTGGTTTTACTTGAGAAGCAAGTTTAAGATAACAAATTATACTACCGTATGTATAGAGCTTAAAATCTCCTAGGCCCTTGTAATTTGAATAAACTAAGCTTCCAATTTTAACGTCTTCAGGCAACACGGATTTCTGGATAAAACTAATCGGACTACCAGTGTCCAAAAGAGACATAAGGTTATTATTAAACGTTGTGCACTTATTGTTACTTAAGATAAAGGCAACGCTTACCATTTGTACGGCATTAAGTTTATATCTGATCTCGTTTTCGTTGTCTTCGTTCACAGCTCCAACTCTTCTATTTTTTGGCGTCTTCGGGCAATCCTTATAAACGTGCCCAATCTCAGCACAGCGGAAGCAGGAACCAATGGGTCGTTTTTCCTTCGGGCAATTTGCAGCAATGTGGCCATATGTGGAACAATTAAAACATCTGATTATGTCAGCCGATGTGGTAGTTGCGGTGCTCCGGTTAGTTGTTGTTGCACTTCTGGTTACAGCTGTTGATGACTTCGGCACTCTCCTTTTCTCATAACGTGGAAGAAGATGCTTTAACTCTGACATTGACTTGGCAGAGTAGAGTATCGAGACGTTAGATTGTGTATCGCCAAGTCCATCTATTATGAACTCAATGAGGTCTGCTTCGTCAATGTCGGTATATGCGGCTAGCTCTTGCATTGAGAGGACATAATGCAACAATGGTTCATCACGGCGATGCGTACGTTGGCTTAGCTGACGATAAGTTTCGTGTCTGCTCACTCGTCTGTCGAATTTCTCTAAAAGAAGGTTCCTCAAAGCTGCCCAGCAATCCACTCGAACTGTTCGCAGCAAAACTTTGGCTTAGCTGACGATAAGTTTCGTGTCTGCTCACTCGTATGTCGAATTTCTCTAAAAGAAGGTTCCTCAAAGCTGCCCAGCAATCCACTCGAACTGTTCGCAGCAAAACTTTGGCAGTGCCTTGCATGAGCCTGCGTGCGGACAAATATTTTAAGCGCTCATCACACCCCAATGAAAGGACGACATCCTCGAAGTCGGTAATCCATTTACGGACGCTGTACGAATTATCGCCGGAAAAAGGGGGAATGGCATTTTCAATATCAGAGAAGTCGACTCGTCTTCCTGATTGATGAACAGTCTCCATCTCTGCCAGTTCCTTCTTTAGTACAGCGATTTTCTTGCGTCGTTCCAATCGTTGAAGTTCCTTCTCCTCTTCAGCGTCAAAGTCAGAAGTCAGATCATCTGATGGGCAGTGAAGGTCTCGGTACAAAGCGCCTGTACGAGGAAGGGCGGAAGCGTTTTCAATAAGAGGGGTCGGAGAACTGTCGGCAGTCGCTTGAGAAGTTTTAGTTGCATTTTTTTTAACAGCAGTGGTGACAGAAGTTCTTACATCGGCAATAGCAGAAGTTTCAATACATCTTTCATCATCAGTTGCAGCAGAAGTCACAGCAGCATAGTTTGCGGAGGTCTTAACGGCGGTGGTGTTCTCTTCAATCGCAGAAGTTTCGTCAGTGGTGACGGAAGTTGTTGCACAAGCAGAATTTGAAGAAGTCTCATCATCAATGGCGGATGTTCCAACAGCAGGAACAAGGTTATGTGTCGCAGAAGTATGATCGACCGAGGGTGACTCATCATTTAAATTATTGTGCACAATTTCATTGTGCAGTGATCTGATCTGCGCCAGAGTGGCTGTACTGGGAACGTCGATTCCAGCAGAAAGTATGGCTTCGGTCATTTGTGCTTTGGTGAGATTTCTCATTGCTCGCAATTTAAATCAGTCGGGTTTTCTGGCATCAGTGGGTTTTCTACACGCTTTGTTTTATTTGATGTAGTACCCCACACCTGAAGTTGTGGTGGCTTAGAACAATTGACAGTTGGCCTTAGTTATCACTTTATTTTTCTTTATTTCTTTTAGTTTTATATAATGGCGTGTCTTGCCGCTGACGTGTCAAAAAAGTAAGAGAGAGATTACCCAAAACGGAAATAGATTTTATCTCTGTCTCAAAAAAGATGATGGCCGCCATTTACCTTAAGTTGGATGCGATTGCTCCTTTCTATAGAGTTAAGTAGCGGCCACACTCTTGTACAGTATTGACAGAGATTTCAAAAATTTATAATCTACTACAATTTAAATAAATATTTTTTTTTGTTTATTTCCTGCTTGTCACATTTTTGTGGGTTTTATTTTTTATTCTACGTCGTCGATGCATTTATCTGTAATTTGTTTCTTAAGAATGTCACGGTCGCCATGTTGACCAGGGCCCATATTTTTATTATAGAAAAACAACCGTCGTGTTTCAATTGTGTATTATCACTGCTCCTTATTTCTTATATTAGGTGCTGGGCTGCTTACAATGCTGCAGCGTCAGCATATAACTTAAATATATGATACTATACTATCTATATGGTTATGTGTGGCAGCGTGGGAACGCTGACCATACATTTTACCAATGCAGCGTGGGAACGCTGACCATACAGAGTTAGAGTGGGTGATCGTATTTCATATAAGCAATGCGACAAAGTATCGCAGTGTGACACATGTACTCTCACACCACAAAATAATAAATAATAAATAATAAATAATGAATAAATAATATTTTATTATTTATTATTTATTCATTTGAGGTCTGTTTCATTTGAATTCTCTCGCGCAACTGAGCAATTTGAATCTTTTTGCACACACACCACGCAGTTATGCATGCGCAAACAAGAAAATATCAAAATGTTTTGAAATCACTCATGCCGCATGAACAACCACAGAGTTAGCAACACACACTCTCAGTTTGCATGCGCAATCACTATGAGCATGCCGGCATGAGTGGTGTGTGGACGCTATTAAAGCCAATCGTGGTCTATCCTCGTTCTACAGCACCCAACCATAATGACTGGTTAAATATAATTTTTAATGGTCCGACAAAAGAAGATAAACATTTTTTTTTAAATATTACCTTTGGTATACCGTCCGGGCCAAGGTTTCTGCTTAATTTTAATTTATTTAACCCCTTTTTTAGGTTTCCTCCGAAAATTGTATCAAACCGACATCTAATAACTCTGGAACACCTTAATAATGGTTTTACGTTAATTGCACCCGTGATTTATTACACTAGTTTACACAATACATATTGCCTGAAATAGTTTAGCTCTTGTTGATTACTGCGAATTTGCCAATTGAAAATATTTACGTTTTTTATCAGATCTAGTTTTTGAGTTATAGCTGATTTGTGTTTACGAAAGAAAGAAACATGCAGTTATGAAGAAAAACGTAAGTAAAAATTAAAATCCAGATCAACTTTGTTTTAAAGCTTTTCTCTTATGAGCGACTAAGAAAAAAGACGCATCAGGGACCAACAATGGTCCGAAACCATTTGCTTCTTCCAGAAACCCTGGTAACAAAAATTAACACTAAAAATTAAACCGTATTCAATTTTGTTGAAAGAATATTAACTTGGCAACCCTCATGCAACATGCATATACCTCTTTCCTGTTTTATTCTCTCCTTATATTTTTCTTTATTCACCCATTTGTATGAATTCCTTTTATTCATTCGCTCAATAAACGTTGTGTTGAATAGACTCCTCGGAGTTTATTTTAATCAATTTAAAAAAAAATCATAATTATGACGTTAGTTACTATGCTTATAACTCAAGACCGCCTGGACCGATTTTGATGATTCGCACAAATTCCGAACGAACAAGAAGAATACCCAAGAAAATTCCTGAAAAAATTAATTTCCACATAAATTTGGCATTAAGCGATGTTACGACGACATCTTAATGATAAATTTCGTTCATGCTTACGTAATGTTGTGATAATTTGATTTTTATAATTATTTGCAACAATTGTTTTTGCACTAAATTTGTGTTACAATTGCTTTTGTCGTTCGTTGAGAAACGCATCACTTGAGAACGGCTGCACCCACTTGGCATATTGTTTTTGTAAATGTGCTCCATATTCCACATTTGTTTTTTAAGGAAATTTACCTTGACCAATTTAACGCCAACTTTTTCTGGTTTATCTAAAATCGGAGAACGGCTGGACCATTTTTTCTTATTTCTTTGAAATGTTCGTAGTGAACCCAGCTTAAGTTTATAGGGAAAAGAAATTGAAAACGCCTTTTTAATGATATTTAATGATAATATTACACACCCATATTTGAACATTTTCGAACATTTCCATCAGTGGTACCAGATGCGCCCACTGGAATGAACGACTCGAATAGTAATCCCTTTCAACACCATTTCTCGAACAATCAGGAAACCGCAGGAACCTCAGAGAAAATGCCATCTCTTTCTAGATCAGTACGTGGAGTAGTAAATATAAATAGAGATGAAGTCTAAATTTCGACTGGAACTTGATTTGACTGAGTAAATTACCTTAGTGAATTTTAAAAGTGATAATAGTTAGCGAATTTAGTCGTTGGTATTTGATTTCTAATGAGTGAATTGAAGTGATCAAATTGTTAAACTTTTGTAATTGATATAATTCTAGAAATAAGAGTGTGTTTAAATAAATTACTGTTTTACATAAAACAGAAAATCGTTTAATCATTCGAAGCCCGGCTGCATACAACAATATATATAATATCTTATGATCCTTAACAATTTAAAAAAAAAGAAAAGTAAAAGCCGGTAAAAATCGACGAGTGTTTTTTAGGTAAAGTTCGTTGCCCAACATCATTCAAAGTTTTGCGAACTATAAATGGTGAATTGTGTAGCACGTATAGAGAAGCAATTGTTATTTAGCCAAGAGTTACGAAATGAAAAACATTATGCGTACGACACTCTCATGAAAGTTGTGATCAGGAGAACTGGAGGGACTTTTGATCAAATTGATTTTGGCAACGATACGCTTGCAGAATGATATTGCAATGGGCACTTGCTTGATCAGAAATTGCATCTACATTTTTGGAAAGCGGTCGAACTGCTTATTTAGCACTCTAGTTGCATTGAATATGCAAATAAATGAAAATCCAATGTGCAGAATTTCCAAGAAAAGTGCGATGGCCAAAGTTTTGCAGCAAAGCTAACTGATCGTTTGGGACGGGTGTAGAATGGCGCGTAAAAAGGCATTTGACAAATCGATTCAACATTTACAAAACAATCATAGGTAGTTTGGTAGTGCGATGATTCTGTTGGCAGGTGATTTTCGGCAAACATTGTCAGTAATTCTACGGTCAACGTCAGCCGGTGAACTAAATGGATGTTCAAAGTCGTCCGTTTTGTGGAAACACCTAAAAAAAACTTAAACAGACTACGAACATGCTTGGCGATCTGCAGAACGACCGATCGGTAGAACAAAAGCAGCGGCAAAATCTCTGTTTCCCGTCGTTTTCATCCCATAAGTGCTTCCTAAAATTGCACAAAATTAAAAAAAAAAATCGATAGATTCCGTTACTTCCCGAGATGATATCGTCAACAAGCCAACCGAGTTCTTAAACTCGCTGGAATTAATCGGATTACCACCTCAAAATCTCCAACTGAATATCGGATCTGTAATCAAAATGTTATAAAATCTAAACCAACCAACCACGTATTTATAATGGTCGTCGGCCCAAACGTTATCGAAGCAAAAAAGGTAAATATAGGAGACGTTTTGATTCCAGGAATCTCAATGGTTCGGACCGACTTGCTATTCCACTTTAAATGCTTACAAATTCCGGTGAGGCTGGCATTCGTAATGAAATATAACAAATAATGTGTTCGCCTGTCGACCCCTCGGGGCATGTGCAACGAGGGCTCGCCACCCCGATTAAAATTAAGTTAGGTTTAAATAGTTAAGTTAGTTAGGCTTAAGTAGTTTAAGTAGTCTTAAGTTAGTTATAATCAAGAATAAGCTTGTTTATTTAAACAAAAAGTCGCTTACAGCGCCCACTAAGGGCCGATAAGTTAGATTAAGTAAACCAGTTTTTGATAAGATAGATTTAAGAATTTTTTTCTAGCAGTAAGTTAATATTTTAAGTAAATAAAAAATGAATTTGAAAGTTAAAAAAAAAGTTGTGTTTGCCTGTTGAGTGGAAGGTTGCGCGTTCAATCACAGCAAAAATCTTTTTAACTTTTATGCAAAAGAAATAAAAAAGATCGGTTGTTATACTTAAGAGTATGCAACATCATCAAATTCTTCAAATTTAACGAACACAAGAAAAAGTCACTCCCCGAAGTTAGTTCGGACACCACCCATGGAGTAAGTCTTCACTGCATCCAACATCTTTCCTATCACTCTCTTTCTTCCCCTTCCCTAACGTTCGTACTGTGGCTACATATAAAGGGTATTCATAACCCCTTGAGTACGTGTAAATTATAAGAAAAAATCTCACGGGCAATCATTGCGTGTTTGTGGCATTCGGGTCCAGTTATAGCTATCATTAAAGCCTCATTGGAATTTTTTTTAACTTCTTGCGACTTTTTTACATTGGCGAATTGGTGCCAAAAAAAAACAAGATTAATTGTTCAACGATTCCTATAATCATGTACCTAAGAAAAGTGTCTATCATGTTTGTGTTCAATGAACTTGTTGAATGATAGC
Source organism: Rhingia rostrata (assembly GCA_949824845.1). Lineage (NCBI taxonomy): Eukaryota > Metazoa > Arthropoda > Insecta > Diptera > Syrphidae > Rhingia > Rhingia rostrata. The sequence goes on along the minus strand of OX463759.1, from coordinate 26,068,208 downwards.
TATAACTGGAACCTCAACCTTGAAAATCTACCCACCCCAATCTTAGACAGGTTGGGATGGATGAATAAAAATGATCATTCAAAAATACATTTTAAAATTTGAAGGGAAAACATAGTTTGCCGGGTCAGATAGTTAAAAATAAATCCCAATTATTATTATTTAAATAACTCCGGAGTGCAAAAAAATTGTTTTTGCGAAATTCGATGTTACAGCGGAGTTTGTTTTATTCAACCGAGCAACATTTTTAAAATGTAGTTCTAATAGTAAAGCTTTATGATGAACACTACTTGAATCAATAGTATTCAATGCTTCCATGTTAGAATTAGCTTGACTATTCAAAAAGATCAAATGTAGAATTCTATTTAAGCTATGCTGAATATTGTTGATTTGAAATAGATCGACCGATAGAAGTACATCATTGACTACATGTTCGTAATCATATTTGGTATAACATGGTAATAAATCACTATCCACATACCTCCAAGTTGTGTCAACAGCATTGAAGTAACGCAACATACAAGGTATTTGAGTGGGTAGGTGGTTGAGTGGAATTGGTATCACTTCAAGGGGTTTGTAGGAGACTAAAATTCCCAGCCCAAAACAAACTTACGAACTTCACCATTTATACACACACACACACAATTTTTCAAAGTCGGCCATTCGATGTACCGTTGCAATTTCCCTATTTTGAAAGCAGGGTGAGAGAGCTAATTAAACTCCCCCCCGCCCTTTCTCTGTGCTTTGTTTTGCTTCTCATCTTATTAACATTTTGATAGTAAATGATGAACGGACACTTGTCTCCACTTCCAACAAAACTGTTTGACGACGATGATTGCAGCTTATCAATAGGGACCTTCTTTTATAAAACTTATATCGTTGAAATCACTTCCATCTGGTTGAAATTCGATTACATAAAACGAATATCGTTATAGGTAAAACGATAATCGTTTATTCGTTTTATATAATCGCACTTTTTCGTCACCTTACGCATACCCGTTGAGTGCCAGTGTGCAGTTTTCTCAGCTGGGGTTGTTGGTAACGAAATCAGGTCAGTTTGTGTCCATCTTGAAGGATTTTTTTTAACGATTTCATGATTTCGCTCCAACGGGAAGGATGAATCGCCCATCGATTATCGAAGGAAACACTTGATGGAGCACCTCAATTCAATAAGGGAGGATTGAAAGTGGGAAGACCGCTACACCAATTACCCACATCGTGCCTGCATCTATACAGTTACTTCGATGTTAACGAATTTTTGGAATGTACACAAAATCGACGATCTATGCCACAATTACAATGGCGCCACACTTTTGGCCCCTCTCCAAATAACTAAAACTAATATCAACTAACACTCAAAATAGGGGCCTAAAGACTCATCACAAAAATTAACCATGGTCCGTTTGTCCCAAACTTTCCTAAGTGTTACTCTATTTGCGCACTTCAAGTTGGTTGAAGTTGGTTTCTGTTTGCTCAACCCACTTGAGGCGTGGACGTCCTGCTATGTTTTCGACGTCTGGCCGAGAATTGAAGACTGTTTTTGTTATTCTTTTGCCATTTTCAGCCGTCATTCAAATAATTAACTTCCAAGCCACTGCGTTATAGCTGTGTTCGGCAATAATAATAATCAAAATCGAATGTCGACATTAGTAAGTTACCAGATTAATTTATATTGTAGAGCTTTATTTAAACTACCAATAATTAAAACTCATAAATAACTAAGAACACTCGACTTCTCGATTAAATCTACTACATGTTCTGATCAAAAATATTTTCATATGGCAGGGTTTTTGCTGTCGAGTGAATGGTTTTGTGCGAAAAAATGTATGATATTTAATTTTGTTATTTTAAGTTTCCCATTTATAATTAATAATTCACTCTTATTCACTCTGACCCTATAAATAAGACTGTTATAAGTTTAAGTTGTGTAATATATCTCAAGATAATTAATGATTTTCATCGATAAGTTTGCGCAGGCAAACATGTGTAAGAGGTCGGGAATAAAAAAAACAATCCACAATTTAGATTTATTTGGTAAATATCTTTGACGTTCTCTTTTGTGGTCCTATTCCACCGTTCCAAATAACGGAATAAATAAAATGTATTCCATTTATGTTTGATCTTGCGGATAGAAAGGTAAAATTACAATACACGCTTCTATCTGCACGTGAAAATTTACTTTCCGCCATGATGGAAATCCCAGTTCCCCACGTTCCTCTTTGTCGTAGACACTCGATATCATGCGATAATTGAGTTTTCGCCATTTTCAAAATAAGGGAAGAGCAGAGAGAAATGAAAAATCGCAGAGTAATGTTCATTACGTGTGAACACCCAATGTTCCCTCTCGTGTGATCTATTAATTTCTTCATTCACCGCTGCTGGGTGCCGGACCATAGACATTCCAGGAAACTGCAGGCGGGTGAGGTTGTCATATAGGGCACCACACTTTATATTCTACATTCAGCAGATATGTACGGTATGCCCCTCGTTACATGTTAATTGCAGATCGAACTGGATGCGATCAATAAAGCCAACCGCATTTGGATAAACGGCACAACGTGTCAAATATCAAGGACTCTCATTCCGCAAAGTGATTATCGTATGACGATAACATTTCGATGGTATATCTTGCATCACGTAAGATCAAAAGTCATCTTTGCTGTTGCCGATATCACTTTATTTGCTTCAAGTAAACAAATAATCTTCAAATCACAGACGATTACTGAGCGATTGCTCAAGAGGTCTTTTTTTTTTCTTTTTAAATTCATTTTTATTATCTTAAAATACTAACTTAAAACTAGACAAAAATGACTAAATCTTACTTATAATTAACATTTTTTCTTATACTAACTTATCGGTCCTAAGCGGGCGCTCTAAGCTTAAATTAACTTTTTTATTTGCTTTTCAGCTTTAGTCGTTTTTATTTTATTTTATTATGTAGATCATTTTTTTTTGTTCAAAGAAAATTTAAAAAAACTTTGATCCGTAACATTTTTTGTTTTATATAAAAAAGCTTAAACTAGATTAAAAACTAACTTAAGACTACTTAATACTACTTAAAACTACTTACACCTAACTTAATTATAATCGGGGTGGCGAGCACTCGTTGCAAATGCCCCGAGGGGTCACCATGCCGATCGAGACTTTTGGCCCCCAGGCTGCATGTATTCCACCATATTGTACGCCAATATGGTGCACATGCCCCGCCCCAGACCTCGTTTCTAAATTTTTTTTTTTATCTTACAATTAAGGAGTGGTCTAAAAGTCCGCAAAGTCAGGAGGAAGTGCAGAATCACTTCCCTCATGTAGCCACCAAAATTCCATACTCTGCCTTTCAGCATCGGTCCTATCGCGATCCGATACCGAAGTGCTAAAGCGGAGGAGCTCCGGGGCATTGTCGACATACCCGTCGCGGATTAGCCGCTTGTAACGCGCGTCACGGTAGCGGTGGTATAAAACCGGGAAACCTGTCCTGTACCAACCCTAACGAATCGATATAAATAAACGCCTCTGGTGGAATAAAGCCCGACACGAGCGTACTCTCCGTATATGTTTCATTGGGGTAATAAGCCCCAAAGATCAGGCTGTTGTCGCTAGCCATCGCCCTTGCAGCGTGCCTTCGAATCACCTTAATAAGGAAATTGTCGATTCTGTTCAGCTGGGCCCCATTGTAAAGAACCTCGTTGCGATAATATTTTATGTACTCGGAGTCCGGCGTTCGGTACAATCCTAAGCAGGATCGGAGACAACGCCTCTCAAACAGCCGTATCTTTTCCATGTAGGATGGTGAAATATTGAACCACACAGGACAACCGTAGGCGATGATCGGCCTTATGAGGGCCATGTAGCAAATGACTTTCACCCTTGAATCAAGTTGACTGCTTTGAAACAATCTTCTTGTCAGAGCATAAGCCCCCCTAGCCCTAGCCAGACAAGCATCCACATTTTTATTAAAATACAGAAACTTGTCAAGCCAGATGCCAAGGTATTTGACTTCAGTTCTCAGCGCCAACGGCCGTCCATGCTGTCCAATGATGCACAATTTTTTCCAGTTTTTTCTGGTATCGTAAGATGCCCTCTGCACTGGGGTCCTGGACAGAATTGTTTCGGTTTTTTGGAAATTGATCCTCAATTTCCAATCGTCGCAATATCCCTTGATGTGATCGAAGTCACGTTGCAAAAGTATGCTGATGACTCCGATTTTCGGACCTGATCTGTACGCCACCACTAAGGGAACCTACCAGATCACTTGTATAAATGTTAAACAATATCGGGGAGTTCACCGCCCAGACAGGCCCCTGTGCATTGTCCTTTGGATTTATTCCATTGGATGTCGGAGACTAGTTTCGACGCGGCATGAATAGTGTCATGCCTCGCTCGAAAACCAAACTGATTTTCCGGGATAATTTTATTTTCCTCGACCCACTCAAGCAGAGCCCTACTGACTATCTTCTCGAATACCTTGCTTACATTCGGCAGAAGGCTTATTGACCGAAGATTTGCAGGGTTTGTTCTGTCCTTGTCCTTTTTGGGGATAGGATGTACCACCGCCGTTTTCCAGTGCACCGGATAATGTGCATTATTCAGTGCATTGTTAAACAGCGTGGTGAAAATATCGACTGCCTCTATTGGCAGGTGTCTCAACACGACGTTTGGGACCCCGTCCTCTCCCGCCGACTTTTTATTCTTCAGTGATACAAAGATGTCCAGGAGTTCATCTTTTTGCACGAACAGCATCAGGCTATTGGCGACTATGCCATTTGAAGGGTTTTCGTCATTGAATACGGTAAAACCGTTATTCTCAGATCGCCAAGCTTGAAGTTCGGTACGCATATAAAAGTGATTCAGAAAGGCTCTCTCCTCAATATCGTGAATTGGGCGAACAGGATTGTTCACCGTATACACGGTCTCGAAGACAGCGCCTATCGAATTCACCTTCTCCTGAGGATCTTCGATCGTGAAAAAACCGTCGTTAGAGTCAACACTTTCCGGACTTATACCAACAGCTGTGAGTGTCTGTCTGTTCTCTGTCGTTTGGGAAATTCGGACACAAGGAATGTCGTTATGATCCTTTCGCCTGAAAATTTTATTTATTTGCGGGAACATATTCGGGCTACTGGTTTTTATAGCCCGAATTTTCTTGCCCCAGTACAAACTTACAGATTGTCTATAATGCTCCGTGATTAACTGTTTGAGGTTTTTGATCAACGACTTCAATGTCCGAACCTCCGGGTCTTGTCTGTCAGTAAATTGCCTCCGTAGCCGTTTAAGCCTCGCGACCAGTCTGCTTTTGTGTTTATGGAGTGCATCGATACTTCTCCGTCTGGTCGTCACAACTAGTTACCTTGGGGATAACTCGATCCATTGACCTTTTAATGACCTCATTCATTTTTAATAAATTTTGATCGATTTCGTCGTTCGTAAGGTTTCGGTTTGTCGGAGGGTTGATTTCGCTCAAACGTAATTCTCGCTTTACAACTCTGGCGAAGCGCGGGCAGTTCGTCCTTCGATAGTCGAAAGAACGCACCTGGTCGAACTCCTCCAGTTGAGTTTGTTCGTTTGGGATCCTGAATACGGCATCGATTCCGAGGTGGTCACTATCGTAATCGAATGCTCGCACACAGTTCCGCGCGTGTTCGTTATTTGTCAGTTCTAGTCTGTTGTCCATAAGCGCTAAGTCCAAGAAAGAGTTTCCTCTCGGGAAAGACGGGATATCCGTCGCGTACAAACTAAGTTTGTACTCAATCGTATTTTGTTCCCTCCAAATTTGAAGCAGTCGGCCTCTAGTGTTCGCGTTTGTATTTCCCCAAGCCGCATGCTTAGCGTTAAGATCGCCGGCCAAAAAGTAATAGTTTTTAGCCAAATGAAGCTGTAGGCAACGAAAAAGTGTCTCGAGCTCTGCTATAAATTGAGTTTGTTGAGTTGCTTCAGGCGCATAAAGCGACACCACATACATTCTCCTCCCACTGTGGAGAGGAATGCATACGATGCATGCTTCCAGCACCCGGAACCTACTTACTTCCCCGCTATATATGACTTTATGGCGTAAGCCTTTGCGTAATAAGACAGCGACCCCACCCCCTTGGGAGGAGTGGGGTCGGTCTCTTCTCACTACATGGTAGTTGCTGTATCCCAATTTGTGTTTCTGGTTTAGCTTAGTTTCGCTGACCAAAAGTACATCCGGGAGTTGGTTTTTCAACAGATTGGAAAGGACGGTTCTTCTCTCGACCCTGACTAGCGAATTAACATTCAAAGCTAGGATCTTAAAGTTTACCTCGTCGAGCGTAGCCATCATGTTCATGGCGCGCTAGACTTTGCAAACATCGAATAGATATGATCTATTCGGGCTGCTTGCTCGTCCAATTGCTTTTGGAACCGATCGATCTTGCTATCCAATGACAGCAAGATCCTCTTCATGTCCAAATCAGCTTCAGGTGCTTTTTCAGCAACCTTAGGCATATTTAATGTCTGGGGCTTACCCGATCCAGCTGCCATTTGGGCAAAGGACACGTTGGGCGCTACCCGATTTGTGTAAGACTGACTTTTCTGTCGCCTTTCTTCTTCAACAGCATGTTTCCGAGCTAGCATGCTCTTCTTTTTCTGTTGGAATACAGGACATCCCTTATAGTTAGCAGGGCGTCCTGCATTCCCGCAAAGCACACATGTGAGCTTGCTCATGTGTTCATCCCTTTCGCTACCTAGAGGGCATTCATTTAAATTGTGGTCCTCATCGCACTTAACGCATCTAATATGCATGTTGCAATTAGAAGCGGCGTGCCCGAAACTTTGGCAGCGCATACATTGCAGTATGCGATCTGACCTTTTTAATTTGTCCCATTTTACAGCATGGTAGTATACGCGATTAATTCTGCGTAGACTATCAATTTTGCTGTTGGGGGTTAGCTGGACGAGGAAAAATGGTAACCTTCGGTTACAACCCCTTCCATTGACCGCGGAAAACGGCTTTATACCGACGAACTTAAGGTCGTCGCTCTCATAACTCTTGAGCTCCTTTAGGAGCTCCTCCGCGTCAACCCCGGGATCGATTACCTTCAGGACGACCGTTTTCAATTTTTCGGATTTTGGCGTATACGTGAAGTACTCTGCCTTTATTCCCTCAAGTGCTTTGTGGACCTTTTTGTGGTCCTCCAAATTATTGACTATAATTTTGTGTTTCTGGGCCGAAATATGTTTGACCGTGAAGTCCTTAACAGCTACCTTACATAATTCTATAATAAAACTACTAGCTAGGTTACTTACACTAATTGGGGGTACTTCCCCCTTTTTTTGTTGTGTCTGCTGCTGCTGTTGTTGCTGCTGCTGATGTTGCTGCTGTTGCTGCTGCTGCGGTTGTTGCTGCGGCTTTTTTATCGGCTTCCTCTGCTGCTGTGGTTGTTGCAGTTTCATTTGTTGTTGCTGCCTTGGTTGCATATTTTTAGTTTGTTGGCGCTGAAGCATTTGCTGCGCTTTCAATTCTTCTTGTTGTCTCTGCTGCTGCTTACGTTTTTTCTTTTCTTCGAGGTCTTTTATTTTTTTTGCCTCTCGAATTTTTTCTAGTTTTTCTAGACGTTCCACTATGAGTCGGCTCAGCTTTGCCTCCTCATCATCCGCTGCCGGTATTTCCTCGACCTCGGCTAGCTCTTTGTATGGGTTACCCTCGCCGACGTAGCGGGGTTCCCCTTCTTCCATCGCGGATTCGTCGAGGGAAATTGATTCGAACTCCTATTCATCCATTTTTTTTTTTGGCTGCTGTGTAATTTCCGCCGCATACCTCTTGTTGATGAGATTAGGCGTCGGAATTAAACTCCTCCGCATCTCACCACTTTCGGCTGTTGCCGTTGCTCTTGCTGCTGCCGCTGCTGTTGTTGACACAGCTTTTGTTATCGCTGGTAAAGTTCCGTGTACCAGCACTTTTGTTTCCGCCACTGTGTTAGACGACGATGACGATGAGGATAATTTTGTTGTTGTCGGCTTTGGCTTTGTTGGCGGCGACCCAGGCACCGTCAGCTTCTGCCTTTTGTTTGTGGGTGAATTTCCCCCAGCTTGCGGGGGGTTTTCTTCCCCGAACCGGTTTCCATCACCGGTGATTCGGTAGAAGACCCTCTTTTTGTATAAATTATTGGTTTTGATAACTTAATTTAAATTAAAAAAAACTCGTGTGATTGGGATTCGACCCAAGACTCCCACGGCTGTGTCGGATGATACCTCCACTGCTCCACGTAAACAATAATATTTTGTTTACTTACTTGGCACTTGTCACTTAATTCACTTTGAAAAATACTTCAACACATCCTAGTCAACTAACCACTACAAGAGTTGGAGAGCGACTGATTGCTCAAGAGGTTTCTACTACCCTCTGAGTGATAATCGTTTTCAAAGTTACGGAATGACCCCCAGGCTACTCTGGCCAAACGATAACCAGAAGCACTCCTTCTGCTTGACAATGCTACACAGATCCAACATCAGACCCTTAATCGGTGACCTTACAGAACACCCTGTAGAAGCTGCTTGGACGAAGAACAGGAGGAAAGTATTCCTCACCTTCTCTGCTCTTATCGAATACCACCGTATGCGATTCTACTTTCGATTCTATTCAAAAGTTATTTCCTGTGCTACTTTGAAATGGTAATGCCAACTCCATTTCAAATAACTACTTTCGAACGAGCCTCGAGTTGTTTCCTTAAAAAACGAGTGGTAGGCGCACGACTGTGTCGTACGCAACTTTCTCTTTCACAGCGGCGAGTTTATTTGACGTTTCTAACAATTTGGTCAAAATACACAATAATATTTATTTTAATTAATGATGCTAAAAATGATATAGATAATGTCGAAATGTGATTATACGAAAATTTATTCCGTCATTGAAAGTAATCGGTGTCCATGTGAATAACAATGATTTTCCGTTATTGGCCAAAACTGAAAATTCCGTATAGAGACAATTGGCCCAAAACTAATTATGTGGAACTCATGAAAACAGTAACAGTATTATACAAATTAGATTTCATTCAATTTGACAAAATAGTTTGCGAGAAATTGACAATTTTCTTATATGGGCTATATGCAAAAATCCGTTATATGTATTTTGTCGATAAAACTGGGTATACAGTTTTGTTGGAACTAATATACTTATAGTAAATATGAAGTTTATTCAAAATCGTTAGAGCCGTTTTCGAGAAAATCGAGGTTATCTACGATTTTTATATAACATTACGATGATAGCGGAACTCAAAAAGTCTTTTTTTTTTATTCCGTCCGTCGGTTCGTCGGTCCGTACAAGCCTCTCCAGCCAAAACGACTTGACCTATTTTCTTCAAACTTCGTATCCAGCGTTTTTTTGGTCATAGTTCTTGGCATTTGTTGTTTTCTTTTAGCCATGTTATTACTGGTACCTGCCATATAAAAATCAAACATAACCTCAATTTGCTCAACAACGGCTTTAACGATTTTGATTAAACTTCTTATATGTTATAAGCATATTAGTTTCAAAAAACTTCATACACAGTTTTTCGAGAAAATCCATATAACGGATTTTTGCGTTTAGGTCACATAAAGGAAATTGTAAATTTCTCGCAAAGTATTTTGCCAAATTGAATGAAATTTAATTTGTATATTATTATTACTGTTTTCATGAGTTCCGCATAATTGGGTTTGGGCCAATTATCTCTAAACGGTATTTTCAGTTTTGGCCAATAACGGAAAATCATTATTATTCACATGGACACCGATTACTTTCAATGACGGAATAAACGTTCGTATAATCACATTTCGACATTATTTATACCATTTTTAGCATCATTAATCAAAATGAATATTATTATGTAATTCAGCTAAATTGCTACAAACGGTAAATTAACTCGCTGTGAAAGAGAATGTAACGTACGACCCAGTCGTGCACCCACCACTCGTTTTATAAAGTCTAAGTTCTATTCCATCCAGTATTTTGGATGTCCGAATATTCCGAGGAGCCAACATCGATTCGGACCACTACCTAGGTGCAGCCAAGGTTAGAATGCGGATATCCACCACGCCACAAAAATCCATAAATACTGTAAAAAAAATGTATGTTCAAAGACTGCAACCGCAAGAGACCGCCAAGTCATTCGCGCAACACGTATCCCTAAACCTCTCTACTAACACCATACCACCAGCATCGAATGTCGAAGAACAATGGCAACGATGCCTACAAGCCATTAGATCAGCCGCAACTGATGTGCTAGGTTTCTCGCGTCCACAAGCAAGAAACCCCTGGTTTGCAGAGAAGAAAGGAAGAACACCTGCTATTCAGAAAGAAGAAAAAAAAAGCAAAAAAAAAAAACGAGCGATTGGGCATATAGAGAGGTGCCACTTCAAGAACGATGTTCGTAAGTTTTACCAAAGTATATAACGTCAAAGCCAAGGATACAAAGCTGGAGCAGAATCCTGTCGAGATGAGCAAGGAAATATCGTAGTTGAGACACAGTCGATCTTTAGGATATGGAAGAACCACTTCTGCAGACTGTTAAACAGCGATGACGAACAACATTCCGCTGTCAGGCAGAACGAACCATTCAATATTGGCAACGACAGCGAAAACTGCCAACCACCCGACCTGAGTGAAGTGAGTATAGCAATATCTAAACTGAAGCTGAATAAGGCTGCCGGAAATGACGGCCTTCCCGCCGAGCTTTATAAAGCCGGCGGAGATGACTTGGTAAGTAACATCCAGTAACTCATCAGCCGAATCTCATCGGAAGAGAGTATGCCTGAAGATTGGAACCTCAGCATCGTTTGCCCGAGCCACAAAAAGGAGACCCTCTACCCTACGCCAACTACAGAGGCATAAGTCTCCACAACATCGCCTACAAGATTCTATCTCTCGTAATATGTGAACGCCTGAAACCGTTTAGCAACAACCTGATCGGCCCTTATCAGTGTGATTTTAGGCCAGGTAAGTCTACAACCTATCCAATCTTAACACTTCGACAGATCGACACCCATCACCTATTCATCGATTTCAAAGGCGCAACCGATAGCATTTATAGAGACGAACTATACAGAGCCATGTCTAGTTTTTGTATACCGGCCAAACTCGTCCGTTTTTGTAGGATGACGATGGAAAAATATTGCTGCGCTATCAGGGTCGAAAACGACCTCACCGAAACATTCGATACCAAGAAAGAATTTAGGCAAGGCGATGCGGTGTCAATTGAATTCTTCAATCTGATTCTTGAGAGGATTGTGCAAAACTCACGAGCCAACACCGGAGGCACACTTTTCAAAATAGCATACGCCGACGATATTGACATCATTGGTAGGACCCAACGTGATGTCATAGCTACGTTTGCTAGTATAGAGAAGGAAGCGGCAAAAATGGGTTTAGCAGTAAATGAGGGAAAGACGAAGTATATGCTGTCAACACGAAAGGAAACACAACATCGACGAATTGTACAGAACGTCACCATTGACAGCTATAATTTTGAGGTAGTACGAATATGATTTTCCTTGTCACTTGAACGAGTTTTTTGCCTCCATACAAATCGACCGGACTTATTGTGCATCCAAGAGGTTTTTTTTTATTGTTTTATAATTTGCACGCACTCAAGGGGTTATGAATACCTGTACCACTGTGTTTTAGCACAGTGCGGGCGTTAAGGAAATTCGGGATAAGAAGAAAGGAGATACCGATGCACATTGATTTCAAATGCCTGTATGTTATAATGGAAAGGAAAAACAGAGTTTGGTAGAGCATTCCACATTCGTGTTGTTCGATTAATGTACGAATCTCTGTATTTCAGCGTACGTCCGAAGATAGGCTTGAGGGTAAACTAATATGCATTCATAGCGTAACGAGTATTGCGGCTGAATTGTTGAATGTGAGAAATGCGACTGGCTATTTCATTTGATCATTGGTTGTTAAAATAGCGATAAAACAATGTAAGGAAAGAGATATTTCGACGGTGTTCAAGCGAAACTTAAGACCATTCTAAACTATTCTAATGTCTCCTATAAGTTTTTTCGCACTAGGTGGTGCAATGTTGTTTTTGGTGCACCCGACCAGATGTAGGCGTTAAACTCAAGTTTGGGGCGTATAAACGCTTTATATATTATGCCCAGATCAGAAGGGGTGAAATATTTGTTTCATCGATTAAGGAAACCTAGATATTTCGGTACGTTTCTAGCATCTTGGAATATGTGGTCGTTCCAACGTAAGTCGTTACTAACACACATATCTTGCATGGAAAGTTTTTCGGTTTCTTCGAAGTAAGTGCCATTTATGGACAATGGCTCTAGATTTTGGTTTCGCTTTAACGACAGAAGACAGCATTGTGTTTTGGAAGCATTGAATTCTACTCTGTTGGATTTACCCTATTTGATGATGCTGTCAAGGTCGGAATTCAATGAGCTCAGCATATGTTTTCGTTTAGATTCCACGTTCGAAGATGAGGGACGTGGACCTGAAAACGAATATGAGAAGCTGAGAGTAATGTCATTAGCGAAGGAATGAATTGGATTAAGAGTTACAGATAGGAGATCATTGATGAAAATGAGAAAGAGAGTAGGAGACAAAACTGGATTGGTTTTGTATAACCGAAAGTTTGTCTCTATCAAACTGATAGCTTCTTTGCAGCTAAAGTCATACCACTCGTTTGCCTTTGGTGTAATACTTTTTATTCTGTTGGGAATAAAAGATCGCATACCAAGAGAATGATGTTTGGTATCATATCAGCAGCAGCATCCACGTCACTATTGAGGAAACATAGTGATCAATCTAAATTACTAAAAAAAAACTGTTCAATGCTTCTCAATTGGCTTTCTCGTATTGTCTTTTTGGGAATTCGGTCTTTAACTCTGTGGTTGGAGTACGAGAAGTTTGTTTGGAAGAAGATGCAAATCCTGTAAATTTGCAACAAGCTATATTCGAATTTAGCTTGTTATCAAATGAATGCAAAAGACAATACGAGAAAGCCAATTGGGAAGCCTTAAACTGTTTTTTTTGTTAATTTATTTATATATATAATATATATGTCCCAGAGGTAGTAAACACTTTTGGTCATTTGTCAAATATATAAAAAAAATTCGGCCTCATCATCAGTTCCGACGCCCATTCACAAATGACATTCCAGCTGTCAGCTCATTAGACAAAGCCAATCTGCATGCTTCGCATTTCGCAGCCAGTTCTGCATTGCCAGATTGTGCCCAGTCTCGTCCTGTACTTGAGAACGTAAATCATTCTATAGGACAAGTTCACTTTTGAACTCGTACGATTGCAAGACTTTTATTTGATCTTGACATTCACAAGTCCGCTGGTCCAGATGGTATTTCCTCAATTATTTTGAAGAAGTGTTCTTATACGCTAGCAAAACCACTGCGTAAGCTTTTCTATCTATCATACTCATCAGGTCTCTTTCCGAGTATCTTTCGGAAATGTTCAATTCAAGTTGTTTTGGACGGATTCAAGTCTGCAACTCACCAAATAAATGCTGGTTTCCCTCAAGGCTAAGTTTTGTCTCCGACTCTCTTTCTAATTTTCATCAATGATCTCTTATCTGTAACTCTTAATCCAATTCATTCCTTCGCTAATGACATTACTCTCAGCTTCTCATATTCGTTTTCAGGTCCACGTCCCTCATCTTCGAACGTGGAATCTAAACGAAAACATATGCTAAGCTCATTGAATTCCGACCTTCACAGCATCATCAAATAGGGTAAATCCAACAGAGTAGAATTTAATGCTTCCAAAACACAATGCTGTCTTCTGTCGTTAAAGCGAAACCAAAATCTAGAGCCATTGTCCATGAATAGCACTTACGTCGAAGAAACCGAAAAACTTTCCATGCTAGATATGTGTGTTAGTAACGACTTACGTTGGAACGACCACATATTCCAAGATGCTAGAAACGTACCGAAATATCTAGGTTTCCTTAATTGATGTAAAATATATTTCACCCCTTCTGATCTGGGCATAACATATAAAGCGTTTATACGCCCCAAACTTGAGTTTAACGCCTACATCTGGTCGGGTGCACCAAAAACAACATTGCACCACCTAGCGCGAAAAAACTTATAGGAGACATTAGAATAGTTTAGAATGGTCTTTAGTTTCGCTTGAACACCGTCGAAATATCTCTTTCCTTGCATTGTTTTATCGCTATTTTAACAACCAATGCTCAAATGAAATAGCCAGTCGCATTTCTCACATTCAACAATTCAGCCGCAATACTCGTTACGCTATGAATGCATATTAGTTTACCCTCAAGCCTATCTTCGGACGTACGCTGAAATACAGAGATTCGTACATTAATCGAACAACACGAATGTGGAATGCTCTACCAAACTCTGTTTTTCCTTTCCATTATAACATACAGGCATTTAAAATCAATGTGCATCGGTATCTCCTTTCTTCTTATCCCGAATTTCCTTAACGCCCGCACTGTGCTAAAACACAGTGGTACAGGTATTTATAACCCCTGGAGTGCGTGCAAATTATAAAACAATCAAAAAAACCTCTCGGATGCACAATAAGGCCGGTCGATTTGTATGGAGGCAAAAAACTCGTTCAAGTGACAAGGAAAATCATATTCGTACTACCTTAAAATTATATCTGTCAATGGTGACGTTCTGTACAATTCGTCGATGTTGTGTTTCCTTTCGTGTTGACAGCATATACTTCGTCTTCCCCTCATTTACTGCTAAACCCATTTTTGCCGCTTCTTTCTCTATACTAGCAAATGTGATTCATTTGGCAACAAGCTATATTCGAATTTAGCTCAACGAACTAGAGATAAATAAAGAGGAACATAAAGCAATAAAAATAAAGAACAAAATGATAAAATATAACAATGAATTCGGTTTTTGAAAATTAAGACAAGTTAATATGTATCTCTATAATAAAAACTACCAGAACATTCATAGTATGTACCTTTATCTTTTTATCGCATTTTTAGAATCTCGCTCTTTAGTTCCGATTTTGCTACTCGAGTTTTAGATTTTTCAAAGTCACTTTTCTTTTTATATTAAAATTTTTGTTTTTTAATTCGAGTTTTTCTTTTTTTAGTTTGTACACCTCCTCAATTATATGGTTTTGTCTCCTTGTAAAATTCCTTTTAAATGTTGATTCATGTTTATCATTACCTATTTTTTTTAATTCCTTGGATAATTCATTTGGTTTTCTACCTGTCTCTGCAATAAAGCTGTTTGTTGTCTCTTCGGTGGAGGTTTTCGATGGCCGTGTTCCGGATTTTAGTTTTACGAAGTTAACTTTTTCGATTGGTCAATCGAGCATTTTAGTCGTGTGACATGGTCGATTGTCCAATGAGAACAGTATACGGTAAACGAAATCGTATACACTTAGCATGACGTGATCATCTCCGGAATCAAGAACTTCACTGTTTTGCAAATATTTGGTTTCCGTGCTGGTTTTGGTTACCCCATAGCTAGAAATTCCATGCATACCATCGACGCCATGTACAAGGTCAAGCAATCTAGTCACCTCCGTCTCTAACGACGAAGAAATTTTTGTTTAGGGGGACCGCCACCGGTTCCCGATAAATTGGCCTTATTTGACCTCAGCTTTTCGCTGATGGTATTCTTAAAATCCGCCCACACCTGAAAACAAAAAATGCAATTATTATTGAGTTAATGGTTGACTTGTATTTTCTTATTTTCTTCTATCCTTCAATGTGACGCTGCGGCAAAAGTCAGCGTTTAGTTCTTGGGACAAAGTGGTCCACATTCGATGAGATTTTTGTCTCGCATTTGGGCTTTTAAGATATCTATTGGACACGTGTGGACGTGGCAAAAAACTTTATATAGACGAAATATAGATATTAGGATTATCTAGATACCGTGTTCAGAGACTTTTTCAAAATCCCTAACATTTTGGCCTAAAACTACGTTTTGCTAAAAAGGTGGCGTGCCAGTGAGCGGATTTCATAAATTTTAACACTTGTTCTGCGGGGGGCAAAAACAAACACGTGTACCAAATGTCATCATTCTAGCTCAAAAATTAAGTACGAAAAACTGGTGACATACGGACGGACGGACAGACATGGCTAAATCGACTTTAAGCTGTATCTAGCTAAATTATTTCACTATGTTACAAACTGTGTAACAAAACTAATATACCCCTATGGGACAGGGTATAAAACAAAAACACAAAAATGCAAACAATAAACAAAATTCGTATGTAATATATATACTTACAAAATGGCGCTTAATACATAACTTTATTATATGATTAAGACGTGAATTTCTGAACACTTATTAAGAACATATGACTAACGCTAGTCTTTTTTGAAAAGTGTGGAGGTTATCGTTGGTGATACATTTAGCAGTTGTTGAATGACAAAAATTAAATTTAATCCGTAATAAGAACCATATTGCGTGTGTAGATTTTCGATGGCCAATAGATATTTGTAGATAGTCTACATATAATCTATATATATATATACATATATATATATATAAATTGAGACTTAAAATGTTGTGTTTGTTTGTCGCCGATTCACACTTTAACGCTGACTCTGATTGGTTTTGGCTTGGCAATGTCCAGTGGTTGTAACTCTGACTACACATCAAGTGCTTATTCTTAACCTCTAAGTGGTAACCATCGGGTACTGGTCTCATCCAACCGGATTTCAATTGGTAAATGATAAGCGCGAGTCTTGATAAACCGACGAAAAACAGCAACACTATAAACAGCCAGGGCAGAATGGCACGGAATTAATACCCGGCCTACTGTCCTAGGCGAACTTCGACATATTTAGACAACAGGTTGTCTTGTAAATTCTATGGTTAGTTAGGCTCTTTGAACAGAGATGATAACGGATGAACAGAAAGGCCAACGGAAGCAATCACCCCGTTGTGGATACCGATGGCCCCGTCTTCTAGGGGTTTATAATAAATTAGAACTGGCCCTCCAGGTTAGGGGTTGGCCTTTGGATTAACTACCCAATCATACAACCTATAGCCTCGGACTGCTTTATTGCTGATGACCGAACGAAGTTCATATCTGAGCTTGGAAATTGAAAACATTAAAGCTCTACAAAGCAGACATTACTGTCTTCCAGGAAATACGATAGGATGGGTCGGGCATATACAAGGATGAAAACTGGGACATATACTGTGGATCGTGTTATATTGAGCAGAAACTGCGACTATTCCGATGCGGATTTGTTATAAGTGACAGACTGAGGCATGAAGTCTTATGTTTTCAAGACATTAGCGAACGCGGTATAACAATCCGCATCAAGGCCAAATTCGCCAAAATAAGCCTTATATGCGCTCACGCCCCAACGTAGGAAAAAGATGATATAGCTAAGGATTGCTTCTATGAGCTCCTTGACAAAACCTATAAGCGATTACCAAAATACGATGTAAAAATTGTGCTGGGAGATTTTAACGCAAAGGTAGGTAGAGAAGACATCTTTATCAGTATTTTCGGAAAACATAGCCTACACGACAACACGTCTGTTAACGGGCTTAGGCTAATTGACTTCGCTACGGAACGAAATGGCACCACAGCAAGCACACGGTTTCCTCACCTTCATATCCATAAGGGGACATGGCGGTCTCCAGATCAACGAACAGTCAGCCAAATCGATCCCATTGCGATAGGCAAGAGACAAGCATTCAGTATTTTGGATGTCCGAACATTCCGAGGTGCTAACATCGACTCGGAGCACTACTTTGTTGGAGCGAAGGTAAGAATGCGGATATCCAACACGTCACAAAAATCCAGAAATAATTTAATTTCGAAAGACTGCAATCGCAAGAGACCACCAAGACCTTCACGCAACGCGTATCCCTTAACCTCTCGATTAACACCATTCGACATCAAATGTCGAAGAGCAATGGCAACGATGCCAACAAGCCATTAGACAAGCCGCAACTGATGTACTTGGTTTCTCGCGCCCACCAGCAAGAAACCCCTGTTTGATGAGGAATGCCGGCAGATACTCGCAGCCAAGAACGAGGCCTACAAGGTTTAGATGCAGGTGAAGACGAGAGCCGCCGTTGAACTCTATACATAGAGAAGGAGGCTATAGAGAGCTCTATAGGCAGAGAAGAAGGATGTAGAGAGGTGCAACTCAAAGCAGCCTTCTTTGAGTTGCAAGTTTTACCAAATTGTAAAACGTAAAACCAAGAATGCAAGGCTAGAACAGAATCTGTCGAGATGAACAAGGAAATATCGTAGTTAAGACACATTCGATGCATTCGATGCTGAGCATATGGAAGAAACACTGGAGACTGTTAATCGGCGATGACGAACAACATTCCACTCTCAAGCAGAACAAACCATTCAATATTGGCAACGACAGCGAAATCTGCCAATCACCCGACTTGAATGAAGTGAGGATAGCAATATCTAAGCTCAAGCTTAATAAGGCTGCCAGAAAGGACGGCCTTCCCGCTGAGCTTTACAAAGCCGGCGGAGATGACTTGGTAAGTAACTTCCACCAACTCATAAGCCAAATGTGGTCGGAAGAAAGTGTGGCTAAAATGGAACCTCAGCATCGTTGACCCGATGCACAAAAAGGGATACCCTCTAGACTGCACCAATTACAGAGGCATAAGTCTCCTCAACATCGCCTACAAGATCCTACCTGTCGTACTATGTGATGAGGCCTTCACCGTTTACCAACTACCTAATCGGCCCTTATCAGTGTGGCTTTAGGCCGAGAAAGTCCATAACCGATGAAATTTTTACACTTCGCCAGATCCTGGAAAAAAACCCAAGAAGTCCAAATCGATACCCACGACCTATTCATCGATTTCAAAGCCGCATACGACAGCATTTATAGAGACGAACTATAAAGAGCAATGTCTAGTTTTGGTATACCGCCCAAACTCTTAAGTTTGTGTAGGATGAAGCAGAATTTTCGCTGCTCCATCAGGGTCGGAAACGACCTCGCCGACACATTCGATACCAGAAAAGGTTTAGGCAAGGCGATCCGCTGTCATGTGACATCTTCAATTTGATTTTTGAGATTGTGCAAAACTCCAGATCCAACACCAGAGGCACATTTTTCCAAAAATCGGTGCAACTACTAGCATACGCGGACGATATTGAAATCATTGATAGGACTCAACGTGATTTCATACCCGCATTTGCTAGTACAGAGAAGGAAGTGTAAAAAATTGGTATAGCAGTAAATGAGGGCAAGACAAAGTATATGTTGTCAACAGGAATGGACACACATTATCGACGAATTGGACAGAACGTCACCATTGAAAGATATAACTTTGAGGTATTACGGGACTTTGTCTATAACAACATTTTGTCAGAAATTAAAGAATTACTCTTGCCAACAACTGTTTCTTCGGGTTAAGAAGGCAATTCAGTAGTAAAGCCCTCACTCGAACTACAAAGGAGATCCTATATAAGACGCTGAACATCCCAGTCCTGCTCTACGGCGCTGAAGCACCCGTCTTAAAAGCGGATAAAGAAATTCTTGGTCGATTTGAGAGGAAAATTTTTCGAAAAATCTTCGGTCCCGTTTGCGTTGACGGGCTATGGAGACGAAGATTTAACCATGAACTATACAGCGAAATTCAATTGGTCAAAAAAATCCACATTGGACACATATTCCCCACATTATATATTCTGAATATCTATCTTTCGTAAAAAAAACTTTCTTTTCCACACCCGCTTTTTGAGAGCATGTTTCGTAAAACACTGTTTTCGGTAGAAATTACACGCGGACGAAATTTCATTATAATTTTAATCAATAAAATTCTTTTGATGTATGCCAACTTTTTCAATATAAACTTAAGAACAGCGATCAACACACAAGCCAAGTTTTCATAGCTACTGGTGCTATTGAAGTTTCCCGGTTTTGTTGTGGAAAGTGAAAGCGTGTGTTCATTTTGTAAAAAAAACCGTGTCGGCTATATCAAATTGTGATCGTACAACTGCTGCATCGTCGTTCAAATATTTATTATCGATTGTTTTCCTAATATTGAGAATTAATTGCGAGATAAAATTCGGCCGACTCGAAGATGCATAAAATGGAATTTAGACAGAAATCAATGGAATTGAAATTATTTTTTTTTAATGTGATTGTATTTTTCTCGGGCTCAGTGGCACAATGGTTTATGCGATGTTGCGGTGCAGAAGGACTGGGTTCGTAGAAACAACTAAATGATTTGTCAGTGGCCCTCTTCTCGTGATGATCTGACAAATCATCCGAGTAGTATCAATTGTCAAGTAAATCTAATCTCAAATTCACCATTTGGAGTCGGCATAAAAGAGGAGTTCCCGCCATAGTGCAAGAAGTACACGTTCACACATGAATAGTTGTGAGAAAACTAGGCCCTGGCTACTAACGAGCCTGTTGCGTCAAAATTTTATAGTTTTGGTATTTTTCTTCAATTACTGAAACTCGTGCAATCCGTTTTCCAATCTATACTATCCATTGCTTTTTTTTTGGTTTTTGTCAAAAATGCCACTTCAGCGAATAAGTGATGAAGTGTACTGGTCGGCAGTCGCTTATAAGGATAAATAGATCATATGAAGGACAAAATCAATTACCACAACAGCGCAAGAAAATCAAAGTCGAGTTCAACGGGATCATAGTATCTGAATAACGTTAACGACGTTATGAGCAAGATGGATTGAGGTTGCAATCGCATCGCACAGAAAGCAATGTTAATGAAAATGTACAACGACAACATCGAGCTCCATGAATCAATGTTAATGTTGCTTGGAATGGTGCAAGATTTCGACCTAATAATGCCCTTGATTGGTTGGGTTGGGTGTTGTAGAACGGGGTTGGCTCTAACTCCTAACCAAGTGCTTATTTTTAACCTCCAAGTGGTAACCATCGGGTACTGGTCTCATCCAACCGGATTTGACTTGCTATACGAAAAGCGCGAGTATTGATTGATAACACATGAATTTCGCACAGAAAGCAATGTTAATGAAAATGTACAACGACAACATCGAGCTCCATGAATCAATGTTAATGTTGCTTGGAATGGTGCAAGATTTCGACCTAATAATGCCCTTGATTGGTTGGGTTGGGTGTTGTATAACGGGGTTGGCTCTAAGTCCTAACCAAGTGCTTATTTTTAACCTCCAAGTGGTAACCATCGGGTACTGGTCTCATCCAACCGGATTTGACTTGCTATACGAAAAGCGCGAGTATTGATTGATAACACATGAATTTCAGTCAGGCCCCTTGAATAGAGATGGAGGCGGATGAACTGAGATGCCAACGTTAGCACTCAATCCCTTAGTGGATACTGATTGCCCCGTTTTCTAGAGGTACCTAAAAAAATGGTACTGGCCCTCCAGGTTGGGGGTTATGGTTTGTTTAAACTACCCTCCCATGGAAAAAATCTATATGTAACGATGTAAAGGACTAATTTTATTGTTGACGACCCTGCTTAACGAAAAAAAGAACAAAGACGCACGTATTTGCACCTGGAATTTTAGAACATTAAACAGGAGAGCTGTAAGCGAACAAATAGCGGAAGCTGTAAACTACTACAAAGCAGACATTAGTACCATCCAGGAAATACGATGGTAAAGGCCTATTTCGCCAACATAAGCCTTGTATGAGCTCACGCCCGTCGGAGCAAAAATAAGCCATAAGATAACGTCTACGAGCTCCTCAACAAATCCTAACGAGCCAATATAATTGTGCTAGGAATTTTTAACGCAAAAGTAAGAAGATAATACATCTTTAGCAGTATTGTGGGAAAACATAGCATCGATTCGGACCACTATCTTGTTGCAGGTAACGTAAGAATGCGGATGTCCACCACGCCATAACAAATACTGTGAAAAAATTTAATGTCGAAAGACTGCAATCGCAAGAGAGCGCCAGGACCTTCGCGCAGCGAGTATTCCTTAACAGCTCGATTAACACCATACTACCAGCATCGAATTTCGAAGAACAATGGCAACGATGCCAACATGCGATAAGATTAGCAGCTACTGATGTGCTAGTTTTCTGGCGGCCAGCAGCAAGAAACCCCTGGTTTGATGAGGAATGCCGACTGATGTTCGTAGCCAAGAAGGAGGCCTACAAAGCTAAGCTGCAGGTGAAGATGAGAGCTCCCATTAAGCTCAATACGCAAAGAAGAAGGGAAGAACACCGGCTGTTTAGAAAGAAGAAAAAAGAGCAAGAAAATTGCGCGATCGAAGATATAGAGAGGTACCACCAAAGGAATGATGTTCACGAGTTTAACAAGAGTGGCTCGAACAGAATCATTTCGAGATGAACAAGGAAAGACACAGTCGATGCAGAAAATTCCACAACCGATCAAATTTTCACACTTCGACAGATCCTGGAAAAAAAAACCAAAAAGTCCAAATCGATAACCATCACCTATTCATCGATTTTACAGCGGCACCAGTAGAATCCGACCTCAACCAATTTGGAGTGCGCAGCTGGAGGCAGTTAGCTAAGGACCTTGCTAATTGGGGAGGCATTTTGGTTGAGGCCAAGGTTCATTCCGGACTGTAGAGCCACTTAAGTAAGTAAGGAATACCACCTTTCTAAAGTTTTTTTTGAAGATTATTCTCTTAAAAAACTTGAGGAACAAAGCGAAACGAATAAACTTTTTCGACAGGCTAGTTAAGCTTAAAAATAGTATGCTCAACATGCATAGATTTCTTAAAACTCTTACGTGGAATGCCAACATCCTTTGGCAAAAACTAGGAGAACTTGAATTGTTTATGCAAACAAAAGATATCGACGTCTGTTTAATATCCGGAACTCACGCAGAGTAATTCGAAATTAAAGATTAAAGGTAACCACGACTATTATGCTCTACATCCATCGAACTGAAAAACTTGCTTAATTCCCTTGGACAGCGTTTTGTCATCGGAGGGGACTTAAATAAAAAACATACATTCTGGGGATCTAGATGCATATCACAAAAAGGTTTACGATGTTGGTAGAAACTACAATACCAAATGTCATTCTACGGTTAAACCAACTTACTGACCAACTGATGTTACAAAAATACCGGATTTGAACGACTTTTTCACAGTAAAAGGTGTGCTGTCCAATAGAATCAGAGTTGAAGAATGGTTTGATCTTTTCTCTGATCATTTTTCAGTCATTCTAACAAACAGCAAGTCAATTATTAGAAATGAAAACCAACGCAGACTAACAAACGGAAAACCAACGTGGAAGTTTTCAAAAACAACATTGAGAATAATATCCCACTGCGTGTATCGCTTAGATCCCCGTTGGAGCTCGAACGAAGTCGCGGTTGACTATTTTACAGCTACCGTTGAAAAAGCAGCATGGAATAATGCTTCTCAGCAACGCAAAATAGAGATCTATAGTAATATTAAGTAAACGTATCTGCAAAATCTAACCGCTTGAAAGAATCGTACTATTCGCTCTGGAATAATTTCAAAAGTTCTGAAAGGATATTACTCGGTCGCATACACTCCACTATTGATCAGAAACCCTTTTCTCTGACCACCAATTTATGTTTAGAAGCAAACATTCGGCTGTGGACCAAATTCATCGATTTACTGATGTAATTGAGAAAGCTTTCGAAGAAAAGAAAATTTTCTCATCTGTATTTCTTGAAGTATCGCAGCTTTTGACAAGGTGTGGCATAGAGGCCTTTAATACAAATTAAGACAAGTTATGCATGAACAATTACATAAAATCCTTGTGTCGTATCTTGAGTAAAGACTCTTCCGTGCGAGTCTTGGAAACGAATATTCGGAGTTGAAAGAAATAATGGCAGGTGTACCGCAGGAAAACGTCCTTGGACCGCTGTTGTACCTTCTATTCATTCGTGGTAACCCACAAACAAACGATACAATTGTCGCGTTTGCTGATGTTACTGCAGTTGGCACAACAATAGAGGAAACTATTAAATTACAAAACGATCTTAACGAGGTTAATGAATGGACAAAATTCTGGCGGATTTCACTCAAAGAGAGCAAATTGATTCATATAGATTTTTCGTATAAACGGACAAACCATTTGCCTGTTTTTCTAAATCCGGCTAAATTCCCGTTTGCAAATGTAGCGAATATCTCGAAATGACACTCGACGCCAAATTAAAATGGAAGTCGCATTTGAAAAAAGAAATGCGAAGAACTCAAAAATAAATATAAAGAACTGTACTGGCAGCTCGGAAAATATTCGAAACTTAAACTTGACAACAAGCTGCTACTATGGTGAAATGAATCTAAACATTCTACAAAATCTTGAAAACAAAATGTTAAGATCATTCGTCACTGCACCGTGGTGGTGCAGTGAAATATCCCCCACGTATATAAGACCCACGCGGATCATTTCCCAAATAAAATAAAATAGCCCCTCACGGGGCTTATTCCCTTTTCTAAATGGAAACAAGCACCGCCACGAAAAATCATTAACCCCCGCAGGTGTTATAGCCACTTGAAATTGGAAATCGGGGGCATACTGCCCCCCATGCAACTCCCATGATTGGGTTTGTAATGTGTGCGAGTTTGGATGAATTAAAAGGAAATAAACCCCAAAAGCAAAAGCATTATCAGCCCCAGGACTTATTTCCCTTAAAATAAATAAGCCCCTCGGGGGCTATTTCCTTTTTGTTGCGAACTAAGCACCATGGAACGCCGTGGTACATAAGGAACGAAGATCTACGCAGAGATCTGTGTATTGCCGCGGTTGAAGATGAAACGAACAATTTTGAACGAAAACAAAAAACAAACGTTTATTAGGGCACGTTCACACAACGGTCCTCCAAGTTCTTGTCGAAACAAATTTATTGCGGCGTCTTCAAAAAACTAAACTCTTGGATTTAGCCCGATAATCACAAACCGCGCTATAAATTACGGATAAAGCAGGAGCTGTCAATGGAAATTTACCTGCCAAACATTTATATATATACTCGTGATGAACAAATTTCTAAATAGGTCGCATACTTAGTTGCAATACAAATACAAAAGGGGGGTGGTGGTTTCAGTGAGTGAAAATCTCATACACTTGCACTTGCTCATAGTGTCTATGAAACTTTCCACCAGCCAACGGAACAAATATGTTTTAAATATACAGTGCAACAAAAAATGATATATATAAGAAAATCACATGACGATTTATAGCGATTTCGTTATTTTTTCATATGAATTAATCAACAATTCAGCAAAACTTATGTTTGATATTTGTTTAATACTTAGTTAATTGATTTAATACTTATGTAACTATTTATTATCATTGAAAACATATAGACAAATCAAATCCTAATGCACGTTTTCAGTCATTTGAAATCGGTACGGTTTTAGCGGAAGTCGAAATGCAAAAGAAATCGTTAGTATAAGTGAGAAAATATCATTCGAACTTAACCCAAGAAATCAACGGTCTACCTATATGTAAATAAACAGTTTTTTAACTCACCTTACGTACATTTGGAGTTTCTTTATTTCCGTAGAACTAGTCTTAAACTCGTTAGCAGCGCTGAATCTTACCATCAAAGAAGGCCGATTTAAAAAATAATTGACAACGCTTCTGTTGGTTTATTGTGTAACTATTCTTGTATAAATCCTCTGTTTTGTAACATAATTTGTTAAGGAGAAACTGAAACTAAAAATAAAAATATATCTGCATCTAAAATTAGCTAGTTATTGACAAGCGAGCTCGTCAACCATTCACAAATTGTGTGTGTTTTGAAAGTCGTCGGTCATATCACGTGTTAAAGAGTATAGTCTTCAGGTCATCAGGTAGAGATTGTTTCATACTTTCAATTTGACGTAAAAGTTGTTGTCGCGTTTCAGTGAACTGACTGCTGCTGGTAACGGTTTGATTCTCATGTTGCACATCGGTTATGATTGCATTGGAGTCGTCCGTTGAGCAAAGGTGGAGTTTTTGTTTTAATTTGATTATCATGTCGATAATTTCGACTTCCTGCTTGCCTTGAGCCCATTGATTCAAATCCTGTATGGCAATTGTTATCAGATTATGTGAATAGAATATACAAAAAGAAAACTTACTGCCCCAGAGAGTGCCTGCAGCTGTATTGCTTGAAGAGTCTTTTGTAGTTCTTTGTGGCGGGTTTCGTACCACCCCTTGAAGTTTGGAGAGTTAAAAAATCGCTTATACAGCCCCTTCCAATTGCCCTTCAGCGGTGAAGTGAGATGGGGGCCCGACTGTTCCAAGGTTGCTAGAAAGTCATTTTGTTTGAATTGATTTGGGCTTGGTGCCGATTTGAAAGGACTGATATCTTTTTGGAGCGGCATTAGCGAGGCCATATAACGTTCAAGTGGTATCATAAAGCTCTGAGTCAGTTCCAACAGGTTTCTTCGTAGCAATGCCGACTGAACATGTTGCGGTCTTTTTGTGTTTATGCCGAGAAGGATTTTCTTTATCAGAGACTTGTCTTTCTTCAGGAACGGTTTGTACTTAGTGATGAAGCCAGTCGCGCTATCCGTTGAAGATATCCGCTTATTCGAGAGAACTGGATTAGCCCCTTGATGCGAATCACTGTGGTGTAGTGGAGAGCGAGGCAAGGGATACAGCGAATTCATTTGGCTGTCACTCATTGCTATTCGAATCATGTGAGGCCAGTTTTTGAGCAGTTTCACGAAGAAAGGATTTGTCACGCCTATGATAATGGATGGCGGCACCGCGAATTGACCGTATTCCCGCGTAAATTCCTTAAATTCGCTATCGTGGATCGTAAAGTAGGGACGTGATTCCGCACAATATTCGAGTGGTGCGATAAAAGAGACAAGGGATTGCACCATATGTGAAGTATCTGCGGGCGATGATCCTATCACGACAATAGGTTCTGCTGTAAGCACCAACTCCCATAGTGTGTAAATATGAGGCAACAAGCACGACATACTGCGGAAAACATCGATTTCGTTGACGAATGCTATAACCCTTGATTGTGGTGAAAATGGATATAGCTGTTGATTGCCCAAATGGCGAGTAGTTGTGTCTACCGCAGGTATAGCATTGCTATTATTACCACCTTTACTGTTTGCTTGTGGGATGGTTGTTTGGTAGACAATATTGAACAACGGCAGGCTAAGTAATTCACCTGCGCAAAGCGGTGACCAGTTGCAGATTTGATTACAAGCTAATTCGATTGCACTAAAACCGTCACGAAAGTATTTAGGAGCGAGATTTGACAGAATATCATAGAACAGGTTGAAAAATGGAAGCCTCGTAAGTAGGATAAAGCTCTAAAAGGGAAAGGAAAATAATATTTATGGTTGTAATGGAATAGAAATAGCATCATACCTTTTGGAAGTAGCCGCGTGGCAGACTAGCCTCTTTCCTCTGACGAAAGTAAACAAAGCCCCAGTAATGGGCTTGGTCTGCCTTTTGCACAGTTATGCATTGCGCATTGTAGCGCTTGTGTTGGAAGCTTAACGGATTGTTGCAATTATCTTTGCCATTAGCATCTGGGGCCAGTCGCAATCGCACATGGAACTGAGTGTCACCCATGCAACCAGAATTGGAATCTGGAAAGGCTAAATAGCAAATGTTGGTTTTTTCCTGCTCAGATGGAGTAAAAATCTCCGGGTAGATAACCTATTAGCGAAAAGCATACAGAAACAAACACGAACGTAGGACCATAACGTTAGGCATTAGCGCTTGAGATTTTTGCAAATAATTATAACAAAACTGACCTCGATAGCCTGCCCCAGCTCCAAATCGAACGTGACGACACACATACAATGCACCCACTCGGAGAATCTCGACCAGTTTGGATTTCGTTCTTCTGAGAGCGGCGGCTGTATGCATCTGTCTTGGGTCTGCAAATCGGCTCCATTGCTTGTGTCCATTGGTTTCCACAAGGTCTCGTTGTTTTTTGTTAACTTATATCGAGTTTTACCCAATTGGCTTAAAATTCATTATGAATTTCCTCGTACAACAGTTGGATATACAACTAATCCATCAAAAACATATATTGTTTTTTTTTGTATGTGCTGGGCGCTGAATTGGCACTAAAATGTGGGTTTATAAAACAACTAAATATATTCCCGCGCGATTTTCAATAGCTTGGTATTCACACTATAATCGAAGGGGACACACACATTAAGAAAATAATTTTCCAAAATATTGACATCAAACAGAAACGGAGGAACGAGAATTATATTTACGAGAATTATTTGTAAACTTTCAACTTGATTGAGATGATATAAAAAATGACAACACCACAATATTGTCAGAGCTGCTGCTGTAAAAAAAGAGTACTTTTTCAATATTAGTACCAAATGTTAGTCCAAAGGGAATTCTACTTGACAAAGTCAGAGCCATATGAAAACTGACATCTGCATGAAAACAAAAACAACCTGACATTTATATGATGGTAAATTTATTGGCGGGTTGTTGTTTTTCTTACCATTTTTTTAATTTGCTTGAAAATTGTGCAAAAGTGCAGAATAAGAACGGAACAAATTATAATCATAGTAAAAATATTCAGAATTGTAGTTGTGTGTAAAAAAAATCTCTACATACGTAAACTTATTAACTTCGTTTGCAATAACATTTATGTTCACACTTTGCAATGGCACTGTTATGAATTCCAATCTTTTCCTTCTATATTCTAAGGTTTAAGGTCGTGTGTCAATTGCGTTAACATTTTAGCCAGTGGATAAATTTTGACATTAGTATGGTGTATAGAGACTTAAAAATGTTAACCTGCTCAACAGCTCGCTAAAATGTATCCAGTGGCTAATTTTTTATATTTGGTATACCTACTGAAGGGTGACAGAGATGGGAAGCACAGTCATGGATTATTCCTCGTTATCAGTACAATAATACTTCTATTACTGGCAATAATTAATAATTAAGGGATTTTTGATGATCTTTCTGGAAATCTATTTGGTATTTTTTTATTACAAGAAATTATAAAGAAAGGAATTTTGTTCTAATTCTTTTGGGAAATTAATGAAAACTGTATTAGAATAATATCCCATTTAATCCAAATGACACAGAAAAAAGGTAATATTTTGTTCGCCTGCAGAAATGTCAAAAATTAGCCAGTTGATAAAATTTAACCCGGGTTAAATTTTAATCACTGGCTAATTTTTGACATATCTGCATGGTTAAAAAATGGCTTTTTGCTGTGTCAATTGGATTAAATGGGTTTTATTTTACTACTATTTTCAATAATTTCCCAACAGAATTGAAACAAAATGCCTTTCATTATATTTTCTTGTTTTCAAATAATACGGAATATGTTTCAAAGAGATAATAAAAAAACTCTTAACTATTTATTATTATTAGTAACAAACATATTGTTGTATGATTTGTGTTTATGATTAAGAATATCAATTCTACTTTGTTCAAGTTTCGCATAGTTCGCATCTAAAATACTGCGAAACGAATAAATCAATATTTTTTTGTAATCATCCATTCCTAAGAAGTCATTTATAGTTTATTTTAAAGCCATAATTACATATTATTGTTTTATTTTATAATCTGAATGATGTGCTATTCTCCCACCAAATGTCAGCACCGGAAATTACGATTAATCCACGAGTATGCTTTTACATCTCTCTTATTACCTCAATCGGTATACCATATGTCAAAAATTAGACGCTGGATAAATTTAAGCGAGTTGTTGAGCAGGTTCAAATTTTGGAGTCTCAATTCAGCATAACAATGTCAAGATTTACCCACTGGCTAACATTTACACACTCTCTTAGGTCGTGTGTCGATTGCGTTAAAATTTTAGCCAGTGAAAATTTTTCTCCGAGAATATGCCATCTCTTTCTAGATCAGTATCGAGTTGACTGAGTGAATTACCTAAGCGTATTTTGGAAAGTGATAATATTGCGCGAATTTGAATTGTAATTGTTATGCTGTGTAAATGAATTGTTAAAATAGAAAAAAGTCAAAACCGTTTTGTAAATAGTATAATTCAAGAAATAAGAGTGTGTTTAAATAAATTATTGCCACAGCTTCATTCTACATTGGTGTCAGAAGTGGGATAAAACCTTTTCTGGATGAGAAGTTTCTAGAAAACTGTGAACTGTGAAGAAACGGTAAGAGAACATAGTGAAGTGAACGTAGTGAACTGAATATAGTGAAGTGAACATAGTGAAGTGAACATAGTGAAGTGAACATAGGGAAGTGAACATAGTTAAGTGAACATAGGGAAGTGAACATAGTTAACTTAACATAGTGAATAGTGAAAATTCGAGAATCGTGAATAATAATATGGTATGCGATGACGCAATAAAGCAAAGTGGTGAAGATCCTAATTCGATTGTCTTTGATGTAGAAGAGCAACAAAGAAGTGCAGGCTTCGACATAACATCAATGATGAAATTTCTGGAGGCTGAATTCGGGGAACAAAAGAATTGTCTGGAACAATAACGCGAGGAACAGCGCCAACAGTCTGAAGGTCGAAGTAAGCCGCTCGAAGAACAGCACCAGCAGCTCGAGAAACAATTCAAGGAAGATAGGGTAAGAAGTTTGAAGATTTCTCGAGACAAAATTCACGGTGGTTGATAATCGATTTGAAAAAGTCGAAACTACATTTATCGCTGCAGAGGACATAGTTGGGAAGGTAGAAAATTATGTAGCAGCAATCAAACAGAAAGTCAAAAAAGTAGAGGATCATTTTGCGGCTATTAAGAAACAAAGGTTCGGGACTTTCGACGGTGAGACGCATTGGACAATTTATAAGAAACACACGGAACTGCTGCCATTACCAACTGCTGGGAGGACGAGGAAAAAGCCATCGCACTTACACTGGCTTTGCGTGGTCCAGCTGCGGAGCTTTTGCGAACCATCTCCGTTGACATTCATCGCAACTACAACGCTATCGTGAAAGCAATCGAGATGCGGTTTGGTGATGACCACATGTAAGAAATGTATCGAGTGCAGCTGTGTAGCATGGTCCAGAAGAGAGGCAAAACTCTACAACAACTGCAAGCAGATATTGAACGAATAGCTCATTTGTCATATCCTAACACTGGTGAAGGACGCTTTTACTCGTGCTGTAGCTGGGTCAAAACTATAACTAGCAGTACGAATGGCTCGAAAACGCACACTTGCCGAACCCGCAGCTTGTGCTCTGACATTAGAGGCAGCTAATCAAGCATACCAACGAGCTAATCGAGTCAGAGAATTGGCCACCATTGAATGCTACTCTGAAAGAATGGAGGTTTCACCGAATTACAATTCCCGAGCTCAAATGCATTGCTGGAACTGCAACAAAACAATCGATCTGCAGTTATGAGTTCTCAGTAACAGCAGTCGGGGAAATGTTTAAGAACCGACGACCCCAGGACCTCAATCCAAGTATCCCAAACTAAGAGAGACAGCAGGAGTCTGATAGTAGATACGACCATCGGCGAAAAGACATCGTCCGTGAGTCTTTGCTGCATAAAACCAGCAGCAATTGCCCGGGGACCGCAACTGGAGAAAGAGGTCGAGTATATGGGGAAATACGGCTGAAGATATACTTGGCGGGACTCCCCTTCTCCAATGCATTCCTGGTGGCTGATATTTGTGACGAATGCATTATTGGAATGGACAGCATGAAGACTCATGAAATAGTTTTGAATATTGGCATGCAGGTCTTGAGATATCGAAATGTGGAGTTCCCAATGGAATACGCTCTACTAAAAACAATTATTCTGAGAACAGTCGTCGGTAAGGATCAAGTGTTACCACCGTCATTAAAAACTGTTATATGGGTTAAGCTGGAGGGTGATACTGGGAGCCACCGATACCTGCTTATTGATCCAGGTGCAGACGATAATTTCCAAAATTACATCGTTGGAAAAAAAAAGTTGGTGGAACCAAAGAATAACGTGTTTCTAATAAGGGTGTTAAACACCAGACCACACGAAGTTAGAATCCAAAAAGGAAAAGCGGATGGTAAATGTGTTGCGGTTAACGTAATATCAAGCATAACCGAAGTGGAGACTACTACCCCAGTGCTTCCAACTAAACGTGCGATAATAACGAGATTCTCAACTCATGCAAGCTGAATCAGGAGCAGCAAATTTGTGCGGAAAACCTGATTGAAGAATTTGGTGATGTATTTGCTGCAGAGGATGGGAAATATGGCCGCACACATTTGGTGCAACAGCAAATCGACACTGGAGATGCTAGACCAATTCGTCAGCCTGATAGACGGCTGCCATTAGCCAAGCAGCCTAAAGTTGCAGAAATGGTAACGCTTATGGAGAGGGACGGAGTGATAGAAAACTCCAATAGTCCGTGGGTATCACCAGTGGTTAAGAAGAAAAATGGCAGCACCCGGTTCTGCGTTGACTATCGACGGCTCAACGATGTCACCAAGAAGGATATTTATCCTGTACCAAGGAATGAGAAAACACACGATACTCTAAAGGGGTCTGAATGGTTTTCCACACTGGATCTGAAAAGCGGCTACCGGCAGGTGCAGATTCACCCTAAGGACAGGGAGAAGACGGCCTTTATCGCAGCAAATGGCTTGTGGCAGTTCAACGTGATACCATTTGGTTTGTTCAACGCTCCTGCAACTTTTGAGCGACTGGCGGAATGCGTTTTGCGAAGAATAACGCGGAAAATCCGTCTGGTGTACCTGGTGTACCTAGATGTCGTGGGTACCTGGTGTACCTAGATGTCGTGGGAAAATTATTTGAAAAACACCAAAAGAACTTGCGGCAGGTATTCCTTAGACTTCGGAGTGCCCATTTGAAACTTAATCTCAAAAAGTGTGCACTCTTCAGGTCCGAAGTTCGATTCCTGGGGACATATCATCTCTACCAGTGGATTGATGACCGATCCCAAAAAGATTGAAGCCATGACAAAGTGGCTGGTCCCCAAGGACAAACATCAACTAAGGAGCTTCCTAGGACTTGCGACTTACTACCTGTGGTTTGTAAGGGACTTTGCTAGCATTGCTAAGAGTTTACATCAACTCACGGAGAAAGGGAAGCAATTTAAATGGTCAAGTGAGTGCAATAATGCCTTTCAAAGACTTAAACAACAGTCATGTCAAGCGCCGATACTAGCATATTCCGACGGTGAAATGACCTTCATTGTCGATGCCAACGCAAGTACTTTTGGTGTTGGAGCCGTTTATAGGAAAGAGTGGTGGCCTACTTTAGCAAGGTTCTGTACGGACCTGAAAGAAACTATTGTGTGACCAGGAGGAAACTCTTATCGTTTATTGTGGCGACGAAGCATTTCCATAAGTACCTCTATGGCAGGAAGTTCTTTCTTCTTACAGACCATGCTCCTCTAAAGAGGTTGCTTCAATTTAAAAATCCAGAGGGTCAAGTTGCTAGATGGATTTAGAGGCTGCATTGCTACGATTTCGATATTCAGCATCGTAAGGGCACCCTGCACTCTAACGCTGAAGCACTGTCTAACTGCAAGCACTGCACTCGCCAAGAAGGAAGGAACTCATCAACATCCAGCGAATAAGAGCCGAGTCTAACAACAGTTGGATGACTGAAAAATCAGAGAAGCGCAGAGGGAAGAACCTGACTTGAAACGACCCTTACCTGGAGGGAGCTCATGGAGAAACCAGATTGCCAAGAAACTTCGGATCGTAGTCTAACTCTGAAGACGTACTGGGCACAATTGGAATCTCTCATGTTCAGGATGGTGTCTTGAGAAGAAACTGGGAGTCCCCCCACGGAAAGTCCATTCACAACTTGTCGTTCCACGGTCCATGGTCAAAGATGTACTACGGGAGCTACATAGTGGAGTATCGGGAGGACATTTGGGAATAAATAAGACTTTAGACAAAGTGAGGGAGCAATTCTGCTGGCTGTCTGCAAGAGAAGACATCGACAAGTGGTGCCGAAAATGCATTACATGCGCCTGTAAAGGAAAAAAAAACGACAGATGCAAGGAACCATTCGCCATACCTAACCGGGAAGCGAAAGCCGTAGTGGAACAGATCGTGGACAACTGGATATGCAGATTCGGAGCACCGTTGGAACTACAATCTGATCAAGGTAAAAACTACGAGCCCAGAGTATTCCAGGATATTTGCCATTGGTTAGGTATTTAGAAGACCAGAACGACAACACTGCATCCGTAGTCAGACGGAATGGTGTAGATGAAAATCAACGAAACTGGGATCGTTGCATTCCCTTGTTCGTGGGGGCGTAATGAAGCGCGGTCCATAGCACGACTGGACTCCCCATGTGAAGTTTTATTTGGCCGAGCATTAAGGTTGCCTTGTGAAGTAATGCTCGCATCCCCAACGATAGAGCCGACCACTGATGATGACTACATTGATGATCTACACGAACGACTCCGATATATCCACGAAATTACCAGGACAAGAATAAGACTGGAAAGCGACCATATGAAAATCAGAACAACAGGAACTGTATTTCAGGAATATCGAGGAAAGTTAAAAGTAGTGTAAGTGGATCGGTTACATCATCATGAAGTTGAAACTGAGGATGCAATTGTTCGGGACGAACAAGTTTAGGATGAGGGCAATATTATAAGTTGAGATTGCAGTGTGTGAACATACCCTGATGTGTGAAAATCAAAGAGATGGTACTTGATGAGCCCGCTGGAATGAATGACTGGAATAGAAGTATCTGTCAAAATCACTTCATGAACAATTAAGAAAATGAGGAAACCTCCGAGAATATGCCATCTCTTTCTAGAACAGTATGTATAGTGGTATAAATTGTGACCTGAACGTGATTTGAATAGTGTTGACTGAGTGAATTACCTAAGTGAATTTCAGAAAGTGATAAGCGTGCGCGAATTTAATCGTTGGTATTTGATTTCAAATAAGTGTAATTGAATTTTCAAACGAGAAACCGTTTTGTAAATAATATAATTCTAGAAGAAAGAGTGGTTTAACTAAATTATTGTTGAACATAAACCAGAAAAGCGTTTTATCATTCGAAGCCCGTCTTCATTTTACAATATATAAACAACTAAATTGCCCAAACAAACGGACAGAAAAAGATGTGAATGCAACTAAAAAACATATGAGAAGGCTACAATCCGTTGTGCGGATCGTTTAATACCCAACCCAATCCCATCCTTAAATCAGAATACCATACCAACGAAGAAGACCTCAGTCACGAAACCGACTGGAATGAAAGACCGGTGAAAAAAAAAGGAAAGCTATATCCTCACCTGAATTATTAAACCACGATAAGGAGAATACTAATGAAGCGAAACAGCTAAGACAACGGCCCCCACCGCCAATTACTATGATCGGCATAGACGACTATAACAAGTTGCATACCTCGATGAAATCGTTACCATTATCAGGCTACCAAGTATCTCCATTAAAAAAACATACATGGAAAGTCTGCGTTAAAGTTCCAGAAAGTTAACGACTATTATCTCGGAAGCTAAAAACCGATAAAATTTAATGGTATTCATTTCAGAACAAATCTGAAAGGCCTTTACGCGTTGTAGCCAGAGGGTTACATGCGTCGTGCCTAAATGATGAAATAGTTAGCGATCTGAAAAACAGACAATATAAAGTTATAGATGCTGTTAACATTGTTAAGCGAAACAAACAGCAAAAAGAAGGTGAAGTAAATTTAATAAAACGCGGTCTGCCTTTATTTCGATAAAACAGAAAGTCTGAAACGAATTTATGAAATTAAAGCAAAATGAAATTAAGGATTAAAAATTAGTTCCTCAGTGCAAGCGCTGTCAAGGATATAATCATACGCAAACCTATTGTCAGAAAGACCCGCGGTGTTTAAAATGTGCCGCAAATCATCTGACAGTAGATTGTGGGTCAGATAAGAAAACTCCTGCTATTTGCATTAATTATAAGGGCGATCATCCCGCAAGTTACCGCGGCTGCGAACTAGCTAAAGAGTTGCAAAAAAGACGGATGAAACTGACTTATAAAATTCAACAGAAATTACATTTAACTAAGAAAAAGCCTAAAAGTTCGCCTAAACTTATCTCAAAGCAAAATCAGGCAACAATCGAAAAACAAAAAATTAAACAAATACCTCGGCCAATAGAAATACGATTGGATCTTGTACATCCAAAACCAAATGTACAAACTTATACCCGAGCTGCAGTATCCGATAAAAATATTTCACCAGACCCCGTTTCCAACGTTTATTTGATTATTCTTTCAAAACTTGAGGAACAAAGTAAAACGAATAAACTGATTTTCGACAGGCTAGTTAAGCTCGAAAATAGTATTCGCAGCAAACGTACCCCACCTTCGACATGAATCGATTACTTAAAATTCTTACATGGAATCCAAATGGCCTTTGGCAAAAACTTGGAGAACTTGAATTGCTTATGCAGGAAAAAGATATCGACGTCTATTTAATATCCGAAACTCATGCAAAGAGTAATTCCCACTTAAAAATTAGAGGTTATTTGGATTATCATGCTCTACATCCATCAAACAAGGCTAGCGGTGGAGCATCACTATATATAAAAGAGTGTATCGAACATTCGATTGATTTTAAATTAGAAGTCGAAACGATGTAAGTTTGCTCTATACAAGTCAAAAGCAGACAATCCTTTCTGAAGATATCTTCTATTTACTGCCCACCACGATCCAAGGTCGAGAAAACTTGCTTAATTCCCTTGGACAGCGTTTTGTCATCGGAGGGGACTTAAATGCAAAACATACATTCTGGGGATCTAGATGCATATCACAGAAAGGTAGGATGCTTTACAACGTTGGTAGAAAGTACAATACCGAATTTTATTCTACGGGAAAACCAACTTACTGGCCAACTAATGTTACGAAAATACCGGATTTGATCGATTTTTTCATCTTTAAAGATATGCCGTCCAATCGAATGAAAACTGAGAAATGTTTTAATCTTTGCTGTGATCATTCTCCTATCATCCTAACAACGAGCGAGTCTATAATTAGAAATGAAAACCCACCCAGACTAACAAACGGAAAATCTAACTAGGAAGATTGAAAAACGATATTGATAATAATATTCGACTGAATGTATCGCTTAGATCCCCATTAGAACACGATGTCGACAAAAAAGAAAAGCTCAAAAAAGATGGCAGCAAACTCGTGCCCCGCAAGATAAATCATCTCAACGCGTTGAGTAACACGCTATCAAATTCGATTAAAAACTTTAAAAACCGTGCAGTTGAAACTCATCTGCAAAGCCTAACCGCTGGAAAAGAATTGAATTATTCACTTTTGAAAGCAATTAAACTCATAAAACGGTCAAAAAACGCTATGCCACCAATTAGGATAACTCAAGATGTTTGGGCAAAAAGCGATAAGGAAAAAGCAGACGTTTTTGACGCACATCTTGAGAAAACATTTAAACCATTTGATGGTCCAGAAAACATTAATTTATTCGAGACTACAACCGACAGAAATCTAGTTAGATATGCAAGTCTTGCTTAGCTCAATCAGGAAACACAGTAATTAAAGCCTAAATAAGCTCCGGATTATGACCTTATTACAGGAGAACTTCATAAAATGTTGCCTCGAAAAGCATTAACTAAACATACCAAGACATTGGTAGGTGGCGGAAATGATTATGGTTCTCAAACCAGGAAAATCACCGAATGAAATAAAATCTTACAGACCTATTTCACTTCTTCCAATAATTTCAAAAAAAATTAAACATTCGACTGTGGACCAAGTTCGTCGAATTACTGATGTAATTGCGAAAGCTTTCGAAGAAAAAAAAAAGTTGCTCAGTCGTATTTCTTGACGTGTCGCAAGCTTTTGCCAAGGTTTGACATAGAAACCTTCAATACAAACTAAGACAAGTTTTGCCTGAAAAATTATATAAAATCCTCGTGTCGTATCTTGAGCATGGACTCTTCCGTGTGAAACATGGAAACGAATATTCGGAGATCAAAGAAATATTGGCAGGAGCACTTCAGGAAGCGTCCTTGGCCCACTCTTGAACCTGCTACACGTGATATCCCGCAATAAAATGATACAATAGTTGCCACGTTTACTGACGATAGAGCTTTACTAGCAGTTCGATGAACAATAGAGGAAACAAATATCAAATTACAAATCGCTCTTAACGAGGTTAATGAATGGGCAAAATCGTAGATTTTTCGTATAAACGGACAAACAATTTGCCAGTATTTCTCAATACGGTTCGTGTCCCTTTAGGAAATGAAGCGAAATATCTCGGAATGGCACTCGATGCAAAATTAAAATGGAAGTGACAAGCTGCTATTATACAAGCAAGTGCTAAAGCCGGTCTGTAAATATGGTAAACAACTATGGGGTTGTACCAGTGAAACGAATAAAAGCATTCTACAAACTTTTGAAAACGAAATGTTTTGTATCATGTGTTTGTGGGATATCACGTGTAAATAGGAGGTACAAGAGTGGTCCAAGGAAGCTTCCTTGGGTTACTCCTGCCAATTGCTTTCCAAATTCGATTCTTTTCCAGCGGTTTCTACTACATAGTTTTTCAAGTTCGTAATCGAATTTTTTATCTTGTGGGGCACGAGTTTGGTGCCATCTTTTTCGAGCTTTCCTTTTTTGTCTAACCAAATCTTCTATTTCCCGTGGGTTGTGGAGTATTATTCCATGTTGCTTTTAGAGCGGTATCGATAAAGGAGTCAACCGCGAATTCAAGTTCCAATGGGGATCTAAGCGATACACCCATTCGAATATTATTTTCAATATCGTTTTTGAAGCCATTCCAGTTGGTTTTCCCGTTTGTTAGTCTGGGTGGGTTTTCATTTCTAATCATTGACTCGCTCGT
Organism: Rhingia rostrata; assembly: GCA_949824845.1. Lineage (NCBI taxonomy): Eukaryota > Metazoa > Arthropoda > Insecta > Diptera > Syrphidae > Rhingia > Rhingia rostrata. Next base: position 26,029,624 of record OX463759.1, on the reverse strand, counting down.
TGTTAGAACGACAGAAGAAAGATCAGAGAAAAGATCAAAGCATTCTTCAACTGTGATAGGACCTTTTACTATGAAAAAATCGAAAAAAACCGTTATTTTTGTAACATCAGTTGGCCAGTAAGTTGGTTTACCGAATGAAATTCGGTATTGTAGTTTCTACCTACATCACATTGTGAGGCTCCACCTCTAACCTTACTTTTGAAGTTCGAATTATTTTTTGCGTGAGTTTCGGATATTAAACAGATGTCGATATATTTTTCTTGCATATACAATTCAAGTTCCCCAATTTTTTCCAAAGGCCATTGGCTTTCCATGTAAGAATTTAAAGTAATCGATTCATGTCAAAGGTAGGGTACGTTTGCTGCGAATACTATTTTCGAGCTTAACTAGCCTGTCGAAAATAAGTTTATTCGTTTTACTTTGTTCCTCAAGTTTTGAAAGAATAATCGAAAATACGTTTGTAACTGGGTCAGGTCAGATTTTTTTTTCATCGTTATAGCTTGGACATACGTTTGTACATATGGTTTTGGATGTACAGTATCCGAACGCATCGCGTGCGTTGTTTGTAGCCTGCTTTGGCTTCGACACATTTTTAATCGGAGTCCAAGGCATTTGCTTTTTTACATTCAATTTCTGTAAATTAATACACATACATTTCGTCCGTATTTTTTGCAAATCCTTAGCTACTTTGCAGCCGCTACAATTTGCCGGATGATTGCCTTTACAGTTGATGCAGCTAGGGGGAGTTTTCTTATCTGACCTACAATCTACTGTCCTGCTGGTCGCCCCGGAATCCGTAGAGCCGAACATCGAAGAGGATGGATTTTCCAGTGATACTGAATTGCCAAATGGGGTATCCTTTTTTTTGTTTTACTCATAGCATTTTTGTTTTTGTATACTCTTTACACTCGGTATACGGGGAGTGGATTTTAGTCGCCTTCTACTACAGGCATGTCTTACCTCGGGTATATTCTGACCCCTAACCCGAAAGGGTGAAGCAGAACTTCTGGTAGTCCACGATTAGTTCATCTCGAATAACGTGCTTTTGGGACGAGATTTACTCTGCCAAGATGGTAACCGAGTGATCATCGAAGAAGCCAAATGTTGGATCGAGGATGCGGATTTCTTGAAAACGGAGTCAGTGCTATCAGCTGAACTAGAACAACGAGAACGAAATGCTTCTCCAGTAGCGTTCAGCAATTGGGAACATGCTCAACGGTAAAGATGGATATAAGGACTAAGACCGATATTCCAGTAGTTCAGAAACCATATAGAATTCCATTTTTCAAACGCGAAGAGGTCAGGCGCATCATAAACGAGTATCTGGATAACGACATTATACGCACCAGTAGTACCAACGGCGAAAAGCGGCTCTGTGTTGATTACCGCTTACTCAAAAAAGTGACGGTGAAGGAGCCGTTTCCGATGCCGTTTGTGGATGCTAGCTCCACTGTCCGGAAAGATGTTCTTCACCAGGCTGGCTATCACCAAATTGAGATGCAGGAGAGTTCCAAGAAGTATACTGCCTTTGTCGCCACTGAGGGGCACTTCGAGTATAATAGAATGACGTTTGGTCTTGTCAACGCTCCTGATGTCTTTCAAAAGATCGTATTTTGGTTGATTCCAACAACACGGATATCGTATGTTACAAAGACGATGTTGTCATCCCAAGAATTACCATAGAAGAGGGACTGCATAACTTACACCGTTTTCTCGGAGTTCTTACATCTCATGGATTGGCGAATTTTATCATCCGCCTGGAAAACGAATGACCCATGTCGATGCTCTGAGTCGTTCACCAGTGGAGGATGCAAAAAAAACTGAATTGGCTGGATTTGTTTTTAATGAAACCGAAGCTATGGGCGATTGGCTTGTCACCATTAAACTGCAGGATCCCGTTCTAAAAGACGTCTATGCGACCTTGCAGGGAGTTTGTAAATTGGAGCACGAAAGTCAATATAAACGTGAGTATACACTACTAAGCAATCATTTGTATCGTAAAACAGAAAGTGGGCCGAAATACGTTGTACCAAAAACAGTTCGCTGGCGAATAGTACGAACATATCTTGACGAGCTGGTCACTTTGGAACGGAAAAGACGCTGGAAAGAGTACGAAAGATGTTTTGGTTTCTAAAGATGCGCAAATACGTAAAGGAGTACACATCATCTTGCGTTTCTTGTTGTTAAAACAAGTGTGTTGTTGGAAGGACTGAAGGATGAATTCATCTGGGTGAAGTGACTCCTGTTCCTTTCCTTACCTTGCACCTGGACAACCTTAGACCGTTTATCAAACCCAAGCATGGAAACCAATTCATTTTAGTCATTGCAGGCTCATTCAGCAAGTACGTAATCATAAAGCCAGTTCGGGAATCAAATACCGTACCAATGCTGCGAACTTTGAGTGCAATGACAGCGTATTTTGGATTACCGATTCGGATTATAACTGACAGAGGAACTGCTTTCACATCGAAAAGATGTGAGGAAATTCGCGATCAGTATAGTATTCAACATGAAAAGACAGCTGTTCGAACTCCGAGTGAGAACGGTTAGGTTGAGACAGTCAACCGAATTCCATTGACAAGTTTGCAAACATCTGGTGATATCGAATGAAACTAGGACGAGAACATGAGTATCATCATATGGGCTATCAATTCTTAGAAAAACAAAACTACTGGGCTTACCCCCAATGAATTAGTATTCAACTTCAAGCTTGTAAACGTGACAAAAAACCAGCTGATTCATGCTATGCAGTGGGATGATTCGTATAGCAATTCCTATTGCGATAATCCAATTGCTATCGGTAAACAGCAGACATCCTTAAGCCATATCAACAGGGAACGCACTCAATGGAAGGAGCGTTACGATAAGCAATATAGTGAAACAACTAAATATTCCGAAAACAACCTTGTTGTTCTGGAACACGAACCTGGAGCAACTGGGACCTTAAGAAAATTAGAGCCGAAGTACCGAGGACCTTTTATGGTTTCTAAAGTTCTTTGCAATGACCGATACCTTATCGAGAGTATAGAATGGACGACGGACACTAATCGAAAGTTAACTTTAGTCTTCGCTTCGTATAAAATGAAGCCTTGGTATTAACCACCCTTCGAGTTGGATGGAATTACGATACTGATGATGTATAAAACAGTGATGTTCCTGGTGATAATACAACTAATCGCAGGAACGGCCGAGCTGTAAGTGCAAGCGCAGCCTTACATTCTTACCCTACTGCTGGCAATGTTATGAATTTATTAAGTCTGGCTGGCAATGACATGCATTTATTTTTCCTGTTTGTTTTTATGTTGCCTTTCTGATTTCTGACACAAGTCAGTCGTCGTTGGGTTTTCAAACAAAGTTTGGTTATTTTTCTTTGCTTCAGGTTACACTTCGAAATGCGAATAATCTCCGGCTGAATGTACAAATGTCAACAGAAGGTCAGAAGACGTTACTCAACAAGGGGATCAGGCTTTTGAACAAGTTGCCAACATACGTAAAAGCTGAAGGAAATTTTAAGATTTTCAAAACTAAATATATCAGCCATGTAAAAATATATTTAAAAATTACTGTAAAAATAAACTTATTTAGAAAATTGTAATTATAAATACTTATATAAGTTAACACCCATATCCAGCAAGTTGGTTTTGCCGAACCATTAAACAACTTGTTTACGCAAATAAACACTTCTGCAAAAAATATATCAGCAGCCAACCGTTAGAATCTGCGCAAGCAACTTGTTTACGCAGATGTGCTTATCATCAGAAGCGAACCGCTAGAATCTGCACAAACAACTTGTTTACGCATCAAGAGTTAGTCGAAGAAGAAGTCAGTCTTAAAAGTACCACCGAAAGACAACGTCCTCAAGAGGACTTGTAAAACTGTATAATTTATATTTTTAAATAAACAGTTGAATTGACAAAAGCGTATTTCATTTATTTATACTACTACTACTAACTTTATTCTCTACAATAGTGTATGGCTTTCCAGATCGAGCTTTCCTGTAGCTTAGGAAGAATGATGCTTCAGTTGCATTTTCGTTGTCAGCTGTTGCAAATGAAGTCAAACTTTTCACTGTGGATTCATGCATACCTTTTAGTTATAGGGTATATTAGTTTAAATACATAGTTTGTAACAAAGAGAAAAAAATTAGCAAGATATACCTTAAAATATATGGATCGAATCAGAATCGATAGCTGAGTTGATTTAGCCAAGTCTGTCTTTTCGCCCGTAGGTCAAAATGATGAACTTTGGTACACGTGCTCGCTGATGCTCCCAGCAGAACAGTGTTTACCTTTTAGAATTCCGCCCACTGCCGCATCCTTTAAGTTGGCAATAATATTTTAACTGCCGGCCATTTTGTCAGCTGTCCATTGACTTATTTTTGGGTTGGTTTGGCATTTCAACATCAATAGGCTGCTGTCTGAACCACGCTTTCAAATTGTGCAAATTTATTTTAAAAATTATAGTTCTTTTCGAAATACATATCGCGCAATAAGTCCATTTCGTGGTCTACATAATCGCCCATGAGAGCAATCAATTCGATTAACTATGGAACGTTTTCGCCTGAACGCTACAAAGTATGGTAAGCGCTATAGAGCAATGATTACTGACTTTTTCGTTCATCAATTGAACAGCCATGATGTGCAGGAGCTGTGGTTTCAACAAGACGGCGAAACGTGTCACTTAGCTCATGCCAAAATTGATATGTTGAATTAATTGTTTTAGTCCTGTGAATTGACCTCCGATATTGTACGATTTAACACCGCATGACTATTTTTTGTAGGGATTTATACAGTCGGTAATCTACGCCGATAAGCCCGAAACGATTGAGTATTTGCAGGACAACATTTGCTGCGTTATTAATGATATACGGCCACAAGTGTTAGAAAAAGTCACGTCCGAGCCACGAGCTACGTTGTGCTGTGACCAAAGGGTTTCATACATAAGTTACCTGCTTCGGTGAGACGTGCTGCGCTGCTGTGTCTGTCGTTAATTTGTAGGTCAAGTAATAGAAAGTTTGTTTCCAAACCAGCCTGTTTTGAGTACACATGGAGTTCCTTAGACCTTTGTCAGTGCAATCATATGCATAGTATTTTTCATGGAATTCGACCAGACTATGCAACCATAGGTGAGGATTGGTCTGAAGACAGGTGTGTTGAGCCATTTCGTTACCTTTGAGGAGGGCCCCTATTTCTTTTCGCAGATTCTATTGCAGCAGTTTAGTACAATGTTTACTTTCTTTACCATTTTGTTGAAGTTCAGGTACCAGCTTGCTACCAAATTCAAATTCAAAAGTATTTATTTAGTGTATGGTTGCTATTCATAATTTTTATAAAATAAATTATAATAAGAACTAATATATAAAATTTCTTGCTTAATTTATATTTTATATATATTTTAACAGTTAAATATTTTGTTTAACAAATTCCATTTTTTCTCTTTTAAATTCAAATATATTGCTTATTTGTTTGACATTATTTGGTAAGTCATTGAAAAATTTAAATCCTTTGCAAATCAAACAATTTTGAGATCTTGCATTCCTAAATGCTTGCAGTCTTAGATCTTCTCTAGTTCTCTAGTATGGCTGAACGTCGTAGTAAATTGTTTTTAATTTTAAATAAATACAAATAACAAAACATTAAAATAAATACGTTGTTTAACATTCATCCACATTAAAATATTTAACATCACTAATATTGGAGTATGAAGGGCTCAGTGGCGCGATGGTTAGTGTGATGAACTGCCGCGCAGAAGGTCTGGGTTCGATTCCCAGCCGTAGCAACACCTAAATGATTTTTCACTGGCCCTCCTCTCGTGATGATCTGACAAATCATCCGAGTAGTCATGAAAAGCTTATCTCAACTTAGCCGTTCGGATTCGGCATAAAACAGGAGGTCCCGCCATCGTGCTAAGAACACTCGCGCACATGAATGGTTGTGAGAAAAAGCTAGGCCCTGGGTACTAACGAGCCTGTTGCGCCATAAATTTATTTTTTTTATTTTTTTATTATTAGAGTATATCTAGTACATCGAAGTATTGCACGCATTGCCTTATTTTGCAGTTTTTGAATACTGTTCATAGAACCTTTATTAATTAAATATAAAATTGTTGAGCAATACTCAAAATGCGGTTTAGTAATTACATTATAAATATTTATATTAGTTATGGTGCTTATTTTATTGCGAATTCTATTTAAAAAGCTTACCTTTTTTTAAACTTTTTTGGAAACGTATTGTACATGCAATTCAAAATTTAATTTACAATCAATAACTTCTCCCAAATACTTCATTTCAGTTACTTGTTCTACAATAACTTGGTCTATTGTTAAATTAATATTCACATTGTCATTCCAAAGCATACATTTAGTTTTTGAAACATTGAGTTTTAAGTTTCTGCATTAAGGTCTGCATTTATTAATAGTTCGCATTCTTGTGTTGTTTCAGCTTCAACAAACAAAAGTGAATCGTCTGCAAATGGAGCAAGCTTGCTGTTCTTTAATGATTTGTTCATATCATTGATGCAACAGTTGAAAAGTAGTGGTTCTAGTATTGTGCCCTGAGGCATTTCCAGATCAATCAGCTCAGGATGAGAAACAGTGTCGTTGATTTTAGTTTGTTGAGTACGTCCGAATAAAAAAATTTTAAGCCATTCAAGAGCAGTCCCGTTAATTTCGTACATAGCTAACTTTTTCAACAAGATACTCCGATCGATTGTCTCAAAATCTCTTTTTAGGTCAAGAAAAACGCAAACAATTTTCTTACCTCTTGAGATAGCTTCTTTCCAGCCAATCAAAATCATATTTACGGCAGATTCCCATGAATGTGATTGGCGAAACGCCGACTGAATTTCGATTATGATCTTATTGTCGTTAAAGTACAAGAGCTGTTTATAGACGATTTTTTCTAGCACTTTTTAATAAATTGGTAAAGAGTTAATGGGCGAAAATTCTTCACACTAATAGTTTTTTTTTATTTTTTCAATAGGTGATACAATTGCGTTTTTCCAGCTATTTGGAAATGGTTCTTGCTTTTAACAATGCTGGACCCCTTAAATGAAATCCATCAAGTAATAATTCTGGACTCAATAATTCACTATCACGTTTATAGTTTAAGTCTTTAATTGTTTTCTTTACTTCACTTAACGAAACACAATTTAGTCTAAAACCATTTTAACTTTCCCTTATAAAAAGAAAGATATTGCTTTCGTGAAAACTTTCGACCTTGATATTTTTATTGATTCTAACATTACGATGATAGCGGAACTCAAAAGAGTGTTTTTGTAATTCCGTCCGTCTGTTCGTCGGTCCGTTACGGTCAGTTACGCGTAATTGGTTTTCGCCCAATTATCTCTAAACGGAATTTTCAGTTTTATCGAATAACTAAAAATCATTATTATTCTCATGGACACCGATTACTTTCAATGAAGGAATGAACGTTCGTAAAATCTTATTTCGACATTATTTATATAATTTAAGGCATCATTAATCGAAATATATATTATATATATATATATATGTCAAATTAACTCGCTGTGAAAGAGAAAGTTGCGTACGATCCAGTCATGCACCCACCACTAGTTTACTTCAAAGTAAGTAAATGATTATATCCGGTTTTTCAACAGAGACGCTACTTGCCATTTCTGTTCAGTAAGGTTTGCCATTTCATGATGGAAAGATATACGATCCAACAACAAGTCGAAATTATTAAAATTTACAACCGAAATTCGGAGTCAGTGACCTCAACGTTAAGAGCGCTACGTCCAATTTATGGTCGTCATAATCGTCCTAGCGGATCAATAATTGAGCGTCTAGTGGAAAAATTTGATTCCACAGGCACAGTTCAAAATGTTCCCGTGCCAGTGAGACAAAGAAGTGCCCGTAGTGTCGAGAATATTGCTGCCGCTGAGGCTTCAGTTAAAAAAAGGCCAAATGTGTCTCGCACACGTCGTTCTCAAGCGTTGGGCATCTCTGTGACGTTGTTGTGGCGAATTTCGCGAAAAGATCTTGGCCTACATCCTTACAAGACTAAATTGACGCAAGAACTGAAGCCGCTTGACCACCAGAAGCGTCGTATGTTCGTGAATTGTGCTGAGCAACAATTTGAAAATGATTCGGATTTTCATCGAAAAATCATCTTCAGCGATGAGGCTCATTTCTGGCTGAATGGCTTCGTCAATAAACAAAATATGCGGTATTGGTCAGGCAGCAATCCACACGTACTCCATGAGTCATCATTGCATCCCGAAAAAATTACGGTTTGGTGTGGTTTATGGGCCGGCGGCGTCATTGGGACGTACTTCTTCCGTGATGATCAAGACCGGCACGTTACTGTGAATGGGAATTGCTATCGTTCAATGATAACCAAATATTTTTGGCCCCAATTGGATGATATGGACTTGGAGGACATGTGGTTCCAACAGGACGGCGCCACAAGCCACACAGCGAATGCCACAATCAATTTATTGGAAACCAAGTTTGGAGAACGTGTTGTCTCACGAAATGGTCCAGTCGCTTGGCCGCCTCGGTCGTGCGATTTGACGCCGTTAGACTATTTCCTGTGGGTCCACGTCAAGTCTATGGTCTATGCCAACAAGCCAGCGACGATTGATGAACTTCGTACGAATATCGAACGTGAAATTGTAGCAGTATCGGCCGATCTATGCTTGAAAACCGTCGAAAATTGGGTTCAGCGTCTGGACTTCTGGAAGCGTGCCGTGGTAGCCATGCAAAAGAAATCTAGTTCCATACATAATGGCATCGAACGTAGTTTCACAGGAATAAAGAATTTCATTGATATCCAAAACCGTTTTTGTTTTATTTAGCTTTTGTAGCGCTCTTTATATGGAACTTTCTCAATAGCACCATTTATTTGCTTTACACTATTAATAAGAAAAGCATTAAACCGCTCAGCTAATTCTTTTCTATCCGTAGCGGCTACTCCATCAAGCATAACCTTTTTTATTTCACTGTTTTTTTCTCTCAGTACAATGGATTACAGGGTTTTCCACATCGGTTTTTGATCACTACAGTCGGATACTGCTCTTTTGGGAAAATAGTTTTTTGCACTAGTTAGTTCTTTAGTATAAATATTACGGGTATTTCTGAAGTTATGCCAATCATCTAAATCATCAGTAAAGATAGCTCTCTTTTTAGCAAGTTTTGTTTGGTGTTTAAGTTCATTTAATCGCTGATTAAACCGAAAGTTCTGACATTTATTAGCTTGTTATATATTTTAAATTGACCTGCAACACTGGATATATTATTTCGAAAATGTTCCGCGCATTTATGAACTTCCATTAATCAGGATAAGTTAACGCAACAAGATATTTAGCACTAGCTGACAGTGAAAGGGTGTTACAAACTTTGTGATTGATCTCTGGTTAGTGCAGATGACTATTTTCCCCTTCTCGCGTTTTATTTTCCACATGAATTTTGTGGTCCATATCGAACCGTATATAATCGTGACTGCTTTGTTTAAGGTAAACTTTATTGAGAAAAATCAAAATCCATTGCGTATATGCATTCCACACACGTGCATTTGACATTGTGCTTAATTTGAACCTGTGTTTTGAGGTAAAATTGAAAAAGTTAATATCCATTTAATTGTGAAAATAGATAGAATTTTTTATTGAAATGAGCTTGTCGGTCTCGCTAACCCCGCTTCGTCTGAAACGTCGCCACATCAAGGGTTCCTTTACAAAGCTCTCCACATTTACAGAATCCATTAGGGAATCTAATTCGCTGGTAGAACTCGAAGTGAAATTAACTAGAGCAGAGGATTTCTTGAAAGGATTAAGTGCTTCTCAGAAATTATTATACGAGTTCGCGAATGATCAAGGTTGTATAGATCCTGTATCAGAGTTCGAGGAAATCGAAGCATAGTTTTTAATGCGTAAGTCCGTTTTAGTATCGGCAATAAGAGAACGATAAAAAGTGCCAAAAAATAAGGATGTAGTCAGTCGTCTAGCCGAACATGCCTTTCATGTCTTCGTAATGGAGCGCTTAGTCTTCTTTACAACATTACCATTTCTAATGCAACATATGAAGAGGAAAAGATTAGAGAAACGTTACGATAGGCCCCGGTATTAATCAATGACTACATACAAACTTTCATGGAGCTTCCATCAGCACCAAATTCAAACGTTACCCATCTTCGCAAGATATCGGATGTAGATGATGAAATACTAAGATGGTTAACTTCCATTAATTCGCTCGATAGGAATCCATGGCTTATTTCCATCCTAATAATTAATGTTGACCCCGACACCCGTCAAGCATTTCAGAAGGGCGTTTCAGAAAGATATTAAATTCATAACATGTAAGGCGCTAGAAAGTTGTAAAGTTACCGTTCGTGAAACTAAAAGTAGAACCCAACCAGTCGTCTGTTATGTGTCCTTAATATAATTCTCCACATGGTCTCTCTCAATGTTCGGATTTCCTCGCCCTGACCGTGAACTCCAGAAGAGAATTCGTAAAGTCCAATAGATTATATTTTAACTGTCTGCGTAATGGTCTGCACGTTGTCAGTCCGAATTTCGCTGTAGGACATGTAACACACGTCACCATAGTTTGGTCCACGACGATTCCATACGTAGCACCCCACCCATTCGTCCGATACATTTGTAAGCAAGTCGCTTCAACAAGCGGGTGAACCTACAGATAATGCTCCAACCAATTCGACCAACCCTAACATTGCTTCAACTTCGAGAGCAACAACTTTGTAGTAAACAACTATTTTATTAATATCGCGCATCACGTACCACAAACATTACATTTAACATATTCATTTAGTGTCAATGATTGGGATCACATAACCAAATTAAAAATTAGCCGACCCGTGTTTTAATGAACCTAAATCTGTTGATATCTTGTTAGGAGCTGACAAAGCGTGGGAAATCCTACAGGAAAGTGTAGCTTACAGTACGCAAGGACATCCGATAGCTCACAAAACTATTTTCGGATGGGTCTTAGCCGGAATCTTACCTTTCAAAGAGTCTCGCGTTTTTTCTTATAACACTAGTCTAGACATCGATGCCATCCTACAATCATTTTGGACGATTAAAGAAGTCTCCAAATCAAACCTGTCTTTTGAAAATGAACAAATTGAGGAACTCTTTTTAAATACCCATCGACGTGATTCAACTGGAAAATATACTGTGGAGCTTCCTTTCAAAAAATTGCCACTGTTCTCTGATACAAAAAGGGGCTCTGTTTCACATCATAAAGGAATGGAGAGGATGTTCTTTAAAGACAAAACACTTTTCGAAAGTTACTTCAAATTCCTCGATGATTATCTTGAACTGGGCCATATGTCTCCAGTGCCCGCTGCGGAAGTAGCAAACCCAAATGTGTTCTTCCTTCATCAATCATCACCACGCAGTTCTTAAGCCAGACAGCTTTGGGTTAATTACCCAGCCATGGAAAAATCTAACGGTTACGAAGCAACCCATAGCCTCGGAAAGGACTGATTTTATTGTTGACTACACGGCTAAACGAAAAAAGGACCACGACGTTCGTATTTGCACCTGGAATGTGAGAACATTAAACAGGAGAGGTGCAAGCGAACAACTAGTGGAAGCCCTAAGCTGCTAAAAAGCAGACATTACTGCCATCCAGGAAATACGATGGGATGGGCCGTGCAAAAAGAGTATGAAAAACTGTGACATCTACTACGGACCGTGTTAAGGTTAAGAAACAGCGACTTTTCGGATATGGGTTTTTTATAAGTGCCAGACTTAGGCAAGAAGTCTTATGTTTCCAAGACATTAGCGAACGCATTGTACCAATGCGCATCAAGGCCAAATTCGCTAACATAAGCAATATATATGCGCTCACGCCCCAACGGAGCGAATATATGACATAGCTAAGGATTGCTTCTATGAACTCCATGACAAAACCTTTGAGCGACTACCGAAGTACGATGTTAAAATCGTGGTGCGAGATTTTAACGCAAAGGTAGGAAGAGAAGACATCTTTAGCAGTATTTTCGGAAAACATAGCCTACACGACAACACGTCTGGTAATGGACTTAGGGTAATTGACTTCGCTACGGACCGAAATGCCACTATAGCCAGCACACGGTTTCCTAACCTCCATAAACCTAAGGGGACATGGCGCTCTCCAGATCAACGAACGGTCAATAAAATTGATCACATAGCGATAGACAAGTGGCACGCATCCAGTATTTTGGATGTCCGAACATTCCGAGGAGCTAACATCGATTCGGACCACTACCGTGTTGCAGCCAAAGTTAGAATGCGGATATCCACCACGCCACGAAAGACTGCAATTGCAAGAGACCGCCAAGACCTTCGCGCAACGCGTATCCCTAAACCTCTCGATTAACACCATACCACCAGCATCGAATGTCGAAAAACAATGGCAACGATGCCAACAAGCCATTAGATCAGCCGCAACTGATGTGCTAGGTTTCTCGCGCCCACCAGCAAGAAACCCCTGAAGGCCAAGAACGAGGCCTACAAGGCTAAGCTGCCGTTGAGCTGTATAGGAAGAGAAGAAGGGAAGAACACCGGCTTTTTAGAAAGAAGAAAAAGGAGCAAGAAAAGCGCGAGATCGAGGACATAGAGAGGTGCCACTCCTGGAAAGATGTTCGCAAGTTTTACCAAAGTGTAAAACGTCAAAGCCAAGGATACAAGGCTCGAACAGAATCCTGTCGAGATGAACAAGGAAATATCGTAGTTAAGACACAGTCGATGCTGAGGATATGGAAGAACCATTTCTGCAGACTGTTAAACGGCGATGACGAACAACATTCCGTTGTCAGGCAGAATAAACTATTCACTATTGGCAACGACAGCAAAGGCTGCCAACTACCCGACCTGAGTGAAGTGAGGAAAGCAATATCTTGACTGAAGCTTTATAAGGCTCGCTGAAATGACGACCTTCCCACCGAGCTGTATACAGCCGGCGGAGATGACTTGGTAAGTAACATCCATCAACTCATAAGCCGAATCTGGCCGGAAGAAAATATGCCTGAAGAATGGAACCTCACCGTCGTTTGCCAGATCCACAAAAAAGTAGACCCTCTAAACTGCGCCAACTACAGAGGCATTAGTCTCCTCAACATCGCCTACAAAATTCTATCTCCCGTAATATGTTAACACTTGAAACCGTTTACCAACAACCTGATCGGCCCCTATTTGTGTGGTTTTAGGCCAAGAAAGTCCATAACCGATCAACTCTTAACACTTCGGCAGACTATTAACTCTGACAACAATATCTCGTCAGAAATTAAGCGAAGAATTACTCTTGCCAACCGCTGTTTCTTCGGGCTAAGAAGGCAATTAATACTGAAAGCCCTCACTCGAACTACTAAGGAGATCTTATATAAGACACTGATCATCCCAGTCCTGCGCTGAAGCATGGACCGTCTCAAAAGCGGATGAAGAAATCCTTGGTCGATTTGAGAGGAAAATTCTCCGAAAAATCTTCGGTCCCGTTTGCGTTGACTGGCTATGCAGACGAAGATACAGCCAAGAACTATACGAGCTGTGCAGCGACATGCCCCTGGTCAAAAAACTCCGCATTGGACGTTTAAGATGGCTAGGACATGTAGAACGAGTGGAAACCAATACTCCGGCTTGCAGAGTCTTCGATTCCCAGCCAGACGTCGGACAAAGTAGAGGAAGACCTCGCCTTAAGTGGCGCGCACAAGTAGAAACCGACCTCAACCAACTTGGAGTGCGCAACTGGAGGCAGTAAGCTAAGGACCGGGATAATTGGAGAGGCATGTTGGTTGAGGCCCAGGTTCATTCCGGACTGTAGCGCCACTTAAGTAAGTAAGTATGTATTTGTAGAAAACAATCGCTTATCCAGCTCTTATCGAAATGTGGTATGGAATTAAGTAAGTGGCAAAGCAACTGCAAACAAGTACTTGAAAATTCGGTAAAAATGCATCTGACAAAACCATATCGTTGGATATTAGTGCGGACTCGTGGACTAAACTGCTTGGCCTACATTGAAATTCTCAAATTGACATTTTTAGTTTTCGCATAATTTCGCTTTGAAATAACCCATTACTAAACGTCAGATTCTTAAAAATATGGCCCGTATATTCGATCCCCTCGGGTTTCTCGCGCCTTCCGTAGTGCCACTAAAAACCGTCTTTCAAGAACTCTGACACTTAAAACTAGATTGGGGTGATGAAATCAAAGTTTAAATCGAAACGAAATGGGGTCGCTTTCGCGAAGAATGATCAATGTTTTCCAAAATTGAAATACCTCTAATTACAGGGTTATCGCTATCAAATATAAAAATACAATGGTTTTCGGATGCCTCTGGATGAGCATATGCAGCCGTGATATATTCTCGATATTAGTTACCAAATAAAACATTCAAAACAACTATTGTCGCATCTATATCTGGTGTTTCGCCCTTAAAACAATTAAGCATACCTCGCTTAGAACTCTGCGCGGTTCTTTTACTCGCACAATTGCTGGATGCCGTACAAAAATCGATAAATATTACCTTCAACAATGAATTCGCTTGGTCAGACTGGAAGGTAGTTAAATCGTGGCTGTCGTCTTCTTCGAGACGTTGGAATGTATTCGTCGCAAATCTTATTTCGGAAATCCTTGAACGATCCCAAGAGAAAGATGGTTTCGCGTTCGATCCGACAACTACTTGTTCACCCTATTGGTGGAAAGGTCCTACTTGGCTACAACTGGAATCAGAAAGCTGGCCAGTTCTAGATCAACTTGAGGAAGACACTAGTTGCTTTGAAGAAGCAAGGAAATATGAGCCAAAATCATTTTTTATAAGCTACGACAACCATCCATTCGAAATATTGACATCACGGATTTTAACGTGGAATATACTACTTGGAACATTAGCTCGCATCTATCGGTTTATATTTAGATGTCGCAAAATTGAAGCAGTTGTACATCAGCTACAGCCTCAGGAAATAATTCATGCCAAAATAAAACTATTCAACGGGTCCAAAATCGATACTTCGGTGACTCCTTTATATCGCTCAAAGATTTGTTCTCTAAGCAAAAATAACAAATTAATAAATCTATCTCCGTTTTTAGATGCTGAGAAGATACTACGTGTTGGAGGGCGAATACAACATGCTAACATCGCATACAACGTAAAGCACCCAGTTATCATTCCGAAGAGACATGCCATAACCACACTTATAATACTTGACGCGCACGTGGAAACAAGCGAAAGTTCCTATACTGAAAGCTGGAAAACCAGCTGGCAGCCCTGAAAATTACAGACCGATAATTGTTCTTAGCAATTTAAGTAAAATTTATGAAAGAGTTCTTAAAGAAAAATTGTCAAATGTTATTGAGGAGTACAAAATATTTCCGAATGAACAATTTGGATTTAGACCTCATCATAGCACTTCCCATCAAGTGTTAAGAATTTGCAATACTATTAAAGGAAACCGGTCAGTAATCAATCAACTGGTATGATACTGCTCGATATAGAGAAAGCATTCGACTCTGTGTGGCACAATGGTCTTATTTACAAAATGGTAAACTTTAATTTACCTATCTTTATTTGTAAAATTGTTCAAAATTTTTTGTCAAGTCGTTGTTTTAGAGTGTATGTCAATAATAATGCGTCTAACATAATTCATTTTTATGCTGGTGTGCCAAAAGGCTTAGTGCTTGGTCTGATTTTATATAATTTATATACATCGGACTTTCCAAGCCTTCCGGAATGTGAAGTTGCTATTTATGCTGACGATGGTACGATATTTTCGTCGCACGAATTTGGCCTCGAAATTGAGACAAATCTAAACTTTGCGGCGAAAATACTAGAACAGTACTACACAAAATGGAAGATAAAGCTTAATGCGGGTAAAATCCAGGCTACCTTTTTTATTAGAAAAATAAAGTTCTGTTTTCTGCCTGCAAATCAGCTAACAATAATTGGGCGTCAGATTATGTGAGAGTATCTTGACATTCACACCAAGCTAACATATAAAGAGCATATAACTAGAACTTTAAAAAAAAAAAAATATTGCAATCAAAATGTTATATCCATTTGTTAACAGGAAATCAAAGTTATCAAACGAAAACAAAGTAATAATACACAAAGTAATATTTCAAGCAATTTTTCTCTATGGTTGTCAAGTGTGGGGTAATTGTGCTGTTTGTCATAGTAATAAAATCCAGATCTCTCAAAACAAAATATAAAAAATGATGTTAAATCTTCCCTCGCATCATTCGACATTAGAAATACAAATCAAAAGGCTGTGAAGATCTTTTCTGTTTATTTTCCTGGTGGTTATTCATCTGATATAAGAAGAAACACCCTTAAACAAGATTAAAAAAGCTTTTCACAATAAACGGTGATTTTTTGTTAGGTGGAGATTTCAACTGCCGTCATAGAGATTGGGGTTGTTTGAGAGCGAATGCTTGGGGAAATATATTGGCAGATCTACGTCTGACATTACCAATAAATATCATGTATCCTTCTTGTCCAACGTATTTCCCTACAGGTTCTCGTGGTAGTCCTTCTGTCCTTGATCTGTTTGTGTCCAATGTTCCTCGTCTTGTTACACAACCAGTTTCTTCTAGTGTTCTTAGGTCAGACCATAATCCTGTTTTTTGTGATCTCTTATGGTGGGGTGAGAAAAAGTTGCAATATTTTCAAGATTTGAAAAATGCAAATTGGAAATCGCTTAGAGCAAAAATAACTACGAAATTGCGAAATGTTTCCACTGAACTTGGAAATATTTCTTGTAAAGATGATGTTGACTCTATAGTCCAAAGCTTTACACAAACCATTCTGTCTTCTATAGACGAAAGCGTCCCTAAGCGAGTCAAGAAAGATAGTACCTATAAACAGCTTCCCCTTCATATTTTGGAGCTGATTAAAGTGAGAAATATACACAGAAAAAATTGGCAAAGGTATCGTCAACCTTTTTCGCGAAGTATGGCTTCTCACTTTAACAAACTTATCTCAAACCAGTTACTTAACTATCGTAACGAAGAATGGAACAAAAGACTGAGCGTTCTTGAAAAGAATGGTAGACCTTTTTTGGAATATTGTAAGGATAGTTAAGAACAAAAACAGGAATATTCCGTTCTTAAAGGATTCTGGAACAACTTTCTTTACAGATTCCGAAAAGGCAAACGAGCTTACTAGGAATTTCGCAATGAATCATTTAGTGTCACAAAACATAAGCGACAGAGAAACAAAAGATCAAGTGATTGACACAATTCAAAATTGGGATGCAACCGTTGAAGTCACACCATTGAATGAATTCGTTGTGGAAGAAAGCATCCAAAGCATTGTTGAAAGCCTTCAGAATCGAAAATCCTGGACCGGATAAAAAATGTTTACTTAAAACATCTGCCGCCAGTTGGAATAAAGTTCTTAACATTTCTCATAAATGCATGCCTTAAATTCCAATATTTCCCTAACGAGTGGAAATAGGCGAAGGTTGTACCCATTTTAAAAGCAGGAAAACCACCTGAAATGTCTGCAAGTCACAGGCCTATAAGTTTGCTCAGTAGCAGAAGCAAAATTTATGAAAAGGTTATAAAGGAACAAATTTTAAAATTTGTTGGAATTGAACAAATTTATCCTGATGAACAATTTGGCTTTCACAGCACATCTCATCAGATAAAAAGAATCTGTAACCATGTTGTACAAAATTGGGCACAGGGTCAGTCAACAGGAATGATTTTAATGGATATAGAGAAAGCTTTTGATTCTGTTTGGCATAATGGATTAGTGCATAAAATGATCCAATTTGGCTTCCCGTCTTATGTGTAAAATAGTTCAGAGTTTCTTGTCAGGTAGAAGTTTCCAAGTTCATTTTATTTGTGGTGTTTCTAATTTATTATGTTTTGATGTTGGTGTCCCCCAAGGTTCAGTTCTAGGTCCATCCTTGCACAACCTGTATACATCAGATTTTCCAACTCTTCCGTATTGTGACTCAGCTATTTTTGCTGATGACACGGCCATTTTTTCATCGCATGGGTTTGCTCATAATATTGAGAATAATCTTAAAAATGCAATCGAAATTTTGGAAAAATATTATCACAAATGGAAGATTAAGTTGAACACTGGAAAGTTGCAAGCCATTTTTTTCTCGCGAAAAAGAAAGGCTTGCTATCTTCCCAGTAGTCAGCTTCAATTTAACGGAAACACTATAGCATGGGAGCAGTCCGTTAAATATCTAGGAGTTCATCTTGACACGAAACTAACCTTTAGCCCACATATTATTAATACTCTTAAGAATATGAGTATAGCAATTAAGGTGCTTTATCCGTTCATAAACAGAAAATCTTCACTTTCAAATACCAATAAAATAATAATACATAAAGTGATTTTTCAGTGAATTTTATTATATGGTTGTTCAGTATGGGGAAGTGCTGCGAAATGTCATATAAAAAAATTACAAATTTCACAAAATAAAGTGTTAAAAATGATGCTCAATCTTCCTTGGCATCATTCCACTTTTGATCTGCACAAAAGAGCGGATGTTGAATTGATTTCTGAAAGGATTCGGAAACTCACGATCAATTTTAATAATAAATGTAATATTGCTAAAAATCACCTCATAAACCAACTTTATTTATCTAGGTTAACTTAAAATATATTCAAAAATGTCCAATATTATATTTCGTCTGCGTTTCTTTATAATTTATTAATTTTGTAATCATTTGGTATTATTTGTTTATTTATCATTTGTTTACTAAGGTTTGTAATACTATTTATTCTATGTTAATTTATCTTACTCGTTTTTATGTTAAATTGTTATTTATTAAACAAATATTATTATTATACTCACCCATGTTTTCGTCTACTAACACATTGTTAACTAATTTTTGTTTATATATTTATTTTTTATCTATTTATTAATTTATTAATTCACTAGCTGCCCGGCCCGGCTTCGCCCGGGTACTGTTTCGTTTTAGGGTCCGTAATAGTATTTAAGTGTTAGTAGTATTTATTTTCTCAAAGCTGACCCGGCGAACTTCGTACCGCCTTAGCGTAGCTTTGATGCACTACTTTATTTTGTATAGCTGACCTATCTTATGTATGAGTACCTGACCTGTTCAATTTGAACTGGAATCTATAATATCCTCCATATAAAAATGAATCCTTATTTCCCTGGTCTCGCCATACCTGACGACTTTACTAATTTTTTATTAAATAAAAAACAACATATATATTTTCATAATAGTGTTTATTCCATAGGGTTCAATTTTACTCATATTTTTACAAATCGCGCGCTTTTTACCACGCGCGCTCTAAAAAGCTCTATTCTAATGCTTTTTGATAAACTATATTTTTAGTTTTATGTTCTGGCGCGTAAATAAATAATGTTGATGGTTTTCCGACACGGGAACATGCGAAATTTAATTGGCCATGTGAAAAACATTGATTTTCTAGGTTGATGCCACACACACTTAGCGACTGCCCTTGCGATTTTTTTATTGACATTGCAAATGCAAGCCTCACTGGAAACTGTAAACGTTTAAAGCTGAATGGCATGTCGTTTGGTATCATAGGGATGCGTGGGATTAAAACATCTTCGCCTTTATACTTCCCTTTCAAAATTGTGGCTTCGATGACGTTGTTCAATAATTTCTTCACCGCAAGCCGGGTACCATTACAAAGACGTGGCTGGTTTATGTTCCGTAATATAATAATTACTGATCCGATTTTTAATTGCAGATTATGAGGTGGTAAGCCGGGCAATTCCAGCGAATTTAAAAATTATGTTGGATAATTGACAACTTCATCTTCATTAGTAATGGAATCAACTGATTTGTAATTCTTCAATTCGCCAGCTATTTTCTCTTGAATCTGAAAATTCATTTCATTCACATCAACATTTTTTGCTGCCAATATAACACGTTCGCTTAACCAAACGTGATTTACGTAATTTTGAGCAATGTTTGGGAAAACCATCTCCATGAGTTCGGTCTTTGATTCACAAAAGTTACAAAAATTGGTACGGAATGTAATGTATCCAGATGATGTATCAACAGCAATTATACCATTACCAATATCGAGCAGTTGCTTGGAAAACACTTCTCCAGACTGGTCTTCCTGCAATTCGACTCTCATGTTTATACTCAACTTAAGTGTTTTAATGTTTTTCCATAAAATGGACGACTTCAAACATGCATTCAGTTCATCAGCAGGCGTTGAGCGTGGAACAACTGGCAATATTTGTCGAAAATCACCTGCCAATAGTATCATTGGACCACCAAACCGTTTTTTGTTATTTCGTAAATCTTGCATCGAGCGATCTAATGCCTCCAAAGATTTTTTGTGTGCCATCATCCCAAATGATCAATCTGGTTTGCTGCAGCACTTTGGCCATCGCAGAATTCCTCGAAAGGTTGCAAGTTGGAGTCTCATTAATTTGAAGGTTCAACGGCAGCTTAAGAGCTGAATGAGCTGATCGACCGCCTTCCAACAACGTAGCTGCAATACCTGATGAAGCTAGGGCTAGTGCAATTCCATTTCGCGATCGAATCGTTGCCAAAATCAATGATAATAAAAAAGTTTTCCCAGTTCCACCGGGAGCATCTAAAAAATAAAATCCGCCAGATCCATCGTTCACTACTTTCATGAGCGTATCGTAGGCATTTTTTTGTTGTTGATTTAAAAGGGGAACTGTTCTATCAACCATTTCTCGCAATGTTTCGGAATCGTATTGGGCTTCGCGTCTCAATTCTTGATCAAATGAGTCGTGCATTGGGCGATTGGGAGCTATCTTTCCTATTTGTGTTAATACTTTGTTGGTAAGCATCAAGCACATGTCCTAAATTAAAATTAATGCTTCATTGTGAATTTCTTCGTTCATTTGCAAATTTGCATTCGATGTTCTAAGACGCATCTGATGCAATATATCTTCCGCCATATGATCTTTGTATTTATGCCATAAATCAGTCGGTGTTGATGGGAAGCATGTAGACAAAATTATAGAAAATAATGTTCGTATTTGTTTAGCATTTGACGAAATCACAGCATCTTCGAGAGTGTGGTCCCAATGAGTGTCATTCTCTAACAATCCCAAATGTTGACAGGCTTCTCTGTATGTGCCACACAATACACCATTAACAGTTCGCAGATGTTAGAATGATGTTGGACCACGAACATTGACTAACAGTAAACGCAAATAAAAACACTCGTCTTGACTGGGATGGACTGCATAAAGACGGCCTAGTGCATCGGTGGAAAATACTCGTGGGTAACCTTGAACTGGCTGTCCTCGTTTTCGTCGTTCAAATTTTTTTGATGATTGATTCCAGGTATAATATCTTGGCATTTCGGAGTAAAGTAACGTTCTGGCAAAATCATCAATCTGGCACATTTCAAAGAAGCTGGTTAATGTTGTCGATGGTGGCCTGTCAACACGTTGTAATACGTTTGCATCTGTAAAATACACCCGTTGACCATTTTCCAAATGTACGGCCAAGTGAACAACAGTAGGGTGTCGTTCATGTATAGGAAACGAAAATATACGCCACATGCCTTCGTTACTACTAACATAGCGGCCCATTTGATATTGATTGACTTCATCATTTTAATTTTCGGCAGCAACTCCGAAGACAGCCATGTCACTACATTTGTTCACATACTTGCAAATGTATTTAATA
This sequence comes from Rhingia rostrata, assembly GCA_949824845.1. NCBI lineage: Eukaryota > Metazoa > Arthropoda > Insecta > Diptera > Syrphidae > Rhingia > Rhingia rostrata. The sequence goes on along the minus strand of OX463759.1, from coordinate 26,008,024 downwards.
GATTTTACGCAATGGCAATATTCGACGTTTATGTGTGCCTTATATGCCTTGCAGAGTAATGGCGAAAACGGAACAACCCAACGATTATCAACTTCAATGTCCTGTCGATTTACTTTGACTATTGTTGACTTTCCATTGTCATCAATGGATCGGCGGCGATAAAGTGGATACCCATCATTTCCAGTAATAGTTTCTACTACTTATATTGTTTTGGGTAGCGTTTTGAACATTTTCCTTCAACCATCCACGGAGAAATGGGATTTAATTTTCCACATGGACCATGTATCATATTTTTTGTAATAACCTCATGTAACAGTGGGTCTTCATTATTATCGGGAATTTCTGCTGATATCACATTATCAATTTCTTTTGGTCTTATCCTCTCAACCAACCAAATGAGGATATGTGCATGTGGCAATCTGCGTTTTTGCCACTCAACTGAGTACATCCAACAGCGCGTCTCTCCGAACACGCAATGCTTAACAATGAAATCCATGAGTGATTTTAATTTCATTTTGAACACCCTTGCAGTGATATCGTGGCGATCAATAGGTGATGGTCTAGTAAATAATTCTTGTTGAATTTCTGTCCACTTTGGATTGCATGTGAACGTGATAAACAAATCTGGTGTGCCATAATGTCGTACATAGGACATCGCATCTTGCGCATATTCATGCATATGTCGCGGACTTCCGACGTATGTTGCTGGGAGAATAGTTGTTCTTCCAACATTCTGTGCATTTCCATCAGCATTAATGGCATCCCGAAGATGAATGTATTCCTCGGAACGGAGTTTTGCCTGGTTCAACCTGATAAATGTCGATCGTTCAGTTTCAACTTTCACATACATATCCACAGCATATTGGTGAAATAGACGCCGACACTTTAAGATGTGATTGTCCTCATTTTGCCGAACCATCAGTCTGTATGAATAATAATTCATTGAACTAACTTTTTTGTTCGTTTCAGCACCTGTAAACAATTTTTTGTGTTAATAATATAAATTTTAAGTTAGTAAACATATATTTTAATAAACATATATTTTAATGTAGTAAACATATATTGTTAATTTACCTGTCACTGGATTTATCAACTTAATTGAAAAATTATAGCCGTCTTCACCTTGCCAAAATAGGATAGGATATTGTAAGGCATCATATGATCGATGTGTTTCAGACACACGCTGAAGTTGATCGTTCCGCCGATGTAAAACAATGTCTCGGTTTTCTAAATTTTCTCCTACGACGACAATAGCCACTTCATCAATTGTTGGCGCATTAAAACGTCCAGCATGTTGTCCTGCAGGCGCCTTATCGGCTCTGATGACAATTTTATGATTATCTGATGGCATGCGGTCTAATGCAGTTGTGAATAATGCAACTAATTCATTGTGTTGATGAAAAAATATTTGAAGTTGTTCCGCAATGGATCTTTTCACTGAGTTGTTGTGTGCGCAACGCTGATCGACTTCTCTTGCTGAATTGCCCATAAAATATATTTGCAAAAATTTATAGTCTTCATCAGGCACTGGCAATAAGGAACCTGTTCTATGATATATTTGACCCTGAATCTGCAAGAATATAAATATGTATTTAGGTAATTGTATAGCAAATTGTTTGTACCACCATGTGGCTCGCAAAATACTGCCACAATACATCATTTCAAATTAAAACTACTTTAAACCTCGACATTGAATAGCAGCCTTCCATGGCAGCTTTAGGTAGTAGGTTTTACCAAGTATTGGAACACCTTTCTCATGCCATTATGAAATACAACATGTTATAAAATGTTGCTGATTAAGTCATTGGGTTATAGACTATTATTATGTATTTGAATTATTGTTTACAAAATAAGCACGTCTACACAACACTGGCTCAACATATTTTGCACCAGCTACATGGTTGTAAAACTAAATAAAATTGTTTGCCATTATACTTACTTACCTTGAAAGTAGGTATAAAATTGTCTCGAATAACTTTTGTTGCGCCAAATGACGTCATTTGAAAGCAATTATTGTATTGCTGGATATGAGTCAAAAAATGATTAGAATCTGGCCCATTTCCGGAAACCAATGAATGTAGTGGCTCTGGTGGTGGTACCAATGGCGTCAATTTGACTTGGCCGCTGGCGCAACACAATCCAGGGGCTTCTTTTTTGAATTTCAATGCATTGCAATGTGGACACACAATATTCATTAGTCCAATAGCAACAATTTGCTCTTAACTGTAATCAATTGCCACATTATAACTGAATGCAGCTCTGTGGGGATTAAACACAACATTTCTATGTTGATTTCGATTCCGTTGAAGTTCATTTCGCGCTTCGCGTTGCTCATCAGTTTGATTTGCTCTTATATTTCTTTGACTTGCCGTATTTCGAGTTCTGCGGCCTAAGTTTGTACGTCTGGTTGGTGGCATTGTTAAAAACGAAAATCCAACTGAAAATAAAAAGATCTCATATATTTTCTGTAAAACCATGTTAAATTGTAATATTGTGTAGTCACCAAAAGTTACCAAAAATCGATATGAAGTGAAGTGAACTTACCGTGATTAACAAACACTTATTAGCAAACAAAAAACTTCTTAGTTCTTAAAACAAAACGAACTTTATCAAAAACTTAATAAAATTATTGTTAGCGCGGATGTGTTGTCACAGATTACCACCGATTTTTTTGTTTTAAATTGAATGACGTTGACATTCGTTACGCGGGTTTTTTAAAATGTGCAAAATTAAATGTATATTTTTCAATCTTTCTGAGAGATTTTCTCAATATTTTTTTCCGTAAGAACCTTGTACAGAGTATTAGAAAACTACAAAAAAAATCAGCCAAATCGGTCAAGCCGTTTTCATGTTATGTCGTGACAACGGAAAACGGGTTTCATTTTTTATATATTGATTTATTTAATTATTTGTTTCTTTATTTGTTTATTTATTTATTTATTTGATTATTATTTATTATTTGATTATTATTTATTTATTTATTTTTATTTATTTATTTTTATTTATTTTTGTATTTATTCATTTATTAATTTATTTATTTGTTTGTTTATTATTTATTTATTTATTATATAATTTATTTTTATTATCTGATTATATTTTATGTACTTATATTTGTTAATATAAAAAGCATTCCTTGAATATTCATAAAATTCTTAATTATGTATATTAGATATTCCTTCTTTTTTTCTTTTTTTTTTACTCAAATCAAGGTTTATTTGTATTTTTCCTTTAAATTAAATTTGTAATTGCTTGTAAATCATTTTGAAATGTAAGATAATATCTCAGAAGTAAGATAATAACTGTGCGGTGACAGGCTTTGCAAAAAAAATTATCACGAAATAAAACATATTATTATTATTCGACATTAGACCTACATAAACGAGCAAATGTTGAATTGATCTCCGACAGAATACGTAAAGTATGCGTTACATTTAGGAAAAGATGCGATTTTTCAGATACTTGTTTAATAAATGAGCTTAATCTTAATATCTAGTACATTAATTAATGTTTTTTTTTTCAGTTACCTTGTTCTCAACTTTAATTTGTTGTTTATATGTTATCTTTATTTATATCTATGTATACTTTTTTTTTGTTATCTTATATTTATTTTAATTGTTATTTTAATTATATGTTATTTTTATTAATTTATTATGTTTCTACATTTCATTATTTATTTATGTATTTTTCAATAATTAATTACATATTTCCTTATTTGATTTTTTTATATATCTTATTATATATGTCGTATTAATATCATTATTTATTATTAAATTTTTATATATATTTTTTGTTATTTATTTATTTATTTTATTATTTATTTATTTATTTATTTACATATCTATTTATATATTTTTTATTTATTTATTATTTTTTTTGTTTTTGTTTAATTGTGGTTTTTCTTTTCGTTGTTTCCTCAAAGATTTGTTTTCTTCAAATAATCCTAAAATGTATATATAAATATTTAGTCATTTCTCAGTAGAAAGATATTTTGTTATCATATCTTATCATGTAAATTGTACGGCAATAAGCTTTTTTGTCTATCTATATAATACTTGACACGCACTATCGATTTTTGCGTCCGAGAATTTCAACTCTTTTCGCACTCCTCTGCCAAGAGTTTTTGGTAATCGATTGCCGCAACGTGATTCTCAAAATAATTCATATTTGTATTAGATGTATTCGACAGCGAATGGTAACCATCTCTCAACTCATGGGGGACCTTCCACCTCAGCGAAGACAACAAACCAGACCGTTTGCCCATTGTGGACCATTACTTCTCAAAACTAAAGCGGGTCGAAAATCTTTGTTTTCGAAAGGTTACATATCGCTTTTCGTTTCCCTTGTGTCAAAAGCAATACACTTAGAGCTTGTGAGTGACCTTACCATAGACGCATTTCTCGCTGTATTTCGTCGTTTCGTTGCGCGTCGTGGTAAGTCTATACATCTTTACTCTGACAACGGCACGAACTTTCGTGGAGCAATCTCGTCAACTATCAGAAATGCATGAACTCGTTCTTTCGGGAAACAAAAACTCAATAGTTGCAGATTCGCTAGCTCGTGACGATATCTTCTCGCATTTCATCCCCTCTACGGCATCACATTTCAACGGTTTGTGAGAGGCGGGAACATCGCGACCATTATGCCAAATTTCCGAACATGACATAGACCCATTAACACATTCACATTACATTCTAGGTGAATCGAATGCAGCTATTCCGGAACCAACGTTGGATATTCCCCTCAACAAATAGTCCTGCTGGCAAACAATGAAAATCGTAGGTGCAGGGTTATTGGAAAAGCTGGCAAATGGAATACGTAACATCACTACAAAATCGACCTTGCTGGCAAAAAACGTAGCCAAACATAAAAATCAAAGACCTGGTGGTAATAAAGGATGCTGATTTACCCCCTGGAAAATGGACGATGGGACGTGATAACACGTCATCATCATCCGGCAAATGATGGCCTTGTTCGAGCCATAGCTGTGAGAACTATGAGTGGCAACCTAACCCGGCCAATCCATAAGGTTGCAGTGCTTCCTATATACTGAAACGTTGTTCAGGGGCGGCGGAATGTTAAGGAATGAAAGAATCAATTATTATTTTTTCATGACCATTAATAAATATGTTTACCAACACGATATGTTTTTTGTTAATTGTTACATCTGCCTAACAGATCATTTTTTGTTTACATTGTTAAGAGAGAGTGTCAGGTATCGTTAAACGTTACTTACTTTACTTATTATTTGTAATTTACTTAAGTTAATTTAAGTTACTTATTTATTTGTAATTTTATGCGCTTGCTATATGGAAATTGCTGTACAGCTTGGTAAACATCTTAAATATATATATTCCAAATTACAAATTGCGCTTGGTTTTTTTTTACAAACAGTCGATTGTTCGGTACATTGATTCAATCCCGTTGAATGTTGAACAGTTATAATCCATTTACTTTAACTTTTTCAGCTTTTTCAAGTACTATCTCGATGACTTCCGTTTGGAGACTATCTTGGGGGTTTTACCGTCGGAGCTTTTTTGTAGGGCCCAAAGGTGTTAATGGCCTATATTATTTTTTTTACATATAATATTGTCTATAAAGGAGGTGTCTCCAGATAAGCAGTTCGGCTCTCTGGGAGCAGATTTAGTGCCTCGTAATTGGATTCCGAGACTTTTAGAAAACCTGCGCTGCGTGCTTTTTTCACAGTATTCACAGCAGTTCGGTTCTCTGTTGTCATTTGTTTTGTCAACATCCGATACATTGTTGGAATTAGAAAAGTGAGTATTTGAGAGCAGATCTAGTGTGTTGATACTTGAGACTGTACATTTGTCTTTTGAGACTTTTAGAAAACCTGGGCTGATGGATTGTTTCGAACACTTCCTTGAGCAGCAGTAATGTTTTCAGCCGATCTTGCGCAGTACAATTTGGTCCATGCTTGAGCCTATCATCTACAGACCATATTTCTTTGAAATCATTCAATACACTATAAATGGCTTTTCCCAAAAATTTAACGTAACTTTCTCATCCTCACAGTAATCGATGATTAATTTTGATAAAATATTTTAACGATTAAAACACGTTGGTTTATCGAATATTTTTCCTAATAAATTTGCCACGTGTCTACTGCACGACTGCCAAATATGAACTGTCAAGACTAATTTTTACCAAAATGGCTGCAAAACATAGTAGTATACCTTCCCGGCGGACACCCTGTTTAACCAGTGAGTTATGTATGGGAGTAATTTTAAATTTTCACAAAAACTAAAAGACAGAAAATCATCTAGTTTGCAGTTTTTGGTTAAGAAATAATAAGAGCAACGAATTTCAGAAAAAAATATATAATTTTACAGTTTTTAAAAATTACATTTCAAATTTTTTTGTTATATTTTTTTTCTCAAACGTTGAGTATAAGCCCTGTTTTTAATAAAAAAAACTCTGCATAAATTTCATTTGACCTAAAAATAACTATTAAAACAATGTATTGGCTTAAAAAAAAAGTATTATACAATAATATACTTCCCTGTAAGTAATACCGATATTTTTTTTTCATTTTTAGTACTTTTTTATGAAATTGCACTTCCCCCAAAACGGGGATTGATAGGGGGTCTATTTTTCACAGAAAGAAATGCTTGTATTTAACTGTTCAAGAAAAAGCCGTTATTAATTTTTGGCGCCTAAGTTATCCTACTCACTTCCAAACTAATATTTCAACTTATATACCACTATAAAATAGGGTTTACAAATATGGTGGGAAAGTACCGACATATTTAAAATAAATGCAGCATTTGCATGTTTATTTTTATTTTCTTTATTTTTAAGGTCAGTCAAGAAATCTCATAGAGTCCTAAGACTATATATAGTTACTGTCAATAGAAGAAATATAGTTTCGAAAGTGCTGTATTGAAATTGTAAGTTGGGCGATTCTAAGTAGAACCATACACTTTAAACTGTATTCCTTAAAAATTATGTACCTTTGATTTCGCACTGAAAAACCGGGCGTTAGATATATCTGTGTACCTGACCTTTTATACTCAAATAAAATATTAGAATATTTTTCGTGGATGGCACCGCTCTATTCTACTTTCTTAAAATCCAGCCCATCCAATCGTATTTCCTGGATGGAAGACATGTCTGATATGTAGCAGCTTAGGGTTACTGCTGGCCATTCCACAGAACCTCTTATATTTTATGTTCGCATATTACAGGTGCAAAGACGAACGTCGTTGTTCTTTTTTTTCTTTTATCATGGTCGTCAACAATAAAATCTGTTCTTTTTTAAGATATTATCTGTTTCGTAACTTTTTTTCCGCCAAAAGCACAACTCTCAGCCAGGAATATCCTCATCTCAGTCAGGAAGGTTCTCAACTGACAGCACTACAGCAGGCCAGATATTCCGTGCCAGTCATTCTGACCAAGCTTTTGATAGTGTTGCTATTTACTCTATTAAATGCATCTATAGCACAGCTTACCCACCCTCCCGGAAAGTTACAATTTTCTCACTTTCCTTTTCGGCTCACGCACATATCTGTAGCAAGTAGTTCTACCTCTGAAGCTTTATCATTCGACAACCACCCTCTACACACAACCATCTCATCACCCTGGGTTTACACGCCATCCCAAAGTACTACACTCGTTTGGATGGATAGTTTGCTACATAGAACAATAACAGGGATATTGCATATGAATGCAATCAGAATTGAAATCTGAGTATGATCTACCTTTGTCTGTTCGTCCATCCATCCGAAATAGAGCACAAGTACAACCTAGAACTTTGTGATCTGTACCAAGAAATAGATGTAGCCACGTTGATTTAATGAATTTAAATGCTCCACGCATGAAAAAAATCGAATCCCAATCGTGTATCAGGCAAAAACCTTCAACGGGTCGGTAGTCCTTTAAGTACGTAAAAGTAGGTGGTTTATTCTGATAGGAACATGGAATTAAGGGTGAATACAATTGGCCTTTAAGGCTTTTAAGAAAAAATGAGTACACTATCCAAATACAGCCAATCGAACCTAACCTTATATACCCAGAAATGTCTATCACACCAAACTCATTACAACAAAAAATTTCGCAAATATTTTTGACAAATTTTCTGTCCTCCCGAAACCAAACTACCACCTCTACATGACACCATAAAATTAAAAAAAAAATTTGCATATATCTATGTATACAGTTATACACATATAACAATATATAAATACTAAGGTATATTTGAGACTAAACGGTCCAATGGCATTGGGCTTATTTTATATTTATTTGCTTGAACAGAATCTCTTTGAAAACAACCTGATGATTCGCTTGTGGTAATAAAGTCTATTGGGCCAGTAAGTGGATGAATTCTCCGCAAAAAAGCTCACTCACTGATCATGAGCTTCTCTATTGATGATAAAAAGATACACTGTAGGTGTAGCATGAATTGTCTTGTTTATTAGGATTGTTTCACCCTAAGTGTGTAAAAATAGTCATTCAAGAAGTGTAATAACCAAGCCAAAAAAGACGGTTCTCTATCTTTAAACTTTACATATAGTATTTTATTTCTGGCCAAGTATATCGATCTATTCGTCGATCGAGATACTGGTGGTTTGTGGCTGTGATTGTTTGAAAAATGCTGACAGCGAAAACAATAGCGAATACTGGTTTGGTCGTCGCTGTTTTCGTCGTTGTCGCCGTCCGACGAAATGTGTATTTTATGTTTTTCTTAGTAGCAAAGTCTTCAGACATCTATTCCGTTTATACTGCGGAGCGAAAAGTGAAATTATTGCAATTTCACAATCAAATGTTCGCAACGCTTTTTTCGTACTCATACACATTCTAAGAATTATTGTGTCAAAATTAAATTTATATATTTATATTAACGTAAACAAATAATAAATAAATAAAAAAAAACATTTTGTAAGCGATCGTATATTCATAAACCAGTGCTATTTTTTGTGTTGAAAAACAATAAATAATTGGCGAATGTGAACACATTTTGTATATCTGACCACTTTGCGGAAGGACACAAAACCTTGATAATTATATTCAAATTAAAATTATTTCAAATGTCAAATATACCGACAAATTAAATCTTATTTTTGAGTATTAGTGAAAAATTTAATAAACGCACAGACGAAATAACACATTTAAATATAGATTTTGTTAATCAAAATATATATTAAAAATATAAATAAAAAAGTGCAAAACACTTTTTTTTTAATTTGTAGCTGTGAGATTAAGACGAGTGCAAAATGTCTTCGTCGTCTCAGCGAAATTCGGCGAAAAGTCTACAAAAACATTCAAATACAACAGCGACGTCACCAAGTGGAAATAAACAACAACAAGAAGCGCAGCGCAAATACACTCAAACAAAAGAGCGAATTGTCGATGGTAAGTTTCCTTTGAAAAAGGTGACTTTAAGAAAATAGAAGGAAAGTATTCGCTTGTTAAAGGGCTCGATTTGTATACGTCCAAAATTAAGTGTAATTTGTCTAAAAAAAAAGATCGTATTTTGACATTGACCTCAAAGCATAAATGCTACAAAAATAATAATATACATACAATATGTGTTTTGTCTATTTTCAAATCAATGTTAAACATGTGATAGATTCTTAAAATACCGCGTTGTCGGAAATGGCAACAGATAAATGGAAATAAACATATATATTTTTATAATTATGATTGCAATTTACGGCGCTCTTTTTGTCAAAAAACAATAACAACAATGAAATTACAATATTTGGGTCTGTGTATACGTATATATTCTGTGTCTTCATATATACGGGTAGTTATTTATTGTAGGAGAGCGATAATATTTATATTTATTTCGATTTTTTTTTAATTTTCACCAACAACATTTTTAGTAACTTAAATTAAAGAAAGTGTTGTTTTCACAAAAAAAATCCAACTCCAAATTTCAAAATTGCGATGATGGAAAAGTCATAAATGTCGCTCTGGCAATTCTGTTCATTTATCTGTCCACACAGCTAGGGACTAAATGGATACAAGAGGCTCTTGTATATGCTGAGGGATTTTCGCATGTGCATTATAGGTCTCATACTAATGCTACATGACATAAAACAGTTAACACAACATTTCTTTTAATTGGCTATTCTCAATCATCAGAAAATTGAATAATACATTTTTGTATTTTTTCTAAATTTCATATTAAATTTGTTGCAAATCAACTTTACTGTTCTGTGCAATACCTGGTACTTAGTTATAGCCTATGTTTGTTTATACCCTATCCCAAAGGGGTACATTAGTTTTGACATTAAGTTTGTAACATAGTGAACTATTTTCGCTAGACATACCTCAAAGTATATGGATCGACCCAGAATCAATAGCTTAGTCGATCTAGACATGTCTGTCCGTCCGTCTGTCTGTGTGTCTGTCTGTGTGTCAGCGATTTTCGGGCCATAAATTTTGAGCTAGAGTTTAGAAGCTTGCTTTATAGACCCATTATCCAACGAAACAGAACAAGTGTAAACAATTTTGAAATCCGCCCACTGCCACGCCCCCTTTTTAGAAAAACGTAGTCCGAGGCCAAACCGTTACAGATTTTAAAAAAGTGCCTGAAGAACATATCTAGAAAATCCTGATGTCTTTATTTCATCCATTTTTTGCCACGCCCATTTCTTGGGTGCGTTTTCAAAAAAAACGTTTTTCGGTCAAATTTAAAACATTTCGGAAAAACTAAACGGTGTGGTAAACTAAACATATCCTCCATATATCATTTCAACCTACGCCCACCATTTGGAGGCGTTTTCATACAAAAACCATTTGGATACACTACCCCATAGCATGGCAAGCCGAAAAACCTTGTTTTTTGTTGAACTATAAAAGATTTTGATAAACCATCTGAACAATATGTTCTTACAACGACATTTTTTATATTTCATCGCCATAAAGCCGACATTTTGGGGATATTATTTTAAGGATGGGATGGGATAGGGTATTAAACGATCCGCACAGCGGATTGTAGCCTTCTCATATGTTTTCATACCCTATCCCGTAGGGGTATAGTAGTTTTGATATATAGTTTGTAACGTAGTGAAATAATTAAGCTAGATATTACTCAGAGCTGTGGATTAAGCCATTTCTGACTGTCAGTGCATCTGTTGATTAAATTTTGAGCTAGAGATATGAAATATGGTCCACGTACTCAGGGCGGACTAAGAGGCAGTGACATACGGAGTGGAAAAGCAATCTTACAGACCAAAAAAAAAATAAAGAAAAAAACAGAAACATATAGGATTTAAATGTGTTTTCGATCTCGGGAAGAGTACGGAAATTTAGGCGCTCAAAATCGATAACAATTTTGTATAGAACAGTTTAATACAAGCTATTCTTACAATTGACGAGGAGGGTTTCATCGACCCCAGTTTGGGGAGGATGGGATATTTCATAAAAAAAAGTACTAAAAATAAAAAAAAATACTAACAAATAATGGTATTACCTACAATAAAGTATTACACTTTTTCTTAAGCCAGTACATTCTATTGTTTTATTAGCTACTTCTTAAATCAAATGTATTCTACGCATGGTTTAAAAAAAAAAATTGTTTAAAAACTCAAAAGTAAAAAAAAAGTAGAAAACAAAAGTTTAGTGTTGTTTTTCAAAACTTAAACATTATACATTTGTTCATAAATACGAAGCTCTAGTAAATTAATATTTCTTTTGAATTTAAAACACTCGATAGGGAAAGAAGGCGATAACCTACGCAACAAATAATAACGGTTATTTTAGAACTGTTCCTGTTCAGAACAGGTCTATCTCCCGCCGTTTTTTCGGGAGAGGCAATTAAAAAAAAAATTTATAAGAAAATATTAAAATAGTAACGATAATACTTACAGTTAATTGTGGTACCTTTTTCGAAAGCCAATACTTAATTCTATTAGATATTTTTTTTAATCAAATGAAATCTATGAAGTTTTTTTTTTAAAAAGGGTTTTTAAGTTAAAATTCGGGAAATCAAAAGGTAAAAAAAAGTTGTAAGTCTAATTTTTCAGATATGTTAAAGTATGTATTTTTTCACATTCCTTGCTCTTATTAATTTTAAATGAAAAATGAAAAACTAGATGATTTTATGTCTTCTAGTTTTTGAGAAAATTGAAAATTACTAAGCTACTCTTTAAAAAAAAATATTGTATTTCTTTAATATTTGGTCAAAAAACGTTTTATTTACTAAAAACGCCCCCAAAAAGTGGGCGTGGCACAAAAACTTTATGAAAACGCAACATAAACATTAGGGGTGTCTACATATCGTGCTCGGACACTTTTTTAAAACTTCCAACCGTTTGGCCAAAAACAATGTTTTTCTAAGAAGGATTTTAAAAATGTTTACACTTGTTCTATATGTTTCAACTTTGAGGTATACCTATCGCAACAACTTCTCTATATTACAATGTTAAAAAATTAATGTCAAAACTAATATACCCCTATGGGATAAAGTATACAAAGATAGAAACGAATATTTAATGTAATTTTTCAAAACTGTAAAATAATATATTAGTTTTATACCCTATCCCAAAGGGGTGTATTAGCTTTGATAAATAGTTTGTAATATAAAGAAATAATTGGGCTAGATATACCATACTTTTAGGTATATCTAGGCCTGGATCGACTGGATCGACTCAGAACCGCAAGCTGAGTCGATATAGCCATGTCTGTCTGTCCATCTGATCTTTGAGCACTAAATTTTAAGATAATGAAATTTGATATTTTTGGATTTTTGCAAATTGCAAGTGTAAACATTTTCAAAATCGGCCCACTTCCACAACCACTTTTGATGAAAACATTTTTTTGGGCAAACGTCCGGGATTTTTGAATTGGAAACAGGGATTGTCTGAACAAAATATATTTCGCCCATAGAAAGTTTTTTGCCACGCCCGTTTTTGGGGGCGCTTTAAGCAAACAATTTTTTTTTGACAAATTTTGAAGAGTTTCGAAAAATAATGTCGATGCAAATACATACTTCTATAATTTCAATAACAACATTTAGCCTTCAGATTTCAACCAACCCCACTTTTTGGAGGCGTTTTTTTACAAAAAACCATTTGTATACACTACCTGATAGTAAATGCAGGAGAAAAACGAAGTTATTTTGTCGAGTCATTAAATAGTTTGATAAGCTATCTGAACAATATGTTGTGCCAATGGCATTTTCCATATTTTGATTGCTACCAATGCCACACGATTTCAGAATCGCTAGCTGAGTCTGCCTGTCCGTCCGTTTGTAGGTAAACGGTTTTCGGGCCTTACATTTTGGGCTAGGATAATGAAGTTTGGTACATGTGATCCTTGTGTATGCTGTTCAAACATATGTACAAATTTTCAAAATCCACCCACTGCCACGCCCACTTTTTAGTAAAAAGATTATTTTTGGCCAATCAATAGGGAATTTTGAAAAATTAGCTGTACAATATATGTAGCCAACCTGATTATATATATTTTGTTCACATATGGTTCTTTGCCACGCCCACTTTTTGATGGAGTTTTTAGTAAAAAAACATTTTTCGGTAAAATTTTAAAATATAAATATATTTTATACCCTATCCAATAGGAGTATATTAGTTTTGATACATAGTTTGTAACATAGAAAAATAACTGAGCTATGTATACCTCAAAGTATATGGACCGACTGAGAATCGATAGCTGAGTCGATTTAGCCATGTTTGTCTATCCGTCCGTACGTCATCGAATTTTGGGCCTTCAATTTTGAGCTAGAATGATGAAATTTGCTGCACGTTGCTCCCAGCAGAACATGTGTAAACATTTTTGAAATCCGCTAGCTGCCACGCCAATTCTCAGAAAAACATAGTTTTAGGCCAAACCGTTCGAGATACTGAAAAAGTGTCTGAACAATATATCTAGACAATCATAATGGCTATATTTTGTTCATACAAAGTTTTTTGCCACGCCCACTTTTTGGGGCGTTGTTAGTAAAAAACGTTGTTTGGAAAAATTAACATTTCGAAAAAAATGGTGATGCAAGATCATTGGTTCTGTTAATATAAACATTTCTTCCATGTATCTTTTTAAGCCTCGCCCACTTTTTTGAGGCGATTTCTTACAAAAACAATTTCTATACACTACCTCAAAGCATAACCAGATGAAAAACGGTCTGAACAATATGTTATGACAATGACGCCATAAATCCGACATTTTGGGAATATTTGTCTTAATTTTTTAAAATTTTTGTTTTGGGTTAATTTCAAATGAATTTAAATGTTTTTAATGAATAAAATCAATTGTTATTGAAAAATTTACAAATCTGTTTAAATGCAAGGGTTTTCCTCCTTGTTCACTTATTTCGAAGTTTTAGGAAGATGAAGATGGAGTAAGTTTTTTTTTTAATTTCGGATGTAAAAGAATATGAAGGTAATCTACAGTAGGTACTGAGTGGTCATTGACCCAATCTTTTATTGAGGGGTTATTAAAAGTTAGCCGACAGGTAACCAATTAGTATCTTGATGAAAGTTATATATTTTGAGCGGATACTAAGGGTAAAAGTATAAGTTTTCATTTTGTAAAGATTATTTTGTTCTTATTTTCACAAACAACAAGAACTTTTAATATTTTTATTCTGTTTATAATCTGTTCTGTTCTTATTTTGCACTTTTACACAATTTTCTAGCAATTTCCAAAATGTTTAAAAAGAAACTACCCCCGTCGCTTGCCAATAAATTTGCCCTCATACAAATGTCAGATTGCGTTTGTTTTAATACAAATGTCAGCTTTCATTGTCCTGAAGAACTCTATTGGTTGTGCGTCGTTTCATTTGTGAATAGTCACTAGAAGTGAACGCATCATAGCATTGTTGGCATATACACCAGAGTTTGCAAAAGCACTTGCGGAAACCAATGATTTAAAGCGGTAATTTCAATGTCAATTTTGCCTCGCAAGAAGCTCAGCCACTTGTACAATTTGTATACCCTATCCCATAGGAGTATATTAGTTTTGATAATTAGTTTGTAAAATAGAGAAATAATTTAGCTAGATATAGCTTAAAGTATATGGATCGACTCAGCATCGATAGCTGAGTCAATTTCGTCATGTCCGTCCGTCCGTCCTTACGTCACCAGTTTTTGCGCCTTAAATTTTGAGCTAGAATGATGAAGTTGGGTAAACGTATTCGTTTTTGCACCCAGCAGAACAAGTGTAATACACTACCTAATAGCATAACCAGGTGACAAACGGTGTTTTTTTTATTCGAACCGTCAAAGATTTGGGTAAACTGTCTGAACAATATGTTCTGAAATTGACATTTTCTATATTTCATCGTCATAAAGCCGAAATTCTGGGGATATTAATGTTAAGGATGGGTTGGAATAGGGTATTAAATGATCCGCACAGCAGATTGTAGCCTTCTCGTATGTTTTTCATACCCCATCCCATAGAGGTACATTAGTTTTGATAGATAGTTTGTAAAATAGAGAAATAGTTAAGTAGATATACCTCAAATTATAGCGATCCATCCGTCCTTCCATCCGTCCGTACATCACCAGTTTTCCGGACTTAATTTTTGAGCTAGAATGATGGAATTTGGTACACATGTTTGTTGTCGCTCCCAGCAGAAAAGGTGTAAAAGTTTTTGAAATCCGCCTACTTCCACGCCCGGGTTTTAGAAAAACATAGTTTTAGGCCAAACCGATAGAGATTTTTAAAATCTCTGACGTTTATATATTGGATAAATTCACTCTTCGATTTTACGCATCCTCCTCCATTTACTATGTTTTCGCTTCGAACTTACGTCAATATGTACATTTAGAAAAAAACGAGTGAGTGCACGACTGGGTCGTACGCAATTTTTTCTTACCCTGCCGGCGACTTAATTTGACGTGCTGAAATGATATAAATAATGTCGAAATGTGATTATAAAAAAATAAAATAAATTTATGGCGCAACAGGCTCGTTAGTACCCAGCGCCTAGCTTTCTTCTCACAACCAGTCATGTGTGCGTGTGTACTTCTTAGCACGATGGCGGGACTCTGAACGGCTAAGTTGAGTTAAGCTTTTCATGACAATTGATTCTACTCGGATGATTTGTCAGATCATCACGAGAGGAGGGCCAGTGAAAAATCATTTAGGTATTGCTACGGCTGGGAATCGAACCCAGACCTTCTGCGCGGCAATTTATCACACTAACCATTACGCCACAGGGCCCGTCAATGTGATTATACGGACGTTTATTCCGTAATTGAAAGTAATCAGTGTCCATGTGAATAATATTGATTTTCCGTTATTGGCAAAATTGAAAATTCCGTTTAGGGACAATTAGGCCAAAACCAATTATGTGGAACTTATTCAATTTGGCAAAATAGTTTGCGAGAAATTAACAATTTCCTTTATATGGCCTAAATGCAAAAATCCTATATGGAATTTTCTCGAAAAAAAACTATTTGAAGTTTAATCAAAATCGTTAGAGCCGTTTTTGAGAAAATTGAGGTTATGTATGATTTTTATATGGCAGGTACCAGTAATAGCATGGCTAAATGCAAACAAAAAAAAATGGCCAAGAATTTAATGACCATAAAAACGCTTGATACGAAGTTTAAAGAAAGTTGGTAAAGTCGTTTAGGCTGGAGAGACTTGAACCGACGGACGGGATTCCAAAAAACACTTTTTTGAGTTCCGCTATCATCGTAGTGTTAGAATCAATCAAAATCTCGAGGTTGAAAATTTTCACGAAAGCAATATCTTTCTCTTTATAACAGAAAGTTAAAAAAACATATGAGAAGGCTACAATCTACTGTGTGAATCGTTTTATACTCTATCCCAACCCACCCTTGAAATTAATATCCCTAAAATGTGGGCTTTATGGAAATGAAATATTAAATTGACGTTGTCGCAACATATTGTTCAAAATCTTGTATGGTTCGATAAAAAACGTTTTTTCCTGCATGTGCTATAGCGTAGGTTATACAAATGGTTTTTTTGTATGAAAACGCCTCCAATAGGCATGGATCAGTATGGTGTAAAAACGAAATGTTGATATTATTATAGCCAATCATTTTGCATCAAAAGTTTTTTCGAAATGGCTAAAATTTGATAGAAAAAAGTTGTTTTTACTGAAAACGCCCCGAAAAAGTAGGCGTGGAAAAAAAACTTTTGCAAAATTTTCAACGGTTTGGCTTGAAGCTACTTTTATCTTTAAAAGGGGCGTGGCAGTAGGCGGATTTCAAAAAAATGTACGCTTGTTCTGATGGTGGCAACAGCAAATCGTGTACCGAATTTAATCCCATTACCCTATCCCATCCCATCCTTAAAATTAATACCCCTAAAATGTGGGCTTTATGGCAAAGAAATATTAAAATTGACATTGTCGCAACAGAAAAACGTTTTCTAAAAAGTGGGAATAGCAATAGGCGGGTTTTGAATTTTTTTACACTTGTTCGAACACCACGAACAAGGATCACATGTACCTAATTTCAATATCCTAGCCCGAAATGTGAGGCCCAAAAACCGGTTACCTACAGACGGACGGAACGACGCCGACGGATGGACGGACAGAAAGATAGGGCTTAATCGGCGGATCGTTTAATACCCTATCCCATCCCGTCCTTTAAATTAATATCCACCAAACGTGGGCTTTATAGCGATAATATAAAGAAAATTGTAATTTGTCGCGACATATTGCTCAGCGAATTTATCAAAATCTTGTATGGTTCGACAAAAAATCACGTTTTTCTTGATTTTGAGTCGATCCATATACTTTGAGGTATACCTAGCAAAATTATTTCACTATGTTACAAACTTTGTATCAAAACGTATATTCGAGAAATTCGAAATTATTTCTCAATGTTACAAACTTAATGTCAATTCTAATATACCCCTTTGAGATAGGATATAAATATGTTGTGACAATGTCAAATTAAATGTGTCTTTGCCCTAAAGCCCACATTTGGGATATTATTTTTAAGAATGGGATCGGATAGGGTATAAAACGGTTGTGGATTCTAGCCTTCTCTAATATTTATACCCTATCCCATAGGGGTATATTAGTTTTAACATTAAGTTTGTAACATAGAGAAATAATTTCTTTAGATATACCTCAAAGTATAAGGATCGACTCAGAATCGCTAGCTGAGTCGATGTAGCCATGTCTGTCTCTCTGTCCGTCCCTCTGTGTGTCACCGATTTTTTGAGCCTTAAATTTTGAGCTAGAGTTTTGAAATTTGTTATATGGACTCTCTATCCGACGGATCAGAACAAGTGTGAAATATTTTGAGATCTGCCCACTCCCACTCCCACTTTTAATAGAAACGCTATTTTTGGCAAAATGGTAAGGAATTTTGAAAAAGTTTCTACACAAGATTTTTAGATCCTAATACCTATGTTTCGTCAGTTTAAAGTTTTTAGCCACGCCCACTTTTTGGGGGTGTTTTCAATAAAAACATTTTACGGTAACGTTTTAAAATATTTGTAAGAACGTTTGATACAAAATCATTGGTTATGATAATATAAATATTTCCTCCAAATAAAATTTTAGCCTACACCCATTTGTATACCCTACGCCATACCATATGCAGGAGAAAAACTTTGTTTTCTGTCGAACTATACAAGATTTTGATAAACTGTCTGAACAATATGTTGTGAAAATGTCATATGCCCATATTTTGGGGATATTAGCTTTAAGGATTGGGATGTGATAGGGTATTAAACGATCCGCATAGCGGATTGTAGCCTTCTATGTTTTTGTTTCAAAAATATTTATAATATCTACATTATTCGTACTAGTGATATTAAATATTGGTATTTATTGCTATCTTAAATATTATTCACATCAATAGTTCTTACAAAAATATACACAAAACAAACAGTCACGAGGATAAACCACAGAATGAGTTTGAGAGACAAAGTGGAAAATTGAAAGATTTATCGCAAATCCGAATCGGACCGAAGCGGAAAATCTAGTGAACAAACACTCTTCGGTAACCGCAGATTCTTAATCGTGGGTTAAGTCAAAACTGCGGATTTAACCGGCAGTAAACAATCCGGGCCTCAAAGATTCAAACAAATCAACGTTCAATTGCCTCTTTTGTTGACAATCTGACAATCGGTACTTTGTCAGAGTCATCAAAATCTTACTAATTATCATACTAATATTTAGAGCCGTTTTCGAGAAAAATGAGGTTATGTATGATTTTTATATATCAGGTATCAGTAAAAAATATGGCTAAAAGTGAACAAAAAAATGGACTAGAATTATGACCAAAAAATGCTGGATACGAAGTTTGAAGAAGTCAAGCCGTTAGGCTGGAGAGACCTGTACGGACAGACAGACCGACGAACCGACGGACGATATTCCAAGAACCACTTTTTTGAGTTCCGCTATCAGAATCAATCAAAACATCGAGGTTGAAAATGTTCACGAAAACAATATCTTTCGCTTTGTAAGAGAAAGTTAAAAATGCATAACTGATTCAAATACAAACACATTGGATGGAGTTTCGTAATCATGTTTATTGAAAAGTTGCACTGCATTGTTTGCAAGAGTTTCTGTGCTTGCATCCCCTAGATGTTAAGATACAGCATAATTTTGTGAAAAATTAAAACCGATTGCATTGGCTAAAAATGTTTGTGTAATATATTGTTATATTATTTGTAAGTCATGGAACTTATTTCTTTTTATTTTTAATGACTTTAATTATTTTCCAAAAGGGGTTTGAGGATTTATCAATTGATTTAATTTCACTCCATAGGTTGTTTCGATGGTTTTGAATATATTGAGATATTTCCTTATTCAGTTGTGTTACTTCAACTCTGAAAAATGGTTGTCTGTATTTTTGCCAATTACGTCTATGCATGTTTCTTATTTTAATAACCTCCAGTACATGAGAAGGCATTTAAGGACAATAATGTTTTTCAGCAACTTTTGGGACACTAATATTTACTGCTTCTTAAATTTGATCTAAAAGTTGTTGGACTACAGAATCTACATCTTGCTTATTAGAGATATTTTCAAGATTTTTATTCATAAATTGTAGTTTTCCTTTATCACACTATGGAAAGTTTTCCAGTTAGAATTTTTAATGTCTTGGAAATATTGCACTGTTTTTATACCCAAAGAAAGAGGAAGACAAAAAACAATATGATGATCAGTAGAACGAGTTTAGACTCTGATTGGCTTTAACTTAGCAATACCCAGTGGTTGAAACTCTGACTACACATCAAGTGCTTATTTTTAACCTCCAAGTGCTAACCATCGGGTACTGGTATCATCCAACCGGATTTGACTTGCTAAAGGATAAGGGCGAGTGTTGATAACACGACGAAAAACAGCAACAGTTATCAAACAACATTTAACATAGTCAGCATAAACCAGTATACACGCCAATGCATCTACCTGAGTCAGCACACGCGCTGGTTATCTGCAGCGGATACGGATCATACTAGAAAAGCTGCATGGAAAAGGACTAAGGAAAGCCAGGTCGATCGACTGGATTGGATCCGCATGGAAGTGGATCGCTGGATCTCCAGACGCGACAGACTGGGACAGTATTCTATGAACTCAAAACGTCACAATCGAAAACAATAATAATCAATATCAAATCAATAAACGCATTACTGATGTAACTCAAGAAATATTGGATAGTTATAACAAGATCATCAAAAAAATCGATACCACAGGAATAGACTAATATGAACAGATGTTATATAACAAGCTCTCCATAATAAAAGACGAAGTCAACGAAATCGTCATAGCAGTCCAGCTGGCCAAAAAAGGAATCATCAACATAAACCTTTTAAACACAGCAGAAATTCAGAAGATAATTGCACAACTGGAAACCATCCCTTACAACAATGAGGTCGAAGCTATTGAATACGCTGAACCAATAGTAATACAAAAAGACTCAACTTTGCTATATGCTCACTACCAAAAACTAAAATAAAGGAATTTTATCATCTTTTAATTAGAGTAAAAGACAACAGAAGAATACACCTGGAGACTAATGAATTACTTGTAAGTCTTGACGAACAGTATGGAATCAAGGAACATTGCACTAAAATCCGTGACGTAGTATTATGTCGAGAGAACCAAATTCAAAAAATTACTTCAGACCATTGTATCAGTCAACTTTTAAAAGGGAATGCCAGATGTGATTACCAGTTTTGCAAAAAAGGGGTAATTGAACTCATCAACGATAACATCATCTTTCTGACTAACTTCTATGGAGACCTAAGACATCAGAACGAGACCAAAACATTGAATGATACCTTCGACAATGACTCCATCGCTATCAACAATCAAGAATATACTACCGCCGATCCTTCGAGCTAACCAGACAATGTTATCATCTTTCTTTTTATAATTATCATTGTAACCTTGATTGTTAAAAGTAGATATAAGAAGGAGGACAGCTAGCTCCAAATAAAGTTATCAACAGCACCACCACAGATGAATGATCCTTTGCAGCAACAACCCCTTAAACTTAAATTCTGATCCACGGGGCGTGGACTCAAAGGAGGGAAGAGTTATCAAACAACATTTAACATAGTCAGCATAAACCAGTACACACGCCAAGCATCTACCTGAGTCAGCACACACGCTGGTTATCTGCAGCGGATACGAATCATAAATATATCCGTATGGCACTTTGTTGTGAAATAGTAAAATAGTTGATAAGTGAAATTGTATTGTCAGAATTTAGTAAGCAGTGATTAAAGCGAGACTTCTGTCTCTTGAAAAAATATTTTTTTAAATGTTAATAATCAAAAGTTAATAACTTGAACCTAGACAACCTGCTTCGACATATTCGACAATCCCGTAGCGGATACTGATGGCCCTTCATCTTAGAGGTACCTAGTCAATTAGAACTGGCCCTTCAGGTTGGGGATTGTGCTTTGGATTAACTATCCAACAATGAAAAAATAACTAACGGTTACGAAGGAACCAATAGCCTCGGGAAGGACTGATTTAATTGTTGACGACCCCCGCTAAACGAAAATACGACAACGACGTTCGTATCTGCACCGAGAATGAGAGAACATTTAACAGGAGAGGTGCAAGCGAACAATTAGCGGAAGCCCTAAACTGCTACAATAGTGAGCAGAAATAGCGACTTTTCGGATGTGGGTTTTTTATAAGTGCCAGACTTAGGCAAGAAGTCTTATGTTTCCAAGACATTAGCGAACGCATTGTAACAATGCGCATCAATGCCAAATTCGCTAACATAAGCTATATATGCGCTCACGCCCCAACGGAGGGAATATATGACATTGCTAAGGATTGCTTCTATGAACTCCATGACAAAACCTATGAGCGACTACCGAAGTACGATGTTAAAATCGTGCTGGGAGATTTTAACGCAAAGGTAGGAAGAGAAGACATCTTTAGCAGTGTTGTCGGATAATATAGCCTACACGACAACACGTCTGGTAACGGACTTAGGTTAATTTACTTCGCTACGGAACGAAATGCCACTATAGCCAGCACACGGTTTCCTCACCTCGATATCCATAAGGGGACATGGTGGTCTCCAGGTCAATGAACGGTCAACCAAATTTATTACATTGCTATAGACAAGAGGCACGCATCCATAATTTTTGATGTCCGAACATTCCGAGGAGCTAACATCGACTCGGACCACTACCTTGTTGCTGCCGAGGTAAGAATGCGGATATCCACAATGCCAAAGACATCCAAAAATACTGTGAAAGAATGTAATGTCGAAAGACTGCAATCGCAAGAGATTGTTTTCGTGAAAATTTTCGACCTCGAGATTTTGATTGATTTTAACATAACGATGATAGCGGTACCCAAAAAATGATTTTTGAAATTCCGTCCGTTGGTTCATCGGTTTGTCGGACCGTCGGTCTGCCCATCCGCGCTGGTGGTCTCTCCATTCTAAAAGACTTGACTGATTTTCCTCAAACTTCGTTTCAAGCCTTTTTTGGTCATAATTCTAGGCTTTTTTTGGTTGCTTTTAGTCCTATTATTAGTGATACCTGCCATATAAAAATTAAACATAACCACAATTTTCTCTAAAACTGCTCAAACAATTTTGATTAAACTATATATATAAAAGCATATTAGTTCCAACAAAACTGCATACCCAGCTTTTTCGACCAAATCCACATAACGGGTTTTTGTATGTAGGCCATATAAAGAAAATTGTCAATTTATCGCAAACTATTTTGTCAAATTGAATCAAATTTTATGTAAATACTACTATAACTGTTTGGAACGATTCCACAAAATTAGTTTTGGCATAAATGGAATTTTTAGTTTTGGTCAATAACGGGAAAACATAATTATTATATATTATATAATATAATTTTTAGCATCAATAATCGAAATGTCTATTACCTATTGTGTATTTTGGCCAAATTATGAATATCGTCAAATTTTCTCATGCTTGGGATTTGATCTAATGCCCAACTCGCTGTGAAAGAGAAAGACGCGTACGACCCAGTCGTGCACCCACTTCTCTTTTTTTTTGTGACACCATCACTGTTATGCCTACCCTTGAACAAATACAAGTTGTAAGTCAACTACTTTTTTGTGCCACCATGGCTTTTAACCGTAACCTTAGACCTTAAAATATGTAAGTCGGTCAGTTATTATTTGTAAGTCAACTACTAGAACTAATTTACCCACCACAGCAGGCTCTCCTACCACCTACTCCAACGGTCCCAATTGTTCACACTCCTGCTGAACCATAGGCGCTTTCCTCCACATTGAGCGACGACGTCTCGGTCGTACAGGAGCCGCCTGTCCAATTCTTCTTCGACGTGGAGGATTAGCGGAACTTTCGGGAATTTGGTCTTTAACAACTGGAAAAGATTAGCTCTACGTTCGATTCTAATCAGTGTTTTACATTCACAGCCAGGATCTTTAAGGGTCTCCCTGAGAGCGCAAACATTACGATCTTTGGTGCGTTAAGGTCGGCAACAAGGAGTGGATATAGTCTACCGCTGACGCGTGCTACCGTAACTGGTTTTGAAGACCAGTTGGCTGACCTTGAATGGCTCGCAACGCAGTCAGAAAATCCGCATCCACTGCTGGAGCCTGAGGTACGGTGGCAAATCTGGCTTCCTTCTTTGGATGCTGTACCAATTTTTCCTTTCCTAACGCCGTTTGGCCATTGACGGACATTGAAGGAGAGCGAACAGGTGGTTGTTTCGCAACTTAACTTTTGCTTCGTTTTTTTTATTGATTTTAATTTGCTAAAACCTCCGCATAGTGCACATATAAGTAGGGCCATATCTTCGACACGCTCATCTCCTAACCTGCACTCTCCTATTCTGTGGTTCTCTCCATACAGCATTTCGCAGTTGGCTGAGGCGTGGCCGAACCTTTGGCAACGCATGCTCTCACCTCTTCTTAATATTTTCCAGTGCACAACTTGGAGGACTGAAATACTCCTCTACTTTTCCAGCTTGCTTTAGAGCGATAGCTGAATAAGGAAGATCAGTTGTTTCCGATCTCCCATCTGGCCTTCACTGTGGTGAATTGCTTCACTTCAACGACTTTAAGTTCGTCGGTCGCTACTTGGCGGAACTCACTTAACATCACCTGCGGATCCGTTGAAGAAACTAAGCCCTTTAACAAAACCATCTTGCATTTTTCTACTTTCGGATCAAACGTGAAGAACTCCGTTATGGTATCTACAAGCAATTGCTTTGCTATCTTATAATGCTCCACTGTTAGGCGGTGAATAGCATGGCTATCTTGACTTAAGCATTTTATTGTAAAATTGGAGCCTATGGCCGACTTATATAGTTCAATGGTCTCCTTCAGGTCTATTTAATTTATTCAAACGTACGCGTTTAATGCTTCGTAGAATATCTATTTTGCTGTTGGGTGTTGGTTGCACTGAGAAGAATGATCATTTTTGGTTGTCACCCTGAGACGTGATGGTGGTACGCTCCTACGAACTGCAGTTCGTTGAAAAGATGTTTCTTCTAGATGCTGTTGCTTTAGCTGCTGTGTAGCAGTTTTTTCTGCTGCTTTTGTTTTTGCTGGAGCTGCTGCTGTTGCATTTTGATCTATCACAAAGCTATCTCGAGTGTAAATCCTCCATGTCGATATTCGGAAGCCCTTTATTTTGCAAGATCTGGACAGGTATTAATTTCTCCAATGCAGCAGAATTCTTCATAATATGAATCATATGAATTATATCGGCTATCTTCGTCTTCATCGCCATCTGAGGAAATATTGGGCTGGTCAACGTTTGTTATTGCAGTTTCCAGCAGCCTCTCTCCGATGGTGCTGATTTTCTCGCTCACACGACACCCGATTGCAGGAATTTCTTCAAGCGACCGATCTCCATCGTTGGTATATATTGTTTGCAGACACGCTCTACTTATATTTTTTTAGCCTACCGCATAGGGGTGTATTAGTTTTGATACATAGTAGATAGCACATAGTAATCATTTCAAAAGATATATTTTAAAGTATATGGATCGACTGAAAATCGCTAGCTGACTTGATATAGACATGTCTGCATACCATGTCCTCACCGATTTGGACGTCCTACTCTTTGAGGTACGATAATAGAATTTGATATATAGGCTCCTTGAATATGCCCCCAGAAATGGTGTAAAACTTTTCAAAATCCGACCACTGCCATGTCCACTTTTCAGAAAAAAGTTGCTTTTAGCCAAACATTAAGGAATTTCGAAATAGCCTCTGAACAAATAGCTATATTTCGCCTATGTAAAGTTTTTACTAAAATCATTTTAGGGGCGTTTTCAAATGTTGGTGCTGAAAAATGTATGATCTATTACTTATTGCATTGCAATGGGAGTACCAGTCCTACACCTCTTTGGGGTGTTCTCTTTTTAGCCCATTTAAGAAGTTCATGAGCAATATCGACCATAGTGTTCACACGTTTAGTAACTTGTTTTACACATTTGACTGCAAACGTTCTACAAAATTTTTATTAAAAACACCCATTATCAACACTCATCTACACTATTAATTTTGTATATTTTACAGATGTGCCATTTCCCCCCCATCACAAGTTAACACATGATGAAATATTCGATAACAAAAATGGAGATTTGCCAAATTTTGATTTGCTAAGAAAACACTTTATCATCGAAGGTCGGATCGAAGAAGAGACCGCTATTCAAATTTTACAAGATGGAGCTGCAATTTTGCGTGCTGAAAAGAACATGATCAACATTGAAGCTCCAGTTACAGGTTGGTTTTATAGTACAACCTTTTTTCGAAGTGCTCATTCGATGCATCATCTTATGTACTAGTTTGTGGCGACATTCATGGACAGTTCTATGATCTGGTAAAATTATTTGAAGTCGGTGGGTCACCAGCCACCACCAAATACCTATTTCTTGGTGACTATGTTGACAGAGGTTATTTCAGCATTGAAGTAAGAGGTATTTTTTGTAGTAACATGGAAACATATGGCTAATTCCGGTCAACCTGATTGATATTCTAGTGCGTCTTGTATTTGTGGTCTCTTAAGATATGCTTTCCGAATACTCTGCATTTACTACGTGGCAATCATGAGTGCCGTCATTTAACTGAGTACTTCACTTTTAAGCAAGAAT
Organism: Rhingia rostrata; assembly: GCA_949824845.1. Classification (NCBI taxonomy): domain Eukaryota; kingdom Metazoa; phylum Arthropoda; class Insecta; order Diptera; family Syrphidae; genus Rhingia; species Rhingia rostrata. The sequence continues at coordinate 25,981,525 of OX463759.1, read as the reverse complement.
GTAAGTAAGTGGATTTATTTTAAGGACACAATATGGATGGAATCCTTTTTTATTATTTTTGAAGGTAAAATTAAGTACTCGGAGAGGATATACGATGTGTGTATGGAAGCATTTGATTGTCTTCCCCTGGCCGCACTGATGAATGGACAATTTCTTTGCGTGCATGGGGGCCTGTCACCCGAAATCCATTCATTAGATGATATTCGAAAGGTACGTCAAATATTTTAACTTTCAACGATTCCAATGCAGAATTCTAATGAGAGGATCTTATAGTTGGATAGATTTAGGGAACCACCAGCTTATGGACCTATGTGTGATATTCTTTGGTCCGATCCTCTCGAAGACTTCGGTAATGAAAAGAATGCTGACTTTTATACACATAATTCGGTACGCGGTTGTTCGTATTTCTATAGGTAAGCAATGTGTTGATAATTTTGCATGTACTAAATAAGCGTAAGCAACAAATATATGATGAATACAAGGCGCTATGTAAATTGGTTCATACCAATTTCCATCACCAATATACTTAAATTGCGCTTTCTTAATCCGTTCTGGCCGAAATACTCCTCAACGGAATTTTAATTTTTGGCCGATAACGGGCAATCAATATGATTCTCATAGACGCCAATTTCCTTTATATTTACGAATATAAGTTCTTATAATCGTGCTATTTATCTTTTCAGTGTAAACATCAACAACTAACATATGAGAAGGCTACTATCCGCTGTGTGTGCGGATCGGTTAATAACCTATCCCACCACATCCTTAATATAAATATCCCCAAAATGTCGGCTTTATGGCGATGAAACATATAAAATGTCATTGTCAGAACATATTGTTCAGACAGTTAATCAAAATCATTTATGGTTCGACAAAATGCATACAGTTTTTGAATGAAAACACCTCCAAAAAGTGGGGGCGGGCTTAAATGATATCTAGATGAAAGGTTAACAATGGTTAAGCACCAAAATTGTTACCGAAAAACGTTTTTTACAGACGAACATAGCGAACTAATATAGCTTAAAGTATATGGATCGACTCAGAATCGATAGCTGAGTCGATTTAGCCATGTCTGTCCATCCGTATGTCACCAGTTTTTGGGCCTTGGATTTTGAGCTAGGATGATGAAATTTGGTTCACGCATTTGTTGTTGCTCCCAGCAGAACAAGTGTAAAAAATTTTGAAATCCGACCATTGCCACACCCCATTTTAAAAAAAACCTAGTTTAAGGCCAAACCGTTAAGGATTTAGAAAAAGGGTCTGAAAAATATATCTTGACAATCCTAATATCTATATTTCGTCGATACAAAGTTTTTTGCCATGCCCACTTTAGGGCCGTTTTCAGTAAAAGACCTTTTTCGGCAAAATTTCAACCATTTCGAAAACACTTTTGATGCAAAATCATTGGATTTGGTCATATGAACATTTCTTCCATATATCATTTTAAACCACGCCCACTTTTTGGAGGCATTTCATCCTAAAACCATTTCTATGCACTAGCTCATAGTATAACCAGGCGAAAAACGATGTTCTTGTCGAACCATAAAAGATTTTGATAAACTGTCTGAACAAAATCTCGTGACAATGATTTTTTCTATACTTCGTCGCCATAAAAAAAAAATTTTGGGGAAATTTATTTTAAGGATGAGATGGGATAGGGTATCAGACGATCCGCACAGCGGATTGTAGCCTCCTCATATGTTTTTTTCATATTTGAGTTATCTTCGTTTTCTGCTACCTTGATTCGTTATACTACATAAACCAGGGAACTCATTTCCTAAACTGCTGCCACCGATGCGGTATTAGAAAGAAAAATGCAAAAAATGCAAAAAATGACGTCATTCAAATTTTTATATTTATTCCTCAACAAAATAGGTACGGAAGGACACACAGACTTGGCTAGATCGACTCAGCCAGCGATTCTGAATCGATCCATATACTTTGAGGTATAACTAGCGAAATTATTTCTCTTTTTTACAAACTTAATGTCAATAATATTCACCTATGCGATAGGGTATAATAATATCATGGTCGGAATTAGGTTTTCAAAAAGTCGTTTTGAAAAGAAGCAAAACTTTTTTTTGCCGATTTCTCAAAAGTGTGGAAAATGAAGTTTCCCACTTACTGCATTCAGGTTCCGATATGACCAAACATCGACAAATTCTCCCTACGTTGGAATTATATATCTAGACAATTCTAATGTCGTTTTTTCATCAATACAATGTTTTTTGCCACGTCCAACTTTTGAGTGCGTTTTCAGTAAAAAGCGTTTTTCGGTAAAACTAATTTTGATGCAAAATCATTGGTTTTGGTAATATAAACATTTCTTCCATATATTGTTTAAACCCACACCCACTTTTTGGATGCGTTTTCATACAAAATCCATTTCTATACACTACCTCATAGCATAACTAGGCAAAAAACGATGTTTTTGTGGAACCATAAAAGATTTTGACAAACTTTCTGAACAATATGTTGTGAAAATTAATTTTTTTTTTCTATAAACGATCCGCACAGCGGATTGTAGCCTTCTCATATCTTTTTCACAGCGTTTAACACAGTCTGTGACACAAAGAAAATAAAAATGGTGGGTGCACGACTGGGTCGTACGCATCTTTCTCTTTCACAGCAAGTTAATTTGACGTTTTTACCAATTTGGTCAGAATACACAATAATATTTATTTTGATAAAAAATGCTAAAATTGTCGAAATGTGATTGTACGAACGTTTATTCCGTAATTGAAAGTAACCATTGTCCATGATTTTCCGTTATTGGCCAAAACTGGAAATTACGTTTAGGGATAATTGGACCAAAACCAATTATTTCTCATGAAAACAGTAATAGTGGTATAAAAACTAAATTTTATTAAATGTGCCCAAATGGTTTGCGAGATATTGACAATTTGTTTAATATGGCCCATATGCAAAAATCCGTTATATGGATTATCTCGAAAAAAAACTGGATATGCAGTTTTGTTGGAACTAATATGCTTATAGTTTATATGAAGTTTAATCAAAATCGTTATAGCCGTTTTCGAGAAATTGAAGTTATGTAGGATTTGGCCTTCTTTGAAGAAAATCGGTCCAGTCATTAAGGCTGGAGAGACGTGTACGGACAGACGGACCGACGGACTGACGACCCGACCGACGGAATTCCAAAAACCACTTTTTTGAGTTCCGCTATCATCGTAATGTTAGAATCAATCTAAATCTCGAGGTCGAAAATTTTCACGAAAACAATATCTTTCTCTTAATAAGAGAAAGTTAATAATAAAATATAAAACGAAAGATCCGTTATGGTATATGTTTGGTTTGCACTTATTGTTAGCGATAAACGGTCAAACGGTTCTTAAACCGTATTTTGTTTCTCCTTAATATGAAGATTATAATGCTATATCACAGAAAAGCGGCATTATTTTCTATAAGAATTATTCTCTCGCTAGTCCTCTTAGAAAAAAATTTAGTTTCCCATTTAAGCCACACCTCTTAATCGGAGAATACTGCGATTTTTTTTCTTTTAACTTATTTGTTGAAAGAAAAGTGCTATCAGATGTTGTGTAAATTTCCTTTTCTGTGATCACTAGCAAAACAGCAAGACTTGGAGTTTCCTACACAGTACCCCTTAAAATTATATCCCCAGAAATTGGGCGTGGCTAAGAACATTGCTAATAAATATTGATTTTAACTTAATTGTGGAAAGAAAAGTTCTATCAGATGTTGTGTAAATTTCATTTTCTTTGAGCACTAGCACAACAAGAAGACTTGGAGTTTCCTACACATTACCTTTTAAAATTATAAACCCAAAAATTGGGCGAGGCTAAGAACATTGCTAAGAACAATATCTTGGTAAGGCAGTTTTTCAAATATTATCTGATGGTTCGCCAAAAAGCGACAAAAATTTAATATGCTCCTAGTCTAACGCAATAACCACTAGGCAACTGCACCCAGCCAATAAACATAAAATCAGTATTTTCGGGGTAGGTCCTTTAGAGAATTTTGTGCTTTCTAGATATTTCCCATTCGAAATTTCTGATTGATTTCGGAATGTAAAGCCTCGCAGATAGTTAATCGAGATTACGTCATAACTCTAACTACAAGACCAACGCGTTTCGCATTTTCAGCCATTGCCGTTAACGCTTCTACAACCCCACGATGCAAGCCACCAATAATGGTTTGCTAAGGATTGTTTCATCCGTAGGTTCACATGTCCTATGCACTACCTATTCCATCATCTGTGCTTGCTTCGGCAAGCTCAAATGAACAGCTTCCAAGCTGTCCGATACATTGCGTACTTTGCAGTGTTGACCGATATCAATTCAAATGGAAAACAAATTCGGTCACTACTTTATAGAGTTCTAGGCTATGGACTTTAACACTTATGATGAGTGCATGCCCGAACTGCTGGACCAGAAACTGCAGATTTGTTGACTTAGTAGCAGGCCGTTCAAGGTCAGCTAATTGGCCTTCAAAACCAAAACGGGAGTCGGCGTCAAGGGTAGAGAGTTACACCTTGTTTCCAAAAATTAATAAGATCTCTTGGAGGAGAGATCAGAACAAGCTTCCTTTTACTTTTTAGGTTTTTCTTACAAAGAGAAGATATTGTTTTCGTGAAAATTTTATAGCGCACCCAAAAAAGTGGTTTTTGGATTTCCGTCCGTGCGTCGCACAGTGGGGCACTTTGTATGGGAGGCTGGAAAAAAGTAGCTAAAAACTGAACCACTGAACCGATGTTGATGAAACTTGCAGGTATTGTAATAAGCAAGATGAGAAACGAATACACCAAAATACAACCCACTGCCATGCCCAGTTTAAAAAAATTATTGAGAATTGATTTAATTAGAACTAATTAAATCGACTTAAGTAATATATTAAAAAATAAAAAAACAAGAAAATTCATAAACAAATAGTTTAAAATAAAATTATTTAGTTGATTTTAACAAAAACTTTGCTTCTTCGCTGATTTAAAGATCTTTCTTTTTCGGTTCTGGCTGTAAATGCGATATGTAAAGGTCAGTTGAAATTAAAAGCATATGAAAAACATCTTAATTTCTGGCCGTTCGTTATAATTTTCTGCTATAGTGGGACCGAAAAAGTATGCAATTTTTATTGCGGCTCTCTTGCATTTGCTCGGATATAGAGCCAATTGGTACAGAAAACGATTGAATTATTTCCTTGCCGTGCATAGGAATTTTGTGCCCGATTGCAGGTAAGTAGTACCAAGGGTACATATCAATAGCCATTTTCGCAGTTTGAAGGGCATAATCATGAAATATATCCAAATCGATATAATATTTGCATCATATTACATATAAAACTTAAATTATATATACGATGACACAGTAAATTCTAATAACGAAATGACAAGAGATAATAATATCGTATATACAGGTTAATCAAAATCGTTAGAGCCGTTTTCGAGAAAACTGAGGTTATGTATGATTTTTATATGGCAGGTACCGGTAATAACATGGCTAAAAGCAAACAAAAAAAAGGCCTAAAATTATGACCAAAAAAACCTTGGATACGAAATTTAAAGAAAATCTGTAAAGTCGTTAAGTCGCACAGACGGACCGGCGAACCGAAGGACGGAATTCCAAAAACAACACTTTTTTTGAGTTCCACTATCATAGTTATGTTAGAATCAATCAAAATCTCGAGGTCGAAAATGTTCACGAAAACAATATCGTTCACTTTGTAAGAGAAAGTTAATAAATGTTATTGTGTATTATTTGTGTTGAAAGAGAAAGTTGCGTACGACCCAGTCGTTCACCAGCCACTCGTTAGTTTTGAGAGCAGGAAGATGACTTCTATGCAGTTAAAGATCCTTAGGAGAAATAGGAGGCTGATGGGACTACTTTACAGGTATATATGTTGAATGAAAGCATTCGCCCTAACCGCGTCCTGGAAAACAAGCCCCTAATCCATCATTTCTATCATCGAAATTAAATTGCGCAATGGTGATCTGAGATCACCCGATTCAATGGAGAAAACTTTGCCAACTCGGAGGCGAAACTCCAGAAACCCTAATCTCAGTGGCTTATTTGCGCTGTTAAACAACGCGCTGAATAATGCATATCCTTTGCGGTGGAAGACAGCGATGGTTCCGACGAATCTCAGATGGATAACTCCATCAGCATGGTATCCGAAAAGACTCTCAATTGGGTTCTGTTTACGTGAGCTGAGGACAACAAGATAATATCAAAAACCCAGTTTGTTTTCAAGGAGGGCCATGACACTATTCATGCCACTTGTTAACTAGGCTCTGATAGTTATTTAATGGAATAAAGCCAAAACTGGGGTACATGTCTGGTTGAATGCTTTAGACACCGTACAGTTAGAGGCCCTCTATCTTAACCAGATTTGTGGAAAAGTGGAAACCTTGGAATTTATTTTGTTAGATAGTATCTTTACAAAAGTCATATGGTATGAAGTCTTACTCAAAAGATTGCGTTTGCGGACGATCTTATCGCGTACAGAACAGCACCTCGAAGGTCATTCCAACTCTTATGCAGTTTCGAAAAAACCCGGAGATATTGTGATGACTGGAAGTTAAAAATCTATCCCGTGTAGGACACCGTTGTCTAGGGCTCTTAGGGGTACGAGAAAGAACTGGCACAATCTGAAAATCATAAAAGTAGTTAGGCTGCATAAGTTTCTATTTTTCGGTAGACATGTAGATGCTGCTCCAACGAGAGCTAGGCATCTAAAAAGACGATTGTCTTATAGCAGCCGTCTTGACAGCAGGGTGATGGTGACTTGCTACAGGCCGATGGTTGTCTATGGGTGCACGGTTTGGTTTCCCTATTAAAAATGTATGATTTTCGGCGAGAGACAAAACACCTGAGATTGAGTACGGAAAACATTATTCGTCCAATACAACGTGATCAACATTAACAGAACAGAGCATTATAATAGAGCTATAGTCTCATCTTTGGGGCTTATTACCCCAAAGGGTAAAGGGGTCGTTTAAGCGTTTACATTCCACCTGATGCTTTGCTTTTTTTGGATAGTCGAAGGCTGATACAGCATAGATCGGCGGTTCCACTAATCTACCACGTTTTCCTAAGAACAGTGAATAGGTGGCTCCTATATGATCGAGATGTCATCGCTCTAGGAGGATCAGAGCACCTCAAGCAGGTGTCGGAGAAGTTACAATAGGTGAACAGGAGTTTCTAAGATGTTTTAATTAGTATGTATGCTTAAAACATATCAGGAAGCTACAATTCGCTTTGCGGATCATTTTATACCCTATCTCATCCCCTCCTTAAAATTGATATCCACAAAATGTGGGCTTTATGGCAATAAAATAAAACGACATTGCCACAACATATATTTCAGACGGTTTATCAAATTCTTCTATGGTTTCACAAAAAACAACATATGCTATGGGATAGTGTATACAAATGAATTATGGAATGATATATGGAAGAAATTTTTGTATTACCAAAGCCAATTATTTTGCATCAAATTTTTTTTCGAAATGTTTAAAATTTTACCGAAAATTTTATTTACGGAAAACACCCCCAAAAAGGAGGCGTGTAAAAAACTTTGTATAGACGAAATGTACGCATTTGGATTGTCTATATGACTTCTTCAGATATTTTCGCAAAATCTCTAACGGTATGGCCTAAAATTAGGCCATCCGCAGTGGGCGGATTTCAAAAATGTTTACACTTGTTCGAACAGCACGTACAAGGATCACATGTACCAAATTTGATTGTCCTTTCTCAAAATTTAAGGCCCAAAAACCGGTTACCTACAGACGGACAGGCAGACAGACAGACATTGCTTAATCGATTCAGCTAGCGATTCTGAGTCGATCCATATACGAGTTATACCTAGCTCAATTATTTCTGTATGTTACAAACTATGTTTCAAAACTAATAAACCCCTATGGGATAGGCTATAATGAAGGAGAAAAATCAGAAATCCACCATCTCTCATATGTGTGCTGGATTTTCTTTCTCAATGGTACAGGAATGTTGAACAGAATAATTATAAATGTAAACAAGATCAGCCGCTGATGATGTTGGTTGGTTGCTTTGCTTTTTTTTGTGACAAAAAGATGAAGGGGTGCATGGGTTTAGCTGGTAGGTACTTTACTAATTTGTTTTGTAGCTCTTCGTATGCCTATTTGTTTTTTCGCTGTGTAACATCACATATAGATATAGGATCGACGTTGTGTTTTGTTTGTGTATATTTGGAATATGTTCGAGATTAAGATTTGATCATTTACTTTATTGTTTTTTCAGTTCAATTACAAAACAATGTAAAGTTGCGCTATTATCATTCCATCTATCATTCATTCCTGAATTTGTCCTGTCACTTTAGCACTTTACTTTTTATTGCTCTCATCTATTCTAACCACGATCCGACAAAGACGTATTTAATTAAATTGGCTTATGAGTTTTTTTAATAAAGATTTTTTAAACAAAATAACAAGTTGGACAAAAAGTTCCAACATATTTTTGGTGCCTCCTGTGAGGAAATGCCCTTATGCACGAGGATTACGCGTATACGGGCAGATTACATTTATATGTTCGCCATTGCTTGCAACATTCGGAGGTACATATAAATTTATTTGTTACATATTATTTTGTTCTGGACTATGGCAGAGTGGAATTTGAGGATTTCGGAGGTAACCGCGCTCAACAAAATAAGCGAACGTGTACATGGAGCAAACTTTGCAGCATGTGATGATGTTGGAGCAGGAACTCAAATCTGTGACAGTGCATTACAACCGCTTTGTGCACAACCACGATATTCTTGTTGGTGCGGCGACGACAGAAGAGCAGCCTGTACATGATCAACTGTGGGAGCAGGTGGAAACTGTTTACAATGAAACATGTGTAGTGCTTAATCGGAAGCTGATGAATTGCAAGGCTTCTTCGGTCCCATTAGTATGCCAGAAGCATCGAAATCATCGAATACTTTGCTATTAAATTGGATCCAGTTTCGATCCCGGATTTCGATGGAACGTACTGCAATTGGATGAGACTGCAAAGGCGTTGGTATCACTCTTCGATACAGTACAGGAATCGCTCCGTGACTTTCAAGTTATGACACCTCCTGTCGACAAATGGGATGCATTAGCGGTGCCTTTGGTAGTCTCATGTTACCTGCCAATACGCGACGTGAGTGGGCTATGAGTTGTGACTCTAACCTTGACGGATCTTCTTACGTTCCTGGAGAAGAGAGCACATTGTCTCTTCACAGAGCTTATGCATGGTTCCAATGCAACCGAACTTTCATCAACAAGACAACAACATCGAAATCAACATACCATCAAATCTTGTGTGGCAGCATCGGATGGTACACAGTGCTGCTATTGTAATGGTCCGCACAGGATTTCACGGTTTCAAACCTTGATGGCATTGAAAACCGAACAGCGCTTCGAGATATTGAAGACTTTTGGTCGTTGCTTCAACTGTCTCAAGAATGGATACACCTCAAAGCAGTGCTCGTCTGGTGGATGTCGGCATCTCGGTAAGCAGCACAGCATGTTTTGCCGTGAGAACGGTGCTCAGCCTTCCAGTTCAACAAGCAACATGGATTCGGCATCTGCTCTTCCGCTGGCAGATGCCCTCTTTGGCACACTGGGTCCTATCGATGTACTCATAGGATCAGATGTATGGGGCTTGGCAGTAGGCGGTGACATTATCAGTGGTAAAGCTGACGAGCCACATGCTCAGCGAACCCAATTTGGCTGGGTTGGCGCCTGCTATACGAACATTCCCTGCTACAGTATCTCAGGATGAGCAGAACCTGGAGGTCCTAGTACGTAATTTTTGGAAACTGGAGGAGGTTCCTGGAGACTGCGCTAAGAATGACAGGTGTGAACACATTTTCTCGACGACACTTTCTCAATCTCGGGATGGAAGTTATATCGTATACAATTCTGCAGTAACGCAGAGAAGCTTGGGGTCTCATATCATTGTGCACTTCGACAGTTTCACTGTCTGGAAAGTCGACTAGCTGCAGAAAATGACTTACTTCAAAAGTACGTTGCGTTCATTCGCGAATATGCTGCGCTCGGCCATATGGAATATGTTGGTAAGCCTTGTGACAAAATTAGAGGTTAATATATTCCTTTTTGACGAGCTGCGATTCCATCCGAGATGCAGTGTCATTGGCTAGCATCGTGGACAAAATACTTTTGACTAGACATTTTAAACTAAGAAAATGGAACTCGAATAGTCGCCAGGCTATCTTAGAAATAACAGGTGAGCCTATACCGGCTTCGGAGCACATCATCGATTCCACGACACCTTCAGTGCTTGGACTAAGATGGAATCCCTGCACCGATGAACTTCTCTTCTGCATGAATCTTGCGGAGCCCTCCCAATCACCTACAAAGTGACGTGTACTGAGCGAGGTTGCACGTTTTTTTGACCCAACAGGACTTTTAGCACCAGTCGTCATCACAGGTAAGAAATTTATGGAATCGCTTTGGTCAGCGGGCGTTACTTGGAATGCCCCTCTAGCACCCGACTTATTGGAGACGTGGCAAACATTTCGCAATGGGCTTACAGCACTCAATCGTCTGCGTGTACCTAAATGGCTGGGTATGCCCAAAGGAGAAGTTACGACACTTCATGGTTTTTGTGATGCCAGTGCTCGGGCTTATGTTTCTGTTATATACACTAAGACGATTCGTCCCAACGAGCCTGCACATATTTCGCTTCTTTCTGCTCGCAGAAAGGTCGCTCCACTGAAAGGTGCGACGATACCTCGCTTGGAGTTTTGCGTGCACCTTTAAGCATTAACGCTGCAGAATGTTCGGGTCACACTTGGACTGCAGCACGCATCATATCACTTATGGTCGGACTGGAACATCGTACTAAGTTGGATACGTAAACATCCTACAACGCTGAAGCCATACATAGGAAACCTTGTTCGTGAAATCCAAGAAATTACATCGCCCTAACAATGGAGCCATGTTCGGTCGGCCCGAAATCCAGGTGATTGCTCCAGTCGCGGCATAGGATCGGAGGATGTTTTGAATCATCATTTGTGGCTTCGGTGCAGATGAACTAAGGTATGCTTTGAGAACACTTCTGCGCATTGAACAAAACAAAGGGTTTGCGACAGAGATTCATCAACTTCGGAACAGTGCCAGTTTATCTCACTCCAGTCGTTTGTGATCGCTAAATCCCTACCTACGTTACAATGGCATCTTGAGGGTCGTTGGCCGCCTGGATAAAGCGTTACTACCAGCGGCTCAACGTTTCCCAATCATCTTACCGAAAGCTGGTGCCTCAACTTGGCTTCTCATCAAGGACGTTCATGATCGCACACGGCACACAACTAATGCTTCAAACTCTTCGTAATCGTTTTTGGATACTGAAAGGTGGACAAGCAGTGCGGACTTATCTACATAATTGCGTGATTTGCCGACGTCACCGCGGAGCTACACTTACGCAACAAATGGCTTCGCTACCTAGACAAAGAGTAGTCGCATTGATTACTGTGGTCCATTTACCCTTCGAATTGGGGAAGAGAGATACCGTGCAAGGGTGAAAACCTACATGGCGGTCTTCATTTTTATGGTCACGAAAGCGGTGCATTTTGAAGCGGTAGATGACCTCTCATCACAAACTTTTTTGGATGCAATCACGAGGTTTACTGGCAGACGTGGAGGCTTTCATAACCCTTATAGCGACAACGGCACGGCTTCTGTGGGTGCCAACCGCATCCTTCGAGAAGATTTGGCAACTTGGAACACTGAACAGAACCAGAAAGCATTAGCCCACCAAGGAACATGGTGGCATTTCATCACCCCCAGAGCGGCCGCAAAGCGACACTTACTGCGTTAAGTACAACATTTATAGTACAGCCGGCTACAAACATTAGCTGTACGCATCGAGGCATGTCTGAACTCTAGCCCACTTATACCATTTTACGATGACCCAGACGACAAGTATGCCTTGACACCAGGAGATTTCTTCATTGGTGCACCACTCCTTGCAGTCCCCGAGTCAAATTTCTCTAATGTACCCACGAACCGTCCCAAGCAATGGCAATTGCTGCGCAAGGTTCATCAACACTTTTGGTAACGTTGGAGTGACGAGTAATTGTCAACCTTGCAACGGCGGAACAAATGGCAGCGGCGTTTAGATGATGTCAGAGTTGGTGACATTGTCATACTCCGACAGGACAATTTAGCACCGAACTATTGGCAGTTAGGTCGGATTATCGAAGTGCACCCGGGCAGTGATGGGCTTATCCGGAACGTTACCTCAAAAACAGCACATGGAGTTTGTACTCGAGCAGTACAAAAATTATGCCGACTTTTGGAATCTTTTGAACCTGATGGTCCAACCGGGCAAGATGTTGGAGATTAAGATTTTATCATTTACTTTATTATTTTTTCAGTTCAATTACCAAACAATGTAAAATTGCGCTATTGTCATTCCCTTTTTCATTTCATTCCTGAATATTAACTGTCACCTTGGTAGCCTGCCAAAGTTCTAACCACGAAACGACAAGGAATTATTTCATTAAATTAGTTTATAAGTTTTTTGAATAAACATTCTATGTAACATGTATGCATTAATGAATATATTCCATTTCCTCTCAATGGCAAAACGAGTTTAATACCATAAATTAACAATTACAATAAACGAAGCTGCACTCGTCACAGATGGAATGGGTCGATCCGAATCTTTGAACATATGAGAAGGCTATAATCCACTGTGTGGATGGCTTTATACCCTATTCCATCCCATCGTTAAAACAAATATCCTCAAAATGTCGGCTTATTGTTGATGAAAAACAGAAAATGTCATTGTCAGAACATATTGTTTAGACCGTTTATCAAAGTCATTAATGGTTGGACAAAAAAGATGGTTTTTTGCTTGGTTATGCTATGAGGTGGTGTATAGAAATGGTTTTTGTATGAAAACGCCTCCAAAAAGTGGGCTTGGGTTAAAATGATATATGGAATTTACAATTTTTTCGAAACGCTTAAAACTTAACCGAAAAACGTTTTTTGACTAAAAAGGCCCCAAAAAGTAGGCGTGGCAAAAAACTTTGTATGGAAAAAATCTAGACATTAGGATTTTCTAGATATGTTGTTTTTTTCTGTGGGCTGGTGGAAATCTCGAGAGACACGATGAGCACGTGCCAAAGTAGTGTGAGACTTTAACCCACTTAAACCACCACCAACCTTTTTATACCCTATCCCATAGGGGTATATTAACGTTGATACATAGTTTGTAACATAGAGACATAATTGAGCTAGGTATACGTCAAAGTATTTGGATCGACTCAGAATCGATTTAGCCATGTTTGTCCGTCCATCCGTCCGTGCGTACGTCACCAGTTTTTGGGCATTAGATTTTGAGCTAAGATGATGAAATTTGGACTCAGTGGCGCAATGGTTAGTGCGATGAACTGCCGTGCAGAGATTCTGGGTTCGATTCCCAGCCGTAGCAACACCTAAATGATTTTTAACTGGCCCTCCTCTCGTGATGATTTGACAAATCATCCGAGTAGTATCAATTATCTCAACTGAGCCGTTCGTATTCGGCATAAAACAGGAAGTCTCGCCACGGTGCTAAGAAGTACACACGCACACATGAATGGTTGTGAGAAAAAAGCTAGGCCCTGGGTACTAACGAGCCTGTTGCACCATACTTTTTTTTATGAAGAAATTTGGTACAAATTTTTGAAATCCGAACATTGCCACACCTTCTTTTAAAAATAAAACCTAGTTTTAGGCCAAACCGTTAGAGATTTTGAAAAAGTGTCTGAACGATATATCTAGACAATCCTAATATCTATATTTCATCAATAAAAAGTTTTTCTGCCACGTCCACTTTTAGGGGCGTTGTTAGTAAAAAACCTTTTTCGGTAAAATTTCAACCATTTCGAAAAAACTTTTCATGCTAAATAATTGGCTATGGTCATATAAACATTTCATCCAACAACAAAATGTCGTGACAATGATATTTTCTATATTTCATCGCCATAAAGAAAACATTTTGGGGAAATTTATTTTAAGGATGAGATGGGATAGGGTATCAGACGATCCGCACAGCGGATTGTAGCCTTTTTATGTTTGCCTGCAAAATTTTTCGTTTAATATTTAACCGCGGGAATACCCAGATCTCTGCGTTGATCTTCATTCCTTATATACCACGGCGCATTGACGAATGCTCTTAACACTTTGTTTTCAAAACTTTGTATAATATTTAGATTCGTTTCACTAATACAACCCCATAGTTGTTTATGTCCAGACCGGCTTTAGCACTTGCTTATATAATAGCAGCTTGTTATCAAGGGTAAGCCTCGAATATTTTCCGAGTAACCAGAACAGTTCTCTGCATTTATTTTTAAGTTCTTCGCATTTCTTTTTCACATGCGACTTCCATTTTAATTTTGCATCGAGTGTCATTCCGAGATATTTCGCTTCACTTCCAAAACGGATACGAACCGTATTGAGAAATACTGGCAAATTGTTTGTCCGCTTATACAAAAAATCTACATGAATCGATTTGCTCTCGTTAAGTGCAATCCGCCAGGACTTTGTCCATTCATTAACCTCGTTAAGAGCGTTTTGTAATTTCAGATGTGTTTCCTGTATCGTCAACAAAAGTGGCAACTATCGAATCGTTTGTTTGTGGGATATCACGTATAAACGGGAGATACAAGAGTGGTCCAAGAACATTTCCTTGGGGTAGTCCTGCCAAAATTTCTTTGAAATTCGAATATTTGTTTCCAAGTTTCGCACTGAAGAGTCTGTAATTTTTCAGGCAGAACTTGTCTTAGCTTGCCTCTATGCCAAACTTTGCCAAAAGCTTGCGACACGTCAAGAAATACGGCTGAGCAAATTTTCCTTTCTTCGAAAGCTTTCTCAATTAGATAAGTAATTCTTTGAACTTGGTCCACAGTCGAATGTTTACTTCTAAACCCAAATTGATGGTCAGGTAAAAGGCGTTTCTGATCAATAAGGAGTAAGCGAGTAATATCCTTTAAAAAGCTTTTGAAATTATTGGAAGAAGTGAAATAGGTCTGTAAGATTTTATTTCATTCGGTGATTTTCCTGGTTTGAGAACCATAATCACTTCCGCAACTTTCCACTGTCTTGGTATGTACTGTAATCTAATTGCTGCATTTACAATGTACAGGAGTTTAGTTAATGCTTTTACGGGCAACATTTTAAGAAGTTCTCCTGTAATGAGGTCATAACCCGGAGCTTTTTTAGGCTTGCATATCTAACTAGATTTCTGTCGGTTGTAGTCTGGAATAAATTAATGTTTTCTGGACCATCAAATGGCTTAAATGTTTTCTCAAGATGTGTGGCAAAAACGTCTGCTTTTCACGAGAGATCATCACGAGAGGAAGGCCAGTGAAAAATCATTTAGGTGTTGCTACGGCTGGGAATTGAACCCAGACCTTCTGCGCGGCAGTTCATCGCATTAACCATCGTGCCACTTAGCCCTCTACCTTTTTCGAGCTTTTCTTTTTTGTCTAACCAAATCTTTTATTTCCCATGGGTACTTGATATTACTATAGCTCTCTATTATGTGTTATTGAAGAGTATTATTCCATGCTGCTTTTTGGAAGGTATCGATAAAGGAGTCAACCGCGACTTCAAGTTCCTAAGCGATACACCCAGTCCAATATTATTTTCAATATCGTTTTTGAAGCCTTCCCAGTTGGTTTTCCCGTTTGTTAGCTTGGGTGGGTTTTCATTTCTAAAGATGGACTCGCTCGTTGTTAGAATGACCAAGGAATGATCAGAGAAAAGACCAAAGCATTAGTCAACTTTTATTCGATTGGACGGCACACCTTTTACCATGAAAAAATCGATCAAATCTGGTATTTTTGTAACATAATTTGGCCAGTAAGTTGGTTTACCTGTAGAATGAAATTCGGATATAGGGTATATCTTCATCAATTTGAATATCAAATCCTTATTGATTATCACTGACATCAATATTATAAATTTGTTCTACAAAATCAATTTCTTCTTCTAACGTACTTACATACACATGCGACTGACTACACTGACTTAATGACGGCAACGATAAACTTGAAACAGGATGATTCTGGACGTTGGACTACTCTGGAAAAATTATATTTTCTTGACATTCCGTTTCCATGCTAGTTCTCTGCAACATCATACCAGTCATGACTATGAAGTTTCCTCCAAATACAACTGGATAACTTATTGAATTATTTTTCACTAAAAATAAATGCTAATTAGTTATTAAACTATCAAAAAATATAACAGAGTTAACACTTCCCAATATGATTAGTGGACTGCTGTTGATACCACAGTATGAACGGATATTTTCTTTCAACGGTGCGATCATAAACGGCTGCACAAACTTCTCTTGAGTGAAGCTTATTGGACTGCACGAGTCCAAAAGACTTGTGAGTTAGATCGAACATTTTGTATGACGATCGACGAATTGGTAAAAGACATCCTTCTTAAAGTCATTCGCTGCTGAGTGCTGCTGTTGTTTCAAGATGTTGCTTTGCTTCTTCGGAACACCGTTGATGACTGCTGAGT
Source organism: Rhingia rostrata (assembly GCA_949824845.1). NCBI lineage: Eukaryota > Metazoa > Arthropoda > Insecta > Diptera > Syrphidae > Rhingia > Rhingia rostrata. The sequence goes on along the minus strand of OX463759.1, from coordinate 25,965,003 downwards.
TTATTTTGCTTACATTTGTTCTGCTCTCATCTTGAAGTGTCAAAACTGGCTTACCGCCAGAATAATTTTTAGCAATGTGTCCCCGACGGCCGCACTTAAAACATTTAAACTCTTTCTTCTGATAAGCACTATTGGCAAATACACTACTAGGGTGCCGTTCAGTAGGGCAATCTTTTTTCCATATGGATTAGATGGATGCTTGCTGTGATTATATATCTGCTAGGCTTGTTAGTTAAACTGTCACGGCTGTTGTTTTTTAACTTTTCATATTTTCTTAACGCGTGCTTTAGCTGTATAATGTTATTGGTGGGGTAACGTATGCTCTTCTTGAATTCGGTGTCGTAAATGCTTTTGATGATAAACTGTATAAGATCTTCTCCTTCAATGGGATTGTGTGATGCGATTTCTTGCATGGACAGCACATACTGCTGCACGGTTTCATCACGTCGCTTCTTTCTTCTACTAAGCTCACTTAAAATATCTGCTTTTGTCAGCATACGTTTAAACTCACACACAAGTGCGTCTTTTAATTCCATCCAATTTCGCAATTTTAAAGCTCGCCCAATAACTTCAAGCCAAATAACCCAAATATAAACTTAGTGCGGTCATCTAAACTAAGAGTTTCCGCATACTCATCGAATTGTTCTACTCATCGATCGATAGGAACATTTTTCATCTCCAATAAATGGACACAATAAGTCTTCCATGTCTTTAAAATTTTGCGCTACGTGTGATTTCTGACTAGGGCTAGTGTTCTCCATCTGCAACTCTTTAAGTTTTCGCTTCAAAAAAAAATTCTCTTAGTTCTTCTTGCATGCGTCTCGAAGTCATTGGTATGTAGATTCGTTAAATCATCTTCCTGCTCAGACTCGTGCTCATCAGACTCGTGGATCACAGATGACGATGGAACTTCTGTAATACCACCGGGGTGTATTTTTGAATCAGCACTTTAAGATCTTCGTCTGTAAATCTCAGAACTGCATTCTCTACACGAATTTTTAACACCGCCTTACTGCCATTAGTTTGCATCTCTATCGATCACAAAATACTTTTTAGAGAAGCAACTGTTGCCGCTTGCATAAATTGATCAAACTCTTGCGACATATTGACTTTGAAAAACATTTACACTTAACATTCAAGCACTTTAACACTTAGCAACATTTAAACATGAATCGAACATGCGATAAATCGATTTAAGGTCTATCAAATCCCACTTCTGAAAATTGTAGTCGAACGAATAAAAACGCAACACGTAAACGCAGTTGTTCTCTCAACGACAATTTATTGAAAACTCACCTAAGCAGTAATGCGAAAGCTGTATTTAAAGGCTTCTAGAATACGGGCTATGCTAGCGGGAGGATCATACGATCATGAGACCACTATTCAAAGTAAATGTTATCGGGTTCTATATACTTTCTAGTAAAAGTACAGTGTGTCGTACAATGTATATTACATTGATAATTTATTTTAAAATTGATAGCCTATTTAAACAGAAGATATCTTCATAAAGGATTCTCTGCTTCTGACTTATATAGAGCTAACTTGGATTGTTTCGATTTCTTATTTAAGAACAATCGAATGTTCGATACACTCTTTTTTATAAAGTGAGGCTCCACCTCTAGCCTTATTTGATGGATGTAGAGCATGATATCTGAGGTAATATGTTGTTCAAATACTTTTTAAATACGATAGAGATATCATCGATTTGACCTAAAACTACGTTTTTCTGAAAAGGGGCATGGCAGTGGGCGGATTTCAAAAATGTTTACTCTTGTTCTGCTTGTCGGATAGAGAGTCTGTATACGAAATTTCAAAACTCTAGCCCAAAATTCAAGGCCAAAAATTGGTGATACACAGACGGACGGACGGACGGAGGGACGAACAGACAGACATGGCTAAATCGACTCAGCTAGCGATTCCAAGTCGATCCATATACTTTGAGTTATATCTACCGAAATTGTTTCACTACAAACTTTCAAACTTAATGTCAAAACTATGGGATTTATTGCTGAACATATCCTTTACCCTGAAGAACTATTTATAAGTACTTTTGACATTTTCCAAAATGCCATTCGCTTCTCGGTAGGATTCTTAACCATTTTCTGATGTTAATAGATGATAAACATGATAATTTTTCAACAACTTGCACATCATTTTGACCATTTTTGTTGCCGACTCTGGCCCCAGAACCATGGGGTCTGGGGCCAATATCTATTGAAAAACTCATGAGAAGGTTACAATCCACTGTGTGAATCGTTTTATACCCTATTCCATTCCATCCTGAAAATAAACTTCCCCAAAATTTTGGCTTTATGGGGATAATATTAAGCAAATGTCATTTTCACAGCTTATTGTCAAAATCTTGTATGGTTCGACAAAAAAAAAACGTTTTCCCCATCATATGATATGGAGAAGTGTATACAAATGCTTTTTGTATGAAAACGCCTCCAAAAAGTGGGCGTGATTCAAAATATTATATGGAAGAAATGTTTATATTACCATGACCATTGATTTTGCATCAACTTTTTTTTTGGAAATGTTTAAAGAACAAGTGTAAATGTTTTTGAAATCCGCCCACTGCCACGCTCCTTTTTCAGAAAAACATAGTCTTAGGCCAAACCGTTAGAGATTTTGAAAAAGTGTATGAACAACATATCTAGACAATCCTAATATTTATGTTTCGTCTTTACATAGTTTTTTTTTTGCCACACGTCCCTTTTTGGCGGCGTTATCATACAAAAACCATTTCTATACACTACCTCATAGCATTACCAGGCGAAAAACGATGTTTTTTGCCGAACCATAAATGATTTTGATAAACTGTCTAAACAAAATGTTCTGACAATAACATTTTCTATATTTTATTCACATAAATCCCACATTTAAGGCTATTCATTTTAAGGATGGGATGGGACAGGGTGTTAAACGATCAAGCTAATCACCACGATCATCTGCACTATCTTGTAATTTATTCTATAGAGCTTTGGTTTGCTCGTAAGCCGAGCTTAGCAAACATTAATCGGAGATATCCTTTTGTTTTGTTTGTTGTTTCACGGCTTGATTTTTCTTGAAAAATGTTTTTTATCTTTTAAGTTCTATGTTATGGTCTTCCTGCGCTTCCTCCGAAAGCTGACCGATTGGCAAAACACGCAAATTGTATTATCTCTAGGAGATGAATGAAATACTTATGGAGAGTTGGAGGCATATGATACCAATTACAATTATGTGTATTTTATTTATTAGTTCTATGTCAATTCTTGTCATTTGGGAAGAAAGTTCATGTTCATACCGAATCCAGTTTTTGGCTTATCGACAATTAACCCACATTTTTCTCAAAACTCTTTTTGAATACGAGCTTTATTTTCAGCTACGATTGGATTGTCACATTCGCGAGCTTGTCATTTTTTATGGGTAATTTGTAAGCCACAAACATTCTAACTTTATACATTTGTAACAGCACTACCAATATAGGAAACACAGCAACATAAGGAGCCACGTGCAAAAGGCATTCAAATATTCGAATCCAACCATTCAAAACAGACATTCCGAAAGCCAAGTGTTCAGTTTTTACCGGCCTTGATATCTTATCATCAATGTTATTTAATTCTCTGGAGGTTACTCTACACAGATAACACTTTTGGCGTGATGTTTCTGATATTGCATTGCAGACAATCGATCATTGTAAACATTAAGGATTGGTCGATTCCCTTGTATATTCAATTTTGATCAGACGACAATAACTAGTCGAAGATGGGCGAGAGTTTTGCCAAATTATTCTTTCAGCAAAAACAAGTTGAAAAGGTACTTAACGAGTAATAAACACAGCAGAATCGCCTGCTTCTGGACCGTAAGAACTGTGACCTGAACTTTCATCGAAACCTCACTCTTTATCTTCAACTGTTTCGCATTTTTGCTGCTATTAACAAAGCCAAAGCATCTTCTCCCGTCACATAATTTTCCTCTTTGGACTCATTAAGCGTTTTTTTGTTCGTGTCTGAAAATAACTTCTCTTAAAATTTTGCGGGCTTGAACCTTCCACAAGCTCTGAGGCTCATTTGAGTGGCATAGTTAATGACCTGCAAGGAAACTGTTTCTCGCAAGTTTTGAGTTTTTGTATTCTCTTTGTGCATTAAGAAGAGGTTTCAAAATGCAGTTCTGGACGACCACGTTTCTTTGACGATTCATTCGCCATTTTAAAAACAATTGAGCTTTCTGAAATTAGCTAATTTTGTTTGGTTTTATAAAATTTATCTTCCATTCTTTGAGCTTTCTCCCAACGCGTTTAGTAATCCGCTTTAACATAAGCAAAAATCGATTAAATTCATTCAGAACTTTTTGTTCTTGTAATCAGATGATCCTTTAATAAATTATTTGATCCTTAATCATTACATTCTTACAACTTTTCTTTTTGCCAGCGCATTTGTTGTAATTGCAATTGAGTTGGAACATATTCCCAAAGCAGACAAAAAAAATAAAAATAAAAAACATATGAGAAGGCTACAATCTGCTGTGCGGAACGTTTTATACCCTATTCCATCCCATCTTTAAATTTAAATCCCCAAATGTGGGATTTTTGGAAACGAAATAATGAAAATTTTTCTTTTATAGTTCGATAGAAAACAGCGCTTTTTTTCCACATTTTTGGGGTATTCACTTTAAGGATGGGATGGGGTATCAAACCATCAAAACAGCGGATTGTATCTTTCTCATATATTTCATCCCCAACATGTTTTAAGAAACGCCTCCTATCTGAGGATATTAGTTTTAAGAACAGGATGTGATAGTTTATTAATTTGTTCGCATAGATTATTGTAGCCTGATACATTTTTTTTAATTAAATAGAGAACCAATGTTATTGTAGCCCTTTTAGACAATTCCTTATAACCAGTATTAGCCATTAAAAATGGACATTAGGTACTTGGTAGTTCCATAAACCCGTCGATTAACTTGTTTCATTGGAGATCGTATTGGTAGTGTACAAATAGCGCTGTTATTAATGTGTGATCTGAGTTTCGCTAAACGAAGAGATTGATCTTGATGTTGCCTGAATATAAATATCTAGATACCGTTATAAGACATTTTGGTCTTTGGTCTAATGCACCGCTTCAGGAACATTTCTTTTCTTTAAGTAAATTGTCTTTAAACATTTTTCATATTCCCACATAATTTTTTTTAGTTATGCGGCGTGCTGCGATTTCCTGCAAAACAACAATCTTCTATCTGTAGTCCGCGCGCATGAAGCTCAAGATGCGGGGTATGTTTTAAAACTTACAACATGTTAATGTAATTCAATGCTATCATTAATTTTTGTAATTCATATTGTAGATACCGAATGTATAGAAAGAATACAGTTACAGGCTTTCCATCACTTATAACAATCTTTTCGGCGCCAAATTATCTGGATGTATACAACAACAAGGTGAGTAAAGTAAAAATTTTAAATGGCTTCTTCTTGGAACTTAGCAATGCATTGAATTATATGTTTTCGGATTTCTATAGCATCATCTATTCTATGCCATAGCGGGTTGAGTTTCAAATATTTACATACAGATGAGATTAAATAAGGTTTATTGATAATTTGAAACCGCCCAAAAAGTAGGCGTGGAAAAAACTTTACATAAATATTGATATTAAATCTCTATACTCTCAGACACTTTTTATAAAAATTCTTTACCGTATGACCAACGTTTTTTAAGAAAAGTAGGCATGGCAACGGGCGGATATCAAAAATGTTTTGCACTTGTTCTTCTGGAAACTACAAGGACTCTGAGACACAAAAACTGGTGACAAAAGGAAGGACAGACATGGCTAAATTGACTCAGCTAGCGTTTCTAAATGAATATATATATTTTACGACATAAAAATCTAAATTTTTTTGTATGTTACAAAGTATTTATCAAAACTAATATACCCCTATGAGATAAGATTATTTAGAGGAATTATGTGCGAATCGTAAAATACCCTCCCCAAAAAGTAGGGGTGCTATCAACTGAATGAACGATGAAATAATAAAAATTACATTTTCAGAGCAGACAGTTTATCAAAATCTTTACTTGTTAGACAAACCACGAATAGTTTCTTTTGCATATGCTATGGGGTAAGGTAAAAAAATTTTGGTATAAAATTATCTACGGGCTAACAGCCGTGCTTATAAAGAAATTTTAAAGGTAGATCAACTTGAAAACACCTCTTAGTATCACTTAAATGCAAAATCGGTATCTATAATCCATGTTCACATCAAAACAACGCCGCCTGGAGGTCGCTTAATTCCAAAACTACCGACTGCGTTTTGAGGTTGTTTAGAGCCATTTTAAAAATTAATTTTGACAAATCGCATTCCTCCCATCTATATGTTTATACCCTATCCCATAGGGGTATATTAGTTTTGATATATAGTTTGTAACATAGAGCAATAATTGAGCTAGGTATACGTCAGAGTATATGGGTCGACTCAGAATCGCTAGCTGAGTCGATTAAGCCATGTCTGTCTATCCGTCCGTCCGTCAGTCCGTCTGTAGACAACCGGTTTTCTGGCCTTAAATTTTGAGCCAGGATAATGAAATTGGTGCATGTGATCCCTGTACGTACTGTTCAAACAAGTGTAAACATTTTTGTAAAACCAAATTTTAGGCCAAACCGCTCAAAATTTTATATCTGAACAAGATATCTAGACAATTCTAATGCTAAAAATTTCGTCCATTTTTTGCCATGCCTACTTTTTGGGGACGTTTTCCGTAAAAAAATTTTTTCGGTAATATTTAAAATTTAAATTTCGAAAAAAAGCAAAATAATTGGCTTTGGTAATACAAACATTTGTTCGATATATCATTTTTACCCACGCCCCCTTTTTGGAGGCGTTTTCATACAAAAACCATTTTTATACCCTACGCCATACCATATGCAGGAGAAAAACTCTGTTTTTGGTCGAACCATACAAGATTTTTGCCATAAAATCCACATTTAAGGGATATGAATTTAAAGGATGGAATGGGATAGGGTATACGTAGCCTTCTCATATGTTTTTTTATATAAATGTTTTTTTTTATAAAAGTATTTTCTCTTCCCTTTTTTCTGCTTATGGAAGCTAAATGGTAGGTTTTCTGTAGTTCTGGGATCCCCAGCGTTTCATGGTAGTTAAGTGATAGAGTAGTGCATTTATGTAGGCGTTAACCACCACATTCCTAGTTTAAGAAGCAATTTAAACCTGTATTCACATTCCTGATACTTAATACTTGCGAACTTGTGAATATAACTTTTCATGAATAAATATATTTCGTTCAACTTGCATTTTTTTATCTATAGATTTTTTGCGACCTAGTTTCGATTTTCTTCAGTCATTACAAATTAAATAGTGAAGCATGAAATTTTACCCATCGCTCCTTAATTTTTGTAATTCGACTATTACTTACAAAAACGGCTTAGTATGGCCGGGACGTAGATTTTCGTACTCTTAAATTTAATGTATAAATAAATTTAGTTCATTTGCTTACAATAGTTTTTTCAATAATAAACTTTCTCTAAAGGCAGCTGTTCTCAAGTATGAAAATAATGTAATGAACATAAGGCAATTCAATTGCTCGCCACATCCATATTGGCTCCCGAATTTCATGGACGTTTTTACATGGTCGTTACCATTTGTTGGGGAAAAGGTGAAACAATTTTTTGTTTGTGCTGAAAATAATCATTTAATCTACTCTATTTTAGGTGACTGAAATGCTTGTAAATATATTAAGCATTTGTACGGATGAAGAATTAGTAGCGGTAGAAGATGATAAACTAGAAGAAGGTAAGTAGGTTCTATTTAAAACACAATTTATATTTAAACATTGTATTCTTCGACTTTTATCTGTATAAATGCATTCCGATTAAAAGAGCTCAGGAAAAAAGTCACACTTGTTCCTGCTAGGCCTGGTAAGTTGTTTTAGGTTGTGTGATATTTGCTTCGCTCTGGCAATAATAGGATAACGATTTCCTCACTGCAAAATGCTTTCTTTTTAATGAAAGAATTGTTTGATTTTTTTAAGTCTTAAGTTGTTTTCTATTTTGCACCAGCTTATTTTTAGAAAGCTTATCTTATTTAAATAAAAAAATAAAACCTCTTTATAATAATTTACAGCGGGTAACGTATCGCAACTCCGGAAGGAAGTTATACGGAATAAAATTCGAGCCATTGGAAAGATGTCAAGAGTTTTCTCTATCTTAAGGTACATTTAAGCAAATTTGTTTTCATTACCATTTTATTTTTTCTGCCATCTTTTATTTCAAAGGGAAGAGTCAGAATCGGTTTTGCAACTAAAAGGACTTACCCCGACTGGTGCCTTACCAGTTGGAGCGCTATCAGGTGGAAAGGATTCATTAAGAACTGGTAAGACTAGCCATGTCAAGAGCAACTCGTTTTCTGATTTTGCCATTTAAGAATTCGATCAGATAAAAGTACATAAAAGTACTGGACATTTTCCGACACACGTACGCGTAGTGGTGAAAAAGATTTTCTAGAGATCTTTTTTCACATGAAAGTCTTTGTCACCGCAGTTTCTAGAAAGGTCATCGTCACAAGAATCATTTTCATTTTATAGCTTTTGAGTATTTCGTGTCCAGTAAGAATGCTGACATGTCAGAGACAAATTTCCTGTTTCTCCGAGGCGGTGTTGACCAATTTTTCCCAGTAATTTCGGTTCTGCGACAGCAGAGATATTATATATATTAAATAATATATGAGATTTTCTTACTATCTGGATTAGATATTAAACTTTTCAAAATTCATTATCGGTTCACCTAAATCAACGTTTTTTGTGAAAGTAAGCGTCCCATGTCACGCGAGTTTCTGAACTAAATTATTGAGTAAAGACGTTCTTACCAAATTGTATAATCCTAGCTGAAATGTTCAGACTGTCCAATATAACCTTACGATCTTAGTCATAATAATATATTTATATAGAAAAACAACCGCATTGGGTGTGGATTAAAGCAATCTAAAGACGATGTATTCTCATCAAAATATTTTTTCAAATTTCCTTAAAATTTTACGGAAAATCATTTTTTTAATGAAAACAACCAAAAGAAGTTTGCTATTTGACCACAAATTACGCTAATCTGAAAAATGGGCGTATCAGTGGGCGGATGTTAAAAATGTTTACACTTGTTGTTCTGGAGGAAACAAAGAGGTCGTGTAGTATATTTCATCCTTCTAGCTCAATATACAAAAATACAATTTTTTGGTGCAACAGGCTTGTAAGTACCCAGGGCAACCATTCATGTGAGTATTTCTTGCACTATGGCGGGTCCTCCTGTTTTATGCCGACAAGCTTTTCTTGACAACTGATACTACTCGAATGATTTGTCAATTTATCATGAAAGGAGGGCCAGTGAAAAATCATTTCGTTGTTGCTTCGGCTAAGAATCGAACCCAGACTTTCTGCGCGGCAGTTCATCGCACTAACCATCGCGCAACTGAGTCCGTAAATCTCAATTAGTATTAGCAAAGAGTATAGAACTACATAGAGTTTGCATCTCATACAACGAATGTTTTCTATGTGGGGTACTGAAATTGATACCCCAGTGTTAACATTGCTACCCCAGCATCAAACAACAGCCTTGCCGACGCATACGATCTACGAAATTTCCCCTTCGCACTTACCGCCCGCGACTAAAACGGCTACAAAATTTTAAGATGTGATACGTACTCTAGTAGTATTACTAAAAACTAGTACTTTTATTCAAAACCGAGTGACTTACGGACAGATTGTCATGACTAACTAGGCTCAGCTAGCGTGTGTGAGTCGATCCATCTACTTCAAGGTATATCTATCAAATTTATTTTTCCATGAACAACCTATTTATAACGATATTGAAGATTTCCATATTTTCATTTCATAAAATAGAAAAAGTGGAATAATTGTCTAAATATCTTTCCTATATTTTAGTCATATTAAGATTTTAGCAATGGTGACCTTTTTTTAGGGGCGGTTTTATTAATATATGTTTTTGGTAAATACTTTAAACAAAAATGTGAACCAAATACATATGTAAAAAATTTTAACGACACACACAGATTTGAACAACGTTTGTTTTAAATCTGGAATGGAATTGTTTTTTTTATTTAATTCAGCAAAGCGGTTAAAGATAGATAACGCGACTATCAGATAACCTTTTACACTTTTTCTTAATTTTCTTCGTTTTATAATATAAAATCGTATCTATAATATTCTCTATATAGCATTGGAAGGATTCGCTCCCAATCAGAAGATTACCTCCTTCGCTGAAGCGAAAGGACTGGATGCCATCAACGAACGAATGCCTCCACGCAGAGCAGGAGTGTCTACTATTGGTACCAACAACAACAATACAAATACCCCCGGAAGGAAAATCACAAAACCAATTTCTTCGTCTATCAGCAGCAGTACTAAAGGCTATTCATCATAGTTTGTTGTATAGATTGAAATACATTAATTTATCTGTTTGTGTATTTTTAATGTAAAACGATTATAAAAAGGCTTTCTGTGACTATTGTTTATTTGATAATTTATTTTTATATACACTACACTAAAATAGTTGTGTATAAATACATTGCAAAACTTTACGAATAAAATTAATTTAATTATCGTATAAAAATGGAAATTTATAATTTAAGACATAAAGTGACCGAAACAAGTTTAAGGACACGGGCGGCTCTACTGTTTGATTTGAATTTATTACGTAATGAGGAAATTTGAAGAGTATATTCTAAATGGAAAAAATATTTACTTTATTCAATAGTATAATCAAACAAAAAAAATTGTTTTCTTAACATCATGGATTGTTATTTAGGTTCATCATTAATGTGCTCCAAAAACTTTTTTTTTTCTACGAAATAAGTATAAAGACAGTAAGCTTTTTAAGCATAAAACGACAAAGAAGATTACCTCCTTCGCTGAAGCGAAAGGACTGGATGCCATCAACGAACGAATGCCTCCACGCAGAGCAGGAGGTGTCTACTATTGGTACCAACAACAACAATACAAATACCCCCGGAAGGAAAATCACAAAACCAATTTCTTCGTCTATCAGCAGCAGTACTAAAGGCTATTCATCATAGTTTGTTGTATAGATTGAAATACATTAATTTATCTGTTTGTGTATTTTTAATGTAAAACGATTATAAAAAGGCTTTCTGTGACTATTGTTTATTTGATAATTTATTTTTATATACACTACACTAAAATAGTTGTGTATAAATACATTGCAAAACTTTACGAATAAAATTAATTTAATTATCGTATAAAAATGGAAATTTATAATTTAAGACATAAAGTGACCGAAACAAGTTTAAGGACACGGGCGGCTCTATTGTTTGATTTGAATTTATTACGTAATGAGGAAATTTGAAGAGTATATTCTAAATGGAAAAAATATTTACTTTATTCAATAGTATAATCAAACAAAAAAAATTGTTTTCTTAACATCATGGATTGTTATTTAGGTTCATCATTAATGTGCTCCAAAAACTTTTTTTTTTCTACGAAATAAGTATAAAGACAGTAAGCTTTTTAAGCATAAAACGACAAAATTTTTAGTTTTAACTACCAAACGGTAACTTAGTACTTCGTGCAGCCGCCTCGGTTCTCAATAACTTCAAAAATTCTATTTGGCATAGAATTTATCAAGTTATGGAAAACTTCATCATTGGGCTTGTTCCATGCCTGGATTATTTATGCATTAAGCTCTTCCACATTCCTGTACTGCCACCCATTCGAATAGATTTTTCTAGCCATGATCCCCCACATGTTTTCGATTGGGTTAAGGTCGGGACATGATGGCCACGGTAAACACCTTGTGCCGCTGACTACAAACCAAATGCGGACTGTTCTTGGCGTATGAATGGGAGCATTGTCTTGCTGCATGGTCACCCGCCGAAAATTCTCCAAATTCGTCCTGGGCGAATTCCACTATCTCCCTGTATTTTGTACAATTCATTCTGGGTGGTACCCACATCAAAGGGATTTTTACTTGGAATCCGAACGCACCCCACACCGTCACGCTTCCACCTCCGGAGTGCCGGCTCATTTTCACTGCTTTTTCGTCTCACAAATCACGCCAATAAAAACTGAAACCGTCTGGACCGTCTAAACTAAATTTTTTTTCATCAACAAAAATAATGGATTCCCACTCCCGGGTCCATGCCATGTGGTCTCTGGCGAACCTTAGTCTGGCCTCCTTATGATGCAGCTGCAGTAGCGGATTTTTCATCATTTTTGTGTATCGAAGGTTGGGATTTTTCTTCAACACTTGCTGCAGTCGTCTTACACCAACTGGAAGGTCCAACTTGCGCCTTATTTGACCAGCATTCAGTTTGTTACGCCTGGCTTCATGTGAAATAATATTGTTTTCACGGGCGCTTAGAACGCTTGTTCGACCAGATCTTCTGGCAGAGCCATAATTTTCAACCGAATTGACAAAATTACAGACAACGGTAAGGAATCCTCCTATCTTCGTAGCAATTGACCGATTTGATAGGCCGTGCACTTTATGAGTTGTGATTATTACATTTTCTTCTTGGTCAAATGGGTTTCGAGGGGCATGGCTAAATTATGAAAATAAGATTCAATTATTTTCATTTCGAGTAGCCAGAAGTGCATTTTACCTATGGAATTACCGCTTAAATATTGACATTGACATCACAGTACTTCGCACATGAATGCAACGAACTACAGACACATAACAGCACTGGCGACTGAGGCCATCGGCTGGGACAGATCAAGACATTTATACAACAGAGAGAGACGGATAGATACATAGAAGGAAAGACATATAACATAAACCCTACGTGGCACAGAGGAGGAGACATCGATTTAAATTGTCTCATGTTATCGCACAGGTGGCCTCAGATAAGCTGGCAATTTTCGTAGAAAACAAAGCTGGGGCTTTAACCCGCAGCGCTTGGCTTAGCAGTCAACTACGCATTCCTGTGAGCCATGGCCACCTGCACCGCTTAAATATTTGAACACATTTTGAATAAAAAAAACTGCAAAAAACCTTGATACTTTAAGATTAAACAAAGTATACTTATTTCGCCTTTTTTGGACCACTTCTTTGAATAGTAATAACAATTTAATCTGTTTCTAAACTGTTCTTCTAGATAACGGTGCATTATTTTTTCTATTGAAGAGAGAATTGATATACATAATTTTTGGGTAAACATTAGACGTTAGCGTTATGTGAGCAGTTCAGTCGCTATCTAATAGAACAGTTTGAGAATGATTGTCTTTATACTTATTTCGGTCACTGTATATTTTTTTTTATTATTCATGGAGGATAAAAAATTTTTTTATTTATTTATTTATTTTTTACTTTTTAGAAAATTATATTGTGTAATTTCTTGTGTCATGAATATTGTGTCATTTCTCCAATCCAACCGATTGCCAAAATAGGAAGAAAATGCAGACCAATGGCTTTACTTTTTATACTTTCAAAGATAATGGAAAAGACAAGTAACAATGAATGATTCCGATAGAAACACCAACACATCAGCTGAGATGCGAGCAAATCTGATCTATAGTACAACGACCTACATAAAAATATAGAAAGGGTAAATGCGAACATAGTTCAATTCAAATCAAGTAATACATTCAACATTTATATACTTACATATTATCATTCATTCATGTCTATTTATAATTCAATCGAACACATTTATCCAATTATGTACATTCATTCAATCGTTTGCGTTCATATACATTTAGATCACACTTTTGTAAGAGCGTTAATCATTATATACATATATGTCATACCAACAGCTTGACATATTTTAGTTATTGTTAGTTATTAGAGCATAATTTCATGCAACATACAAGTTCGCACAGCTTAACAACTTCAGTTTGTGTTGCATGCGTGAATGCTTTTTCTGTGGGTGCATTGTATTTTTGGTGCGTGCGCTTGATCGTCACGTGGATCTTTCTCGCTGACCACACCATATCTCAAGGCAAGTAAAGGGTGATTTTTTAAGAGCTAAGTTTTTCAGGTTGGCAGCACTGGTTAGTAATGGCGTCCAAATCTGACATCTGTCAAACATTTTCTGTATACTCTGCCATTTAATCACGGAAAAACTTTCAAACGAGCAACGGTTGCAAATTATTGATATTGATTATCAATATTCGTGCTCTATGAAAAATGTGCACCGTTAGGACCATATGATAGTCGTCATAATCGACCTCATTTCCGGCTCAACAGATACTTAAAAAAGCAAAACTGTCGGCTTTGCAGTGATGAATAGCCGCATGTCATTCAAGATTTACCGATGAATCCCGGAAAAAACGACAATTTAGCTTGGTTTATGGGCTGGTGGCATCATCGGTTAATTTTTCTTCAAAGACGACCATGGAAGAAACGTCAACCGTCAACGGCGAACGATATCGAGCCATGATACGCGACTTTTTTTCCTCAGTTGGCTGAGTTGTACTGGGTTGACATGTGGATTCATTAAGACGGTGCCACAGACCACACAGCTCGTGAAACAATGGAAATATTGAAGGATGAATTTGGTGAGCAGCTTGTCTCTCGAAATGGACCTGTAAGTTGGCCGCCAAGATCATGCGATTGAACGCCTCTTGATTATTTCTTGAGAGGTTATACAAAGTCGTTGATATAGAGGGGTGCCACTCCAGGAACGATGTTCGCAGGTTGTACCAAAGTGTAAAACGTCAAAGCCAAGGATGCAAGGCTCGAACAGAATCCTGTCGAGATGAACAAGGAAATATCGTAGTTGAAACACAGTCGATGCTGAGGATAAAGAAGAACCAATTCTACAGACTGTTAAACGGCGAGCTTTATAAAGCCGGCAGAAATGACTTGGTAAGTAGCATCCACCAGCTCATAAGCCGAATCTGGTCGGAAGAAAGTATGCCTGAAGAATGGAACCTCAGCATCGATTGCCCAATCCACAAAAAAAGGAGACCCTCTAAACTGCACCAACTACAGAGGCAGAAGTCTCCTTAACATCAATCCTAAATCCTATCTGCAGTAATATGTGAACGCCTGAAACCGTTTACCAACAACCTGATCGGCCCTTATCAGTGTGGTTTTAGGCCAGGAAAATCCACAATCGATCAAATCTTTACTCTTCGGCAGATCCTGGAAAAAACCCAAGAAGTCCAAATCGATACAGACCATCTGTTCATCGATTTCAAAGTCCATACGACAGCATTTATGGAGACGAACTATTTAGAGAAATGTCTAGTTTTGGTAGGATGACGATGGAGAATTCTCGCTGCTCTATCAGGGTCGGAAACGACCTCACCGACAAATTCGATACCAATAAAGGATTTAGGCAAGGCGATGCGCTGTCATGTGACTTCTTCAATCTGATTCTTGAGAGGATTGTGCAAAACTCACGAGCCAACACCAGAGGCACAATTTTCCAATAATCTGTACAGCTACTAGCATACGCCGAAGATATTGACATCAATGGCAGGACCCAACGTGATGTCATAGCCACGTTTGCTAGTATAGAGAAGGAAGCGGCAAAAATGGGTGTAGCAGTAAATGAGGGCAAGACGAAAGGACACACAACATCGACGAATTGGACAGAACGTCATCATTGACAGATATAACTTTAAGGTAGTACGGGAATTTAACTATCTCAACAATATCTGGTCAGAAATTAAACGAAGAATAACTCTTGCCAACCGCTGTTTTTTCGGGCTAAAAAGGCAATTCAGTAGTTAAGCCCTCCCTCGAACTTCTAAAGAGATCTTATATAGGACTTTGATCAACCCAGTCCTGCTCTACGGCGCTGAAGCATGGACCGTCTCAAAAGCGGATGAAGAAATCCTTTGTCGATTTGAGAGGAAACTTCTTCGAAAAATCTTCGGTCCCGTTTGCGTTGACGGGCTGTGGAGACGAAGATTCAACAAAGAACTATACGAGCTGTACAGTGACATGCCCCTGGTCAAAAAACTCCGCATTGGACATTTAAGATGGCTAGGACATGTAGAACGAATGGACACCAATACTCCGGCTCGCTGAGTCTTCGATTCCCAGCCAGACGTCGGACGCAGTAGAGGAAGACCTCGCCTTAAGTGGCGCGCACAAGTAGAAACCGACTTCAACCAACTTGGAGTGCGCAACTGGAAGCAGTTAGCTAAAGACCGGGCTAATTGGAGAGGCATGTTGGTTGATGCCCAGTTTCATTCCGGACTGTAGCGCCACTTAAGTAAGTAAGTACGTATGTAAAGTCGTTGTTCTAAGGGCCGGACACGATTGAAGCCTTACAGGATAACATAACACGCGTAATTCGTGGAATACAGGCAAAATGATCGAAAAAGTGACGCAAAATTGGATCTTCGGAATGAACCATTTGAAACGCAGCCACGGACAACATTTACATGAAGCTGTATTTAAAACGTAAATAACAAAGGCCTATTTATTGATTACAATAAAAAAATTTGAATATTTGGTGCAAAGTTGTGTTTTTTATTCCAATATAAAAAAAACTACGCTTAAAAAATTACCCGTTATTACCTGCATGTGTTGGTAATAAATTAATTTAAACTTTATACCTGAAATATACCACACATAACTATTAATTGATATCGACCCCTATGCATTCTCTTGACATTCCTTAACATAAAATTTCTTCTCCTTCAGGCCGCATTTTTTGAAAAATCTGATTTGTCTGCTAATACGTGCATATATACTCGTTATAGACAAAAAATAACTATTTCTCTCATGGCGATTACCCCTTTTAATTGTTACTCAATAATCTTTTATAATTAACTAAGTTTTTTGGACATGCAAAATTGTGTTTAACTCGTGCTGCAGATTTCCTTGCATCTATCAATGAAAATACGAGTATCAAAATGCTACGATTCGTCTTAGCAGAGTGGTCGAAGCGTGGTCGGGATTTTTGTCGTTGCACAACGAGTTGTTACCGCATGTCGAAGAAGCGGACGAAACTGAGTTTAGCAGTGAATTTGGGATTTACGAAGAGAAATACTTCGTGGCTCATGCAGAATTAAAAGTGGTAATTCGCGAAAGACAATCTTTCGTTAAATTGAATTCTAACGATTCAGTTTTAACACAAATTGCCAGTCAGCAGTGTGCGTTGCTCAAAAGATTGGATTCTTCCTCCGATCGAAGTGCCTCGTTTTGGGAAATTACAAGGATTGGCCATCCTTTAAAGACATTTTTACTGGTTCCGTCGATAGTAAACCAAACCTCACAGCAACACAAAAATTTCAAAATTTGAAATTGTAGGACGATGGGATTCTTCCCTCAGGCACGTGGGTTGTTCGTAGCAACGCCGCTTTGTGTAACTCTCTGGCACGATGAGTGCTGTCCGAAGACCGCAGCAGACGCTGAACAGGCAGTTACATAAATGATACCCCAAAGTGGGGAGTTTACAATGAATGAAAAAAATTAGAGTTTGTTTTTAGGTGACAAACGACCAAGCGAATGCCGAATACAATTTAACTTTATTTAACAAAACTAATGAATGAAATAATAAAAGGATGAATAATGCAGAAATGAATAATAAAAATTAGCGAATGAAAAATAATGAATAATGAAAAATGAATAAAGGAAAATATAACAAATGATAATGTAATCCTTAATTTGTGTTGACTGTGGACAAATCGAAGCCAAATTTCATGCGATCGAGTGTATGATGCTCGTAGACAGTGGAGAGCCCGACCGTCGCATGACCAGCTCAAACAAGATGCCACGCGAAAAACACAAGTGTAGCACTTTTCAAGACAGTGGAAGAGGTACCCGACCGTAGCTGCGAAATGCTAAACCTGAGTGATCTTTCATCGTAAAAAGCACTGCTTTTATATGTTCTGTGGAGTGATTTAGATCGTATATGTTCCGTTGACAGATCAATTAAAGCTTTTACGATTTGATCGGTTACATACTGTATAAAGCTTTTGCGAGAGAAAAAGCTTTTATTTAGTTTAACGTTTTTTCTATGATTGGTTAAATAAATTTTGGTTCGGTTTGGTTACAAAAATTAACTTAACACATTTATAACAAAAATGTAATTGCTAAATAATATAACAATTTATGTATAGATATAAATCTGGGTTGTTACAAAATCTTATTTGCGTAAGGATGTGGCGAATCGTATAAAATATATCTCAATTTCAGATGCTAATTATATTGAAACATGGGATAGGCTTGAAAGGCGATACGATCGTGTAACTTTAATTGTTCAGTCGTTCGTGCAAACATTTATTTCTCTTATTTCCATGGGTGATCCTAATGTGCGATTTCTGCGAAAGATAACTGACAGTACGGATGAAGTTATTCAGGATCTAAAAGCGTTAGACAAAAATGGTCGTGATCTATGGCTAATATAATATTTAGTGTTAGCCAAAGTGGACACAGGCACAAAACCCGCGTGGGCAGAAGAAGTTGGGTCTCGCTACGGTATGTCGATTTTTGGCCTCATTGAATTTTTCGAATTAAGATGTGATGCATTTGAATCATGTCAAACTGAAAATCGGTTCCTTGAAAAACCGCCGATAGACGATGTTGATCGACTGCAACTCAATGTTGTAAAAGTTTTATAACTATTTGCATCGATCCTTGAGGGTGAGTCATCCACAACCAATTTGTGTCCAATGTCTTAAAATAATCACATTCTATCACAGTAGTTGCAGTTTTTAGCCTCAGACATTTTATCGCGAAGAAATTTCGTTAAAACGCAAACGGTTTGCTTCTACTGTCTTCGAATGGGTAACTCTTCTAATAAATGTCGGTCATCGTTGCGTTGTCATATGTGTAAAGCATATCCTCATTTGTTGTTACACCATGATGAATCAGAACATAGTTCCAAGTCTGATGCCATTACACCATCGGTATCATCAGTGTCTCAAAAGTCAAGAGTCCAGCGCTGCTTCCTCATTGGTCAATAACTACTCACTTGAGCTTAGCATGCGTAAGCAAACTATTTTGCCAACTATCTTAGCTAAACTGCAAGATAGTCGCGTGCAGTACTAACGGCTGTATATCAATTCGCCTCGTAACATTGAAGCATATTTATCGGTCAACGCTGTGTTGGGTAAATTAAAGCAGACCAAATCCGTGGACCACACACATTTCACACTGCTGTTGATACTGATGCTCTCTTGCAACGAATTTGGCAGTTGGAAGAAGTTCCTTCCCACAAATAAAATGCTTCTTTTAATGATCCAGCTGAAGATCACTTTCGGAGAACGTTTTCGCGAGCTTTTGATGGAAAATACATCGTATCCCTTCCGTTCAAAGCTAATTTAATCGCGTTTGGAGAAACTTTGAAATCGGCAATCTTTCGTTTGCATTCAATGGAACGTCGATATCGAAACAATTCGAACTTGCATCGTCAATATTCCGAGCTCATGGATGAGTATCTTCAACTTGACCATATGGAACTAATCCAATTCGATGAACTTCATAAAAATACCCCAAACCAATTTTATTTGCCACTTCACGCGGCCTGAAAGTTCTTGAGCTAAGCTTCGTGTCGTATTAGATGGATCGGTAAAGGATGTTAACGGACTTTCGATAAATAGCCAACTGTGTATCGTTCCGCCTATGCAACTGGATTTGATAGGTGCGTACTTACGTCTTCGGAAAAATCGATTTGTGTTCACTTTCGACAAATTTGGATTCGGGACCAAGATAGAGACTACCAACGCATCGTATGGCGCAAACATTCTATTGAACCAATTCGGCACTATCGATTACGAACGGTTACATACGATACGTCTTGAGCTCCTTTTTTATCGGTTCGCATGTTGCAGCAAATCGCAGAAGATTACTAATCATCATATCCGAATGCTGCTAATATTTTACTTAAGAATATCTATGTCGACGATGTCATGACAGGTGTAATAAAATTGAAACGTTGCTAGATTTGCAAACTGAGATAAATGCTCTTCTAACCCAGGTTAATCTTCACGAGCAGTCACATTCGCTGATAAAAGTTCTATTTATTGGGATCCAAAATCTAAGCTGCTGAGATACTCTGCATTTCTGGATGACGATGGATTATCACGCATAGGTGGACGAACCAAGCGTGCACCCCATAGTACTACCCAAAAATAGTGCTGTTTCTTTGTCCATCATTTTTGATATTCATCAACGCTATCTACACGCTGCACTATGTAGTAAATGCATGCAAAAACGAGACAAACTTATTTTTTTGGCTACAATAAGTAGATAAGTAGAACGATATACCTATTATGTTATTCGATTGAAAAAAACGTTTATTTGACAATTTTAAGATTTTTGTCTGTAAGAGTAGAGTCTGAATTGCTTTTTTCAAAATGCAATTGGTAAAATTGCATTTCATTGCATTTTCAATCACTGTTGATAAATGTATATTTATATTTTGTACATTGTACAAATCTTCAAAAGGTTTTTCTATCGCAGTGGTATTCACCAAACATGTAAACATCGGTTTTATAACTTTCAGCCTATAAATTTATGAAAATCGACACCTGGTATTTCTGCAGCAAGTTATGAATTACTAAAAACTAACATGCAAGTTACCGGTTTTTGATACATCCACTGGTTGGTTTTTGAATGTTTTTTTTTGCAATTCTACCTTTTTTTAACAGTATCCTCCTGTTTTCCAAATTGCCATTTCTATAGAGGAATCTTTTAAACATAATTCAAGTTTTTAAAATAATCCAATACATAAATAAAAATACGCCTTACTTTGGTTCCATATCCTTATCTAGCAAAAATTATTCTAAGAAATCCAATTTAGATTGAAATCCAAGCTCAGAACACATTTTTATTACATCATATAAACGTTTTTTGATAAAAAAAAACTAACAAACCGGATGATCCTTCAAATATATAAAAATTTGCCCTTTATGAAAAAGAATAAAAAACTAACCTCTGAACCGACCACTTCGTTCTCGGAATATTGGGTGTCTGACTTTTATTCTCAATCACGTTAGGAGTTTATCTCTCGCCAAACTAGTGTTTTGCTCCCGTGCCAATATGGCCTCCGGGTCTAATAAAACTAATCGATACAAAGATCTCGGCGTAGACCCTGTTCTCGAAAACCAACCAATAAAAAAGCAAAAAGCTAATTATCCTTCCTCCTTGCAAAGTTTTCCTCCATTACCGATAAGATCCAACTCTAATAACCCTAAGTTCATAATAATTATTTTTAAAAATAAAGATAATCCCTTATAGTTCCTTAGCCCCTTCTTAAATTAAAAATCAATAGACAGCATCACTACCGAATATGACCAAATATCGCAACTCCGTGACGGAAGCCTTTTAATTAAAACGAAATCGCAAAGAATCGCTAAAAGATTCCTCAAAATTAACACCTTAGCGAATGCGTGCTCGGTAGAAGGGAAATTGCATGATCGGTTGAACGAATCTAAGGGCATCGCTTATGCCCCATGCTTAATCAATGTTTCTGAAGCAGAGATTATAACTGAGATGAAAGCACAAGGCGTCGCAAACGTCTACAAATTTACAAAATAAGATGACAAAGGTAAACCGAAACCATCTGGTTTAATATTATTCATTTTCGACCTCTTCGCTCCCCTTAAAACAAATGAAATTGGTTTTTATAATGCCAAAGTCTCGGAATGAATCCCAAACACCATGCGCTGCTGCAACTGCCAACTACTTGGCCATACCACCAAACGGTGTTACGGCAACATCCAAATGCAAATCATGCAATCTCCCACCTCACACCCCAGATGTCTGCACCCGCGTCATGTGCACAAAATGCTCCTCACCACACCCCTCATCATCAAAAATGTGCCAAGCCAAAAAGATCCACACAATTCAAACATATAATAAGTGCTCTGTTGGTGGAGCAAAGCGAATCTATAGAGAACGAAATCCCTCCTCACCAGCCCCCCTTGGCTCATTTTCTGAAAAACTCAAGCAGAACATTCCAACACAACAAACCGATCCCACAACATGTGGACCCAAATTCTAACCCGCAACCCCCACCAACAAATGATCATCCACAACTACTAACGCATTAAGGAACAACTCAACAATAAACAAATACAAAAACAACTCATTACAAAATACACCCACTAACTCAAACACAGAACAAAACATACATATGTGAAGGCTAAATCCACTGTATCTTGTATGGTTCAACAAATAACGCGTTTTTCTCCTGCATACGGTGTGGGGTAGGGTATACAAATGGTTTTTGTACGAAAACGCCTCCAAAAAGTAGGCGTCGATTAATATGATGTATGGACGAAATGTTTATATTATTAAAGCCAATCATTTTGTATCATTTTCACCTGGTTATGCTATGAGGTAATGTATACAAATAGTTTGTGTATAAAAATGCCTCCAAAAATTGTGAGTGAGTCAAAATAATATATGAAAGTTTAGATTACCATACCCATTTTTTCGAAATGTTGAAAATTTTAAAATACCCCCAAAGAGTGGGCGTGGCAAAGATTGCCTAGATATGTGGCACATTAAGATTTTTGGCCTAAAATTAGGTTTTTCTATAAAAGGGGCGTGGCAGTGAGCGGATTTCACACTTTTTACACTAGTTCGAAAAGCAGGTACAAGGATCACATGTACCAAATTTTATTATCCTCGCTCAAATTTAAGGCCCAAAACTGGTTACCTACAGACGGACGGACGGACGAACCGACAGACAGACATGGCTTAATCGATCCATATACTTTGAAGTATACATAGCTCAATTATTTCTCTATGTTACAAAATATGTATACAGACTAAGGTACCCTTATGGGATAGGGTATAAACATATGAACAAGCTACCCATCCTTTAAATAAATACCCCCAAATTTTCGGCTTTATGACGATGAAATATAGAAAATGTCATTGTCAGAACATATTGTTCAGACAGTGTATCAAAATCTTGCATGGTTCGACAAAAAACAATGAGTTTCGCCTGGTTATATTATAAAATAGTGTATACAGAAGGTTTTTGTATAAAAACGCCCCAAAAAGTGAACGTGGGTTAAAATGATATATAGAAGATATGTTTATATTATCAAAACCAATGATTTTGCATCATTTTTTACCGAAAAACGTTTTTTACTGAAAACGCCCCAAAATGTGGACATGGCAAAAACTTTGTATAGACATTAGAATTGTCTAGATATCTTGTTCAGACACTTTCTCAAAATCTCAAATGGCTTGGCCTACAACTACGTTTTTCTTAAAAGATGGCGTGGCAGTGGGTGGATTTCAAAAAGGCTTACACTTGTTCTGCTTCGTCGGTACTCTAGCTCAAAATTTAAGGCCCGAAAATCGGTGACACACAGACGGACAGACGGAGAGACAGACATGGCTAGATCGACTCAGCTAGCGATTCAGAGTCGATCCATATACGAACTATATGTAGCGTAATTATTTCACTATGTTACAAACGTAATCTCAAAACTAATATACCCCTATGGGATAGGGTATAATAAATAAAATTGACACACAGACCATTCCAACAAACTTTAACGTAAACTACTCTCTCCCTTCAAACACTCAAACGCAACCATCCAACTGAAACTCCAACGCAAACCACTCGAACTATCTTCCAACATCCACTAAATCGCCTATTCTGAAAGAAATAAGCTTAACCATTCGTAATAAGAATGACATCAACTCTGACTCAAAAGAAGATGTAAGAACAACACTAATCACCAATATACTGACTCTGCTTGTCTGGAATCAGAATAGTGGAGTCATAATCCTAACAACCCAATCATCTCAAACCAAATAACAACACAACAAAATATAAACAGTACAACTCAAACTTCCACAAACAAGAACAATATAACCTCAACGAACTACACTTCCGTTGCTTCACGCAACAAAACCCCGTGTAGAAAGAGTAAACAGTATTTGGCTCTCAATATTCTACAATGGAATCTACAGGGTATAATAAACAACTTTGATAAGCTGACAATTTTGATCAAAGAGCACAACCGCAGCATCACATCGCTCCAAGAAACACACTGCCCATTCAACTCCACACCTATTGTTCCTAAGAACTACATTAGACATGATAAAAAAAGATATTCCTTATAAAATACTGCCTATTAACTCAAGCTTTCAAGTACTTGCTTTTGAAATACAACTTAATGTGAAAGTAACTTTTGTTGGCATTTACCTTCACCCGCGTGAAAATTTCGAAAAGAATGATTTGGACAGAATCATAGCTGAAACTAATTCTCCCCATATTTTTCGTGGTGATGTTAATTCACGGAACATTTTCTGGGGATC
Source organism: Rhingia rostrata (assembly GCA_949824845.1). Classification (NCBI taxonomy): domain Eukaryota; kingdom Metazoa; phylum Arthropoda; class Insecta; order Diptera; family Syrphidae; genus Rhingia; species Rhingia rostrata. The sequence goes on along the minus strand of OX463759.1, from coordinate 25,940,793 downwards.
CCCTGTTACAAACCCTAGATGTGCAGTTATAGAAGATTCCCTCCTTAACTCTAAACTTTTTTTATTGAACGATGGCTCACCAACACATTTCTCGACACACAACACACTCACCCATATAGACATAACCTGTTGATCACCCGAACTACTCCCAAAAACAGCCTGGATGACGTGAGACGATCTTCATAACAGCGACCACTTCCCCATCATGACATCTACTAATATTGGACTCAAAATCGAGCAGAACATACCCCCCGCCAACTTTAAAGCTAACATTGCCAATTGGTCTTTGTTCAGGAATAAAATTAAAGAATACCTTATGGAAAAAAACCAACCACAAACACCAAAAGGGAAGCCGCATTAATACCAAATGCAATAAGAAAAGCCGCTAACATATCCATCCCTCAAGCACACCCACAAATCAAAGAACAAAATAAAAGGGTTGTTCCATGATGGAACTCCCAACTTTCTGCACTCCGCAAAGGTAAGATATTAGCTATTAGAGAATTCCAAAAGAGACCCACTTAAAGCAACTTAGTACATAATAAAAAAAACAAATGCGAAATTTCGCGGACATCTTAAGGAAAGTTTTTTGGCAAACAAATATTAAAATTGAAGCTGTCGCAACATATTGTTCAGATAGTTTATCAAAATTTTGTATCAAAAACAACGCTTTTCGTATTACGTAGGGTATACAAATGGGTTTTGTATGAAACTCCCAAAAAGTGGGCGTGGAAAAAATATAGATATTAGGATTTTATACATATGTTTTTCAGACACTTCTTCAAAACTTTTAACGGTTTGGCCTAAAATTAGTTTTTTCTAAAAAAAGAGGCGTGGCAGTGGGCGGATTTCAAAAATGTTTACACTATTTCGAACAGCACGTACAAGGATCACATGCACCAAATTTCATTATCCTAGCTCAAAATTTAAGGCTCAAAAACCGGTTACTTACAGACGGACGGACGGATAGACAGATATGGCTTAATCGACTCAGCTAGCAATTCTGAGTCGATCCATATACTTTGAGGTATACCTAGCTAAACTATTTCACTGTGTTACAAACATGGCTTAATCGACTCAGCTAGCGATTCTGAGTAGATCCATATACTTTGAGGTATACCTTTTTTTTTTTATAATTTGCGCGCTCTCAAGGGGTTATGAATACCCTTTATATGTTTTAGCACAGTGCGGGCGTTAAGGAAATTAGGGATAAGAAGAAAGGAGATACCGATGCACATTGGTTTTAAATGTCTGTAAGTTATAATGGAGAGGAAAAACAGAGTTTGGTAGAGCATTCCACATTCGTGTTGTTCGGTTTATGTATGAATCTCTATATTTCAGCGTACGTCCGAAGATAGGCTTGAGGGTAAACTGATTTGCATTCATTGAGTAACGAGTATTGCGGCTGAATTGTTGAATGGGAGGAATGCAGCTGGCTATTTCATTTGAACATTGGTTGTTAAAATAGCGATAAAACAAGGTAAGGCAGGAGATGTTTCGACGGTGTTCAAGCGAAACTAAGGAGTTCGCTATTCTTATGTCTCCTATAAGTTTTTTCGCACGTGTTTGAATCCTATCTAGTAGGTGCAATGTTGATTTTGGTGCACCTGACCAGACATGGGCGTTGAATTCAAGTTTTGGGCGTATAAACGCTTTATATATTGTGGCCAGATCAGAGGGTGTGAAATATTTCTTACATCGATTTAGGAAACCTAGACATTTCGCTGCGTTTTTAGCGACTTCGAATATGTGATCGTTCCAACGTAAGTCGTTACTAACACACATACCTAGCATGGAAAGCTTTTCGGTTTCTTCGACGTAAGTGCCATTCATGGATAATGGCTCTAGATTTTGGTTACGCTTTAATGACAGAAGACAGCATTGTGTTTTGGAAGCATTGAATTCCACTCTATTAGATTTACCCCATTTGATAATGCTGTCAAGGTCGGAATTCAATGAGCTTAACATATTTTGACGTTTAGAGTCCACGTTCGAAGGTGAGGGACGAGGACCTGTAGACGAATATGAGAAGCTGAGGGTACTGTCATCAGCGAAGGAATGAATTGGATTAGAAGTTACAGACAGGAGATCATTTATAAAAATGAGAAAGAGAGTCGGAGACAAAACTGAGCCTTGAGGGACACCAGCATTTATTTGGTGAGTTACAGACTTGAATTGAACGTTTCGAAAGATAATGTCTAATCCATAGAAGAAGTTTTTCGTCGATTCCAAATGCACGCATTTTCGACAAAAGGGCTTGATGCCAAACCCTGTCAAATGCCTTTGAAATATCAAGCGCAACAATCTTGCTTTCGCCACCATGGTGAATTGATTGGTTCCACTTTTCGGTGAGATATGTCATCAAATCACCAGTAGACCTGTTGCTGCGAAAACCATACTGCCGGTCATTGAGAAGTTTTCGTGTTTCGAGATATTTCATAAGCTGACGATTTATCAGCGTTTCCATGACCTTGGAAAGAAGGGACGTAAGTGCAATTGGACGGTAGTTGGAGAGAGAAGAAGATTCGCCTTTTTTTGGTACAGGCTGGACAAATGCTGTTTTCCATCTACTCGGAAAGAGTCCTGATGAGTAGGATAGATAGAAAAGCTTACGCAGTGGTTTTGCTAGCGTAGAAGAACACCTCTTCAGAATGATGGGGGATATACCATCTGGACCAGCGGATTTATGTATGTCAAGATCAGATAAAACTCTTGCAACTGTACGAGTACGAAAGTGAATTTGTCCCATAGAATGATCTACGTTCTCAAGTACAGGAGGAGACTGAACACAATCTGGCAATGCAGAGTTGGCTGCGAAATGGGCAGCAAGCAGATTGGCTTTGTCTAAAGAGCTGACAGCTGGAATGTCATTGTGAATGAGCGTCGGAATTGATGTTGATGCCGAATTTTTTATGTTTTTAACAAATGACCAAAAGTTTTTACTACCTCTGGGACATTGTAGAATTTTTTGCCTCAACGTTCGGTCATAGAGGAATTTGACACGCTTTAAATGGGCATTACAGTCATTTCTGGCTTGTTTGAATTTTGCTCGGTTTTCCTCTGTTGGGTTGGTCTTGTACAACCGAAAGTTTGTCTCTCTCAACCTGATAGCTTCTTTGCAGCTCAAGTCATACCACCCTTTTGCCTCTGGTCTGATACTCTTAATTCTGTTGGGAATACAAGATCTCATACCAAAGAGAATGATATTTGAAATCATATCAGCAGCAGCATCCACGTCACTATCGAGGAAACATAGTGACCAGTTAAAATTCCTAAAAAAACTGTTTAATGCTTCCCAATTGGCTTTCTCGTATTGCCATACGGTTTTTTTGGGAGTTTGCTCTTTAACTGTGTGGTTGGAGTACGAGAAATTTGTTGATATGATACAGTGGTCTGACGAACCTAGAGGCGATTATACATTGATGTTGTATTTATCAGGGTGAGAGGTAAGAAACAAGTCCAGGGTGTTGGTGGCTTGACTGTTAATATCCGGTATGCGTGTCGGCTCATTTACAAGCTGGGTTAGGTTGTTTACCTCAGCAAAGATCTCAACATACCTTCCTTCGGGTGTTGTCTGTCCAGAATGTTGAAGCCACGTAGAATTGTGTACATTGAAATCGCCCGCAATGACGATTTCAGTGTGAGGATGCAGGGATACAATTCTAGAGATGGAGTCGGACAGTGCATCAAACTCGTTAAGGGATGAATTACTGTCAAGGTTTGGGCTTCTATAAATGAAACAGTAGTGGATTAAATGCCTACGGACATGGAATTTCAGCCATATAAAATTAAATTCCGGATTCGAACATTGGCCGTATTGATGTTGAATTTGGTAGGCTATGTCACTACGTATATATATATGGCGAGACCGCGGTGAGAAAAGAATAAAGGCACTAAATTACATCCAGGTAGGGTTAATTCTGATAAGTCAGTATTCACCCCCACCTGTGTTTCACTTAGTGCCAAAACAGCTGGTTTGTATTTACAAATGTAGGCGTATGCAGAAAAAAGATTCGACTTTAAACCACGAACATTGCAAACGTCCACTCTGAATTTCCTTTCCAGACAGACTAAGCTTGGCTGAGAAGTGAAGGTTCGCGTTGGTTGTCTAAAATAACTTGTCACAGGTGTTATGCCCGTATGACAAGTTAAGTTATACGCACAACAACAAAAAAAAGTTCACTCACAGCCCGCTATACATCGGTTATTGCCTATGCTTCACCAATGCGAGCGTACGCATGAAAAGAAAATTCATACGGCATTTGCATTGGTGATGCACGGGCAAATAGCAAACGAGGTGGAGGGGGACGCGATGGGCTACCACACACTGCACTATTTTTTTTTTTTTTTGTTATTGATTTTGTTGTTGTTTTTTTCGATAAAGTAAATTTAAATTCGGTTTATTTATAAACGGTAACTGCCCCAAGACAACCTTAAATATCATCAAGCCGACCTATCACCTAGCAGCTAAAAGAAGCATAAATGCCTTTTCTACAACCCTCATAAATAACATTTTGGCAGAAGCAGGACTTCCAACAGTCGAAGAAAGAAGTGACACAATCACGTCGCAGCTAATCGCGAAACTGGCTTTTTCCAACAATCCGGTAATTGATAACGACATCTTACAATCAAAAACCCACAAAAAAAACCAATTCCATCTGCAATAAGCAATATCCTCTACAGAGCCACCCAGATGGATCTACCAAATAAACGACTACGCAGCGTTACAACAACTAATCCCCCTTGGTTTATTAAACCTGAATCAACTATAATGCCACTAGCAGATTACAAAAAAGCCAACACCAGCAATGCAACCTACCGTACACTGTCCTCCAGTATCTCTTCCGACCTTGAATCGGATGGATGGAGGCTAATATTCAGCGACGGATCTAGAATAACCGAAAATACGTCATTTGCTGTCACTCTTGAAAAGGGTACCAAATTGTGCGTTGGAACTACCGGAATTTGCATCCATCGTCACAGCCGAAGCATTCGCAATTTTACAAGCTATAAACGAAGCCACGAAACGTCGACGAAAACATATTATATGTTTCTACAGTTGTTCGACAACAGTATGATAAAATCACCAAACAAGTTAAAGTTAATGTGGACCCCAGGTCATGCAGGGTAATGAATATGCCGACCTTCCTGCTAACTCAGCTCAAAACGCTCCAGTATTTAGATTCAACATCTTCACCAAATCAGATATCAGAAACGCCATACAGAAAAACATTAAATCTACTCAGTTTCTTCAATGGAACTCATACCAACAGCATTACAGCAAAACCAACCCTAACAGATTCCACCAACATCAAAAAATATAAGATATCAAACTTCGTCCGGCTGCCGCTTGGACATACCAATGCTACATAAATTAGACATAAAACATGTATTTGAAAATTGTATTTTATTAAATCCTACTACACTAAACTTATTTAATAACCGCATCATTTACGACGTACTTAGAAATCCAAACCCTGCAAATATCGAAAAAATAAATCAATTCTTATCCATCACTAACATTAGTATATAAGTAAAGGGTTTTTCAATGGAATGTATGGAACTTGATTTTTTTTGCATGGCCACCACGGGCACGCTTGCAGAAGTCCAGACGCTGAACCCAATTTTCTACGGTTTTCAAGCATAAATCGGCTGATACTACTGCAATTTCACGTTCGATATTCGTACGAAGTTCATCAATCGTCACTGGCTTGTTGGCATAGACCATAGACTTGACGTAGACCCACAGGAAATAGTCTAACGGCGTCAAATCGCACGACCGAGGCGGCCAAGCGACTGGACCATTTCGTGAGACAACACGTTCTCCAAACTTGGTTTCCAATAAATTGATTGTGGCATTCGCTGTGTGGCTTGTGGCGCCGTCCTGTTGGAACCACATGTCCTCCAAGTCCATATCATCCAATTGGGGTCAAAAATATTTGGTTATCATTGAACGATAGCAATTCCCATTCACAGTAACGTGCCGGTCTTGATCATCACGGAAGAAGTACGTCCCAATGACGCCGCCGGCCCATAAACCACACCAAACCGTAATTTTTTCGGGATGCAATGATGACTCATGGAGTACGTGTGGATTGCTGCCTGACCAATACCGCATATTTTGTTTATTGACGAAGCCATTCAGCCAGAAATGAGCCTCATCGCTGAAGATGATTTTTCGATGAAAATCCGAATCATTTTCAAATTGTTGCTCAGCACAATTCACGAACATACGACGCTTCTGGTGGTCAAGCGGCTTCAGTTCTTGCGTCAATTTAATCTTGTAAGGATGTAGGCCAAGATCTTTTCTCAAAATTCGCCACTACGACGTCACAGAGATGCCCAACGCTTGAGAACGACGTATGAGAGACACATTTGGGCTTTCTTCAACTGAAGCCTCAGCGGCAGCAATATTCTCGACACTACAGTCACTTCTTTGTCTCACTCTCACGGGAACATTTTGTACTGTACCTGTGTAAATTTTAATAATTTTGACTCGTTGTTGGATCGAATATCTTTCCATCATGAAATGGCAAACCTTACTGAAGAGAAATGCCAAAAAAAAGGCAAGAAATATGGCGTCGTTTGCTGTCCCTGTCGCTCAACTTTTTAGCGTCCCTGTTGAAAAACCCGATATAATGAAATTGCTATTGATAGAGTATTTATGGTATACAACCCAGAATTTCCAATTCAACTTGTATGTGACGGAATTCCAGGCGTATTATCGCACTTTATAGATGGAGAGGAAAGACTTAAATCAGTTGCATCCAGATCATTAACTGTGGCAGAGCAAAACTTCTCTCAGTTAGACAGAGAATCTTTAGCTATCACATAGGTATGTCTTTTTGGTCGATTTTTCAAACCTGTAACCAACAAGCAGCCCCTAGTTCGAATAGACAAAGATATCGAATGTTTTGTACGGTCATGTCACTCATGTGCCTCTGTTAAATGCAGTCCAGCCAAAGTTCTCCATGGGAAGAACCAGAAGAAAATTGGTTACGCGAGTCCATATAAAGGACACCATTTTCTTTTCGTCACTGATGCCAATGTGAAGTGGGCTGAAGTAGGACTATGCAAAAACGCACCATCATCATCATCAACAAAAGAAATGTTGCTGAATGTATTTTCAAGAAATTGCTATCCTGATGTAATGGTTTCTCGCAACGCACCTAATCTCAAAAGTCAGGAGTTTACAAGTTTTTTTCAAAAATTCATCGCTGCAGATCATCCGGATACAAATGGTTTAGCTGAAAGAAATGGTCCGTCAAAAATAACAGACAAAATTGGAGAAATAATTTTCAAAAATCAAAAACGGGAAATCATCATCAGAGCAAAACTTAGGCAGACAAATTCGGATTCGGTTGGGTGCACGCTTCCCAATAAGTGGAAGTTGCAAAAAAAACTTTCTATGAACGAAATATAGACATTAGTATTGTCTAGATAACGTTGTTCACACACTTTTTCAAAATCACTAACGGTTTGGCTAAAATTTCGTATTTATAAAAAGGGGGCGTGGCAGTGGGCGGATTTCAAAAATGTATACACCTGTTCTGCTGGGAGCAACAACAATCAGGTATAGCAAATTTCATCATTCTAGCTAAAAATTTAAGACTCAGCTATCGATTCTGAGTCGATCCATATACTTTAAGCATTATCTAGCTAAATTATTTCACTATCTTACAAACTATAGATCAAAACTAATATACCCCTATGGGATTGGGTATAAATATTAGAGAAGGCTACAATACACAATCCTTTTATACCCTATCCCAGCCCATTCTAAAATATATTACCCCAAATGTGGGATATAGGGCAAAAACATATTGAAATTGACATTGTCACAACATATTGTTCAAAATCTTTTATGGTTCGACAAAAAACAACGCTTTTCTGTTATGGCGCAGGGTATAGAAATGGGTTTTGTAGTGGGCGTGGGTTTAAATGATGTCTGTACGAAATATTTGTTTTATCAAACCCAATGATTTTGCATCTAAAGTTTTTCGAATGTCTTAAAATTTTACCGAAAAATGTTTTTTACTGAAAATGTCCTCAAAAAGTGGGTGTTGAAAAAAAACATCATATCAAAAAAATATAGATATTCATATTGTCTGCATATGTTTTTCAGACACTTTTTCAAAATTCCCTACTGTTTGGCTAAAAAAACGCTTTTTAAAAAGTGGGCGTGGCAGTGGGCGGGTTTTGAAAATTTGTACACTTTGTCGAACAGCAGATACAAGGATCACATGTACCAAGTTTCATTATCCTATCCCGAAATGTAAGGCCCAAAAACCAGTTACCTACGAGTGGGCGGACGGACAGACAGACATGGTTTTAGAAAATCGAAGTTTTAAAGAGTTTGAAAAAAAGTTCGAAGAACATATCTAGGCAATCTTTTTGGATGCGTTTTCAGTAAAAAACCTTTTTCGGTAAAATTTTAAACGTTTGCTAAATTTTTGCAAAATTATTGGTTATGGTAATATATAAACCTTTCTTCCATATATCATTTTAACCTACGCCCAGTTTTTGGAGGCGTTTTAAACAAAAAACCATTTGTATACACTACCTTATTGCATAACCAGGGAAATCTATATCCTAAAAACTTGTAAGTAATAATTATTGAGAGCAAACGGTTGCTCTCAATAATTATTACTGAAAAGTGACAATCATGTCCATATTTCATCCAAACCATTTTCAGATAAAAATCCTTCCTTCCTCCTGTTTAGAAGTGAAAAGGCCTCTTTATATGAGATAGATCTTGAAGGATCTGGAACTGCTTCAATTTCTATCTTTATCGACCTTAAAGAAATCAAAAGTAAGTAAACATAAATCAAAAGCGAAATAACAAATTTGAAACTGAAAGTGTGCTGTTGTTTTGTGTCGCAGTTCTGTTCTAAAATTTCCTAGAACTGATTTCGGATGCAGCTGTACTAGGCCGGTTACCTGACTGATGATAGAAGACACAACTTTTCTAGCCGCATTTGCATTTATATGTTTTGAGGTGATTCCAATAAACTAGAGCTTTGCCTTGAGTTCCTCCTTACGTTTCGACGGTTTTGGTACTCAAAAGCTGCTAGTTATTCCGACATCAGTGTGAATGCAACACAATCAATTAACTCGAAAAACAATCACAAATCGACAATATTATATATAATGGCTGTTATTCCTAGACGTCTAAAAATTCAATATGAAATAAATCACTTGCTGCTCATATTTATTTCTATGATATAAGCTTTATTCCAATTTTCGACAACGAAGAATCAAAATATGTTTCAATAGCGCTCTCCATTGACGGTAACATTCTGACCGACATCGTCATTAAAACAATATGCGATAATTCCAACAGATGAACGATTATGTCGATCTTAAAATGGTTTTATCGCACGATAGGGTTGGCGAACCTAGCCATGGTCTTCAAAATTAGAATTCAAAATTTGCATGCGTTACTCTGGCTTCAAGGCAATGGTTTGCAACATCAGCCTTATATGTGCACATGCCCCTACCGATGAGACTGAAGACCCTATCAAGAAAGAATTTTACTGCCTTCTGCGCAGAACAGCACTGTTTCCACAGAAATTGGATTCCGAATAACAGCCTTTGCGGAAGCATGTAATACGATTATCCGCACAACTAGGTTCCTACGACTTCAAATCTACAAAGCAATCAGGCGATCTCCAGATGGTCGAACTGCAAACCAAATAGACCATGTGCTCATAGATGCGAGGCACGCTTCCAACATCCTGGACATACACACTTTCCGAGGGGGCAAACGTCGACTCTGACCATCTTCTTCTCGCAGCCAAATTCAGATCCCGACTATCTTACGAGGTGAAACTGCGAATGGTGCAAAGAAGTGACTTCATTTTGAACGCCTTAGTAAGCCGGAGATTGCCAGATTGAGCAGACTCTAAAAAATCAAATTGGCGATCTATTCACTGACGCGCACAGAATTGTAGATGTATTCAGGCAACATTCCAAGTAGCTGGACATAATGTAATAGGACAAGAAACCATCCCACGCCTAGTCAACTAAGAGGTTGCACCCCCTCCCAGTGATGAATAAGTTAGTTAGAGCAGCAATCAAAAAATAAAGAACAACAATGCAGCCGGTTTTTAACTCTTTAAATACGGAGAGGCCGCTTTAGATTGGTGCATGCACAAAACGATCAATAAAGTCTGGATGGATGAGAGCATGCCCAAGGGCTGGGATATCAACTCTATATGTTCAATGCACCAACTTTCGAGGCATATCCCTACTAAATGTCGTAAATAAGATCCTATTCAACATAATTTGGGAACGTCTTTACGTCTTAAGCCTTTCTTCAACACACTGATCGGCACGTACGAATATGGCTTTCGTCCCGGCAGATCAACTACGACCAAATGTTCACACTGAGGCATTTCCTGGAAAAAACCACTAACTTAATTATTAAAGTGGCGTTATAGCCCGGAATGACCCTGGTCCTCAGACAACATGATTCTCCAATTAGCCCGGTACTTTGCCAACTGCCTCCATTTGACTACTCCACGTTGACTAAGGTCGGTTTCTACTTGTGCGTTCCATTTAAGGCGAGGTCTTTCTCTACTGCGTCCGACGTCTGGCTGGGAATCAAAAGGCGAACCAGAGTATTAGTTTCCATTCCTTCTACATATCATGTAGCCATCTTAAACGTCCAATGAAGAGTTGTTCGACGAAGGGCATATCGCTGTACAGCTCGTATATTTTATGGTTGAATCTTCGTATCCGTCGCCCGTCAACGCAGACGGAACGAACGATTTTTTGAAGATTTCATTCACTTTTGACACGATCAGGGTCTTATACAGGATCTTTTTAGTAGTTATAGTGAGGGCTTTACCACTAAATTGCCTCCTAAGCCCAAAGAAACAGCGGTTGGCAAGAGTTATTCTTCGTTTTATTTCCGATGAGTTTGGACTGTATTCCAAAACTAGTCATAGCTCTCTATAGTCTCTATGAATGATGTCGTATGCGACTTTAAAATCGATGAATTAATGGTAGGTATAGATTTGGACTTCTTGTCTTTTTTTACCGAAGTGTGAAGATATGATCAGTTGTGGACTTATCTGGCTTAAGACCACACTGATGAGGGCCGATCAGGTTGTTGGTAAACGGTTTCACGCAAAAGACCTGGAAAAGACCAACGAATATCAATTCGGTACACACCATCTTGTCATCGACTTTAAGGTTACGTATAAGGCTATCTTTAACAAATCAGTGCAGCCACTAGGGTACGCAGACGACATCAATGGTTCTGTGACGTCGTAAAAGAATTCACAGCCATTGGGAAAGGGGCGAAATACGTTGGCTATAATAATATCAAAATTTTGTCAATACATCATTTTAACGATTTGTATACCCTACGCCATAACTTATGCGTGAGAAAAACGTATTTTTTGTCGAACCATACATAATTTTCAACAATATATTGCGGAAATGTTAATTTTAATATTTGTTTGCTATAAAGTCAACATTTTAGGGATATTAATTTTAAGTATGGGATAAAACGATCCCCACAGAGGATTGTAGCCTTCTCATTATATGTTTTCATTCAGATTTATATCATACTATCGACTTAATAAACATCCTTTCCAAATGTTGCTGCAAACTGTTGCTCATCTTCTAAGACCATCATCGATTCCTTTTGTGTTGTAGTTAGCCGCAGTTTTGCGTTTCCTTGCCGAAGGAAGCTTTCAGAGATTGGAAAAGATTCTCGAGGCAAATCACATAGGTAGTCGTACGAACGATAATTATAGTGCGTACCAAAACAGTTGGCCATTTTACTGCGCAGGTCTCTTAAAATGTGTCTTACAATCTCTTAAAATTGCAAAAACAAGCATAAGGAGACGAAAATGGGTGGAAAACGACCCTGCCTAGTGTTCAAGATCGCTGTCGCGATCTCACTGATGGTGGTTTCTTCATTTTCCTTCTGTTATACTGAAATTAGGAGCGGAGGAAAAATATAGACCATTATATGTCAACTTTACTTGGAGGAAAATATATTGTTTCGTTTTTTGTCTTGTCGGTTCTTTGTAGGAGTATGATGTGATCACGGTCGGATAGATTGAGCAAAACATTGCACATGAATTGATTGTGTGACTGTGTCTGTATGAAGGTGTACGGTTTTAGATTTAAACCCTATTTGCTCATTATGCTTTCGTTGATCATTATTAATTATGTCGTGCATATTGATCATGTAGGTACTGATATTGGCACGCAAAGTAAAGTAAATTGCAGTGTCACACCAATTTTTTTTTGTTTATATCATTGAATTTGGGCGAGGTATGTAAATTTAATAAAAAAAATTACAATTTGGGAATTTTTTGGAAACGTAAACGATTTTATACCCAATAACAATAGGCACGATTTTCTGTAACCAAATGCAAACACTAATCATGTCGTAAAACTTTTAAACTTAAGTCAAACAGGTAAAATCAAACATCATAAAATTAATGCTAACCAAGCACACCACCCATACAGGTACCTAGCGCTAAACCACGAAATGTTCAACCATAAAAAGGGTTGGGAACCCTTTCAAATACAATCGGACTTCTAGGTAGAAATGTATAAAAGTCGACCTCATAATAAAAAATTAAGTTTATTTATATATTCAACAGCATTTTAGTTCTAAGCACTGTAAAGTTGGGTTACGCATTGTAAATTACAGGCAAAAACGCTTAGTGATTAAATCTCTTTCGCGTCATTTTTGTTCTCTTAAATCCTCTCTCTGCGCAATCGGCCGTTGGCCAACTGTTTTGGTACGCACTATACCTGAAACATCTTTCGAACGATTGGATTGGGTTCACGGTATTCGAATGCTCACGAAACGGAATTTTCCATTCGTAATAAATATCTTATTAGAATGGAAGGGTTATATGTAACAGTTTAAAGTTCGAAAAGCTGTTTCTCGGAGAATTTAAACAAATATCCTTTAAATGTCGGCTTTTTGACGATGAAATATAGGAAATGTCATTGTAAGAACATAAAGTTCAGAAAGTTTATCATAACCATTTAAAGGTTCGACAAAAAACATCGTTTTTCGCCTGGTTATGCTATGAACATAATGTATAGAAATGGTTTTTGTATGAAAACGCCTCCAGAAAGTGGACGAGGGTTAAAATGTTGCCGAAAAACATTTTTTACTGAAAACGCCCCGAATAAGTGGGCGGGGCAAAACACTTTGTATAAACACAATATCGAAATTAGGATTGTCTAGATATGTTCTAAAGACACTTTTTCAAAATCTCTAACGGTTCGACCAAAAACAACGTTTTTCTTCTGCATATGGTATGGCATAGGGTATACAATGGGTTTTTGTATGAAAACGCCCCCAAAAAGTGGGCTTGGGTAAAAATGATATTTAGAAGAAATGTTTATATTACCAAAATTAATTATCTTGCATCAAAATTTTTTCGAAGCGTTTAAAATTTTCCGCAAAAAGTTTTTTTACGAAAAGCGCCCCCAAATAGGTGGCGTGGCAAAAAACTTTGTATGGCCGAATAATAGATATAAAGATTTTCTAGATATGTTGTTCAAAATTTTTTTTTAAAAACTTTACCGGTGTGGCGTAAAACTACTAAAAACTCTAAAAAGAGGACGTGGCAGTGGGCGGATTTCAAATTTTTTTACAATTGTTCTGCTGGGAGCAGCAACAAACACGTGTACCAAATTTCATCATCCTAGCTAAAAATTTAATGTCCAAAAACTGGTGACGTACGGACGGACGGACGCACGGACAGACATGGCTAAATCGACTCAGCTATCGATTCTGAGTCGATGCATATACTTTGAGGTATACCTAGCTCAATTATTACTCTATGTTAAAAACTATGTATCAAAACTAATATGCCCCTATAGGATAGGGTATAATAAAGATGAAAAGTGCTTTATTTGACAACTGAGGAATAAAAGCAATCTATTTTCTTTGCTGTTAAGAGCGTAAGAATATGTTTCAACGGTGCAGTGAAATAACCCCTCACAGAAATAAGCCTATTGGCGCTTAATTCCCAGGAAAAGGAAATAGCCCCAGAGGGGCTTACTTCTTTTTGGAAATGGAAATAAGGCATTTCAAAAATTTTTCACTTATTCGAACCGCTCGTAAATTGAATTCACAAAAACCGGTTACCTACAGACGGACTGACGAACGGACGGGCGGACAGACAGGCATAGCTTAATCGACTCAGAGTCCATCCTATATACTTTGAGGTATACCTAGCTAAATTATTTCACTATGTTACAAACTATGTATCAAAATGTAAATACCCCTATAGGATAGGGTATCAACAAACACCATACAATATTAGCACTTGGTTGAGTTAATGCATGAGAAACCCGACGTAGCTCGGAATTTCACCAAAAGGACACCAGAAAAGGTTGCTAATTTTTCGAAATGTTTAAAATTTTACCGAAAAAGGTTTATTTACTCAAAAAGCCCCCAAAAAGTGGGGTCGGAAAATAACTTTGTATAGACGAAATATAGACATTAGGATTTTCTAGATTTGTTTCTAGTTTGAATCAACACTTTTTCAAAAATTTTAACGGTTTGGCCTAAAATTACTGATGCGGCTAGCTTTTTAGCCGAATATTTGAGCGTAAGCAAATTAAATAAAACTCGCAAAATTCAATTAATTTTAACAAACTTTATTCTAAATCAAAAGGAACGCCGATACGGTCCTCTTGACCTGGTGACTACGTATAATGGACTGCATAATTTTTCTTCATAACACAGGCCTTTTATATCAGTGGCACTTGTTGCTTACTGATATATCACCCCATCTTCATCGGTACCACCTACTGTTTGTTGTAGAACAAAACTATGTTCTCGTTGTCGGTCGCACCTACCGTTATTCGGGAGCGACACATACGATGATGAATGATGATGTGTCAAGGGCACCACCGATAGCAGCTTGTTGTCGCTCCAATTTTTTGCTTGTGGGTAGCGACCTCGACATCGGTCGATGATGACTTCTGTGCGACTCACGTAAATCTCGGTCGCAGGTACCGCTACTTGGGACCGACCGATGTTGAGTTGCTGTGCGAAAATGTCGATGATGTTGACTTCTGTACCATTTACTTAAATCTCGGTCGCAGGTTCCGCTATTTGTTGATGTTGCTGTGCGAAATGCATTGGCAGGCCGTGGTGTGTATTTGGTGATGACCTTGATTTTGCATTGCTAATACTTGTGGTGCGAAATAAAACGAACATGAGTGATTGCGAGTAGCAACATACTGCCCGCCTTGAAAGGTCCTGCTTTCAATACCTTATACTTCTTTGTTGGCTTCTTCAGGATCAAGGTCGAGTGGTATAGGACACAATTTGGTGATTGCACGTTTGTAGATACCAGTGGCTGTTTTGACATTAGCCACGCGTATGTTGCCATCATCTCCTGTGTAGACTTCAACAATTCGTCCCATTGGCCACTTTAAAGGTGGCGTGTTATCTTCTTTCAATAGAACCAGCTCGTAAATGTGGATGTTAGGTTGTGAAGAGTTCCATTGCTTTCGAGTTTGAAGTTGTTGAAGGTAGTCATGTGTCCATCTTCGCCAGAAATTTTGTTGGATCCATTGAAGGTACTGATATCGTTTAAGATTGCTAATGTTGCTAGTTTCAATGCGAGGTTCTGCAATGCTGGTGAGTGGGGTTCCAATCAAAAAATGTCCTGGGGTGAGGGCCGTCAAGTCGTTGGGATCGCTGGACATTGGACTGAGAGGTCTGCTGTTCATGACTGCCTCAATTTGGCAGCAAACTGTTGTCATTTCTTCAAACGATAGCACAGCTTGACCAATGATTCTACGAAGGTGGTATTTGGCAACCTTCACAGCTGCCTCCCAGAGGCCTCCGAAGTTTGGGGATCGTGGTGGAATGAAACTCCATTCAATTCCATCTTGAAGACATTCTTGGCGAATGATCTCGTTGTGCTGTTCTGACATGAACAATGTGTGTAGTGCCTTCAATTCTCGGTTCGCTCCTGTGAAATTAGTAGCATTGTCAGAATATATTTTTATGCACTTACCCCTGCGTGCAATAAACCGCTTCAGGGCCAAAACGAAAGCTGATGATGAGAGATCTGATACTAATTCCAGGTGGACGGCTTTAGTGGTAAAACAAACGAAGATTGCCAGATATGTTTTGTATGGTGCTCGTCCTCTTTTGCGATGTGATACATAAAGTGGTCCACCGTAGTCTAACCCTGTTTTGCTAAAGGGTTGAGATGGTGTAACTCTGTCAGATGGAAGGTTTCCCATTACTTGTTGAGCTAGAACGGGTTTATTGCGATAGCACATCAAACATCGGTGAATGATTCTTCGAATTGTTCCTTTGGCGTCTAAAATCCAAAAGCGCTGTCTTAAGATGTTGTGCAGTGTTTGAGGACCAGCGTGCTTGTTGCTGTAGTGATGATGTCGAATAAGGGTGATGATGAATGGGTGCGATTTTGGAAGCAAAAGTGGGTGCATTGTGTCGTATGGTAATGATGAGTTTGCGATTCGTCCTCCGACTCGAACAAGTCCATCTTTGATGAATGGCGAAAGTTGTTGGATACTTGATTTGTTAACCTTTCCCCTTTTTAGATTGCTGATTTCTTCAACGAATGTGTTGTGTTGAATTGTGCCACAAAATGCACTGTGTGTTAGTATCTTCAGGACTTACTAATATTTGTCGATACATTTGAGTTATGTCTGCCATTATTACGAAACGATGGGTGCGAAACCGAACGAGGATAGTGAAGATATCATCTTGAAGGGTTGGACCGACCATCAAGATGTCATTTAGCGATTTGCCTGATGATGTTTTGCAAGATGCATCAAAGACGACTCGCAATTTTGTTGTTGAGCTGTCAGGTTTCAGGACACAATGGTGAGGAATATAGTTAACATTCTCGTCAATTGCCTTTGCCGCATCTAATTTGCTCATGTGATCTAGTCGTGCGTACTCGTCAATAAAGCGGCAATAATCATTCTGTAAAGATGGAGAACGATATAATTTGTGTTCGATTGATGCTAACCTTTTTTTTGCAATTTCATATGAACTCCCGAGCGATGTGCGATCCTCACGAAATGGTAATCGTACGATGAACTTGTTGGTCAATGGGCAGCGGGTGGTTGTTGATTTGAAGAATGTCTCGCATTCCACTTCTTCTATCGAGAATTTTTTCGCCGGTGTATTGTTGTCTTCAATTGTCCAAAATTGTTGTAGGAGTTTTTCTAAGGATGGAGTAGTAGTGGTGGTGATACAGGTATAGTTGATGCTAGGTGATTTTGGTCCAACTGGTGCTAGGTCTAACGAAGATGCGATGGTCCCCCTTTGATGATTTTTTACTGTGCCACCCACAATCCATCCGAGTGACGTTTTTTGTAGGCTTGGAAGATTTTCTCCCAAATGTATTTGACCTACTTGTAGGAGATCGAAGTAAATCCCTGCGCCGATAAGACAGTCAACAGCGCCAGGGATATTGAATCGAGGGTCAGCGAGTGGAGTATTTGAAGGAATCTTCCAATTCTTGGTGCTTATATGACGACTTGGTTGGGGTGAAGTGATCTCTGGAAGTATAATTACATCTAGGTATACCTTGAACGAATTCTGCAGTGATGTAACACATATTTGTGCTCGTTGATAAGCAATGGTGCTAACTTGTCCAATCCCATTGACGTCTAGATATGTGCGACTGCGATTAAGCTTGAGGTGTTGTGCAATGTGTTCGGTGATAAAATTTAAATTAAAATTTAAAATTTGGCGTCTAAAATCCAAAAGCGCTGTCTTAAGATGTTGTGCAGTGTTTGAGGACCAGCGTGCTTGTTGCTGTAGTGATGATGTCGAATAAGGGTGATGATGAATGGGTGCGATTTTGGAAGCAAAAGTGGGTGCATTGTGTCGTATGGTAATGATGAGTTTGCGATTCGTCCTCCGACTCGAACAAGTCCATCTTTGATGAATGGCGAAAGTTGTTGGATACTTGATTTGTTAACCTTTCCCCTTTTTAGATTGCTGATTTCTTCAACGAATGTGTTGTGTTGAATTGTGCCACAAAATGCACTGTGTGTTAGTATCTTCAGGACTTACTAATATTTGTCGATACATTTGAGTTATGTCTGCCATTATTACGAAACGATGGGTGCGAAACCGAACGAGGATAGTGAAGATATCATCTTGAAGGGTTGGACCGACCATCAAGATGTCATTTAGCGATTTGCCTGATGATGTTTTGCAAGATGCATCAAAGACGACTCGCAATTTTGTTGTTGAGCTGTCAGGTTTCAGGACACAATGGTGAGGAATATAGTTAACATTCTCGTCAATTGCCTTTGCCGCATCTAATTTGCTCATGTGATCTAGTCGTGCGTACTCGTCAATAAAGCGGCAATAATCATTCTGTAAAGATGGAGAACGATATAATTTGTGTTCGATTGATGCTAACCTTTTTTTTGCAATTTCATATGAACTCCCGAGCGATGTGCGATCCTCACGAAATGGTAATCGTACGATGAACTTGTTGGTCAATGGGCAGCGGGTGGTTGTTGATTTGAAGAATGTCTCGCATTCCACTTCTTCTATCGAGAATTTTTTCGCCGGTGTATTGTTGTCTTCAATTGTCCAAAATTGTTGTAGGAGTTTTTCTAAGGATGGAGTAGTAGTGGTGGTGATACAGGTATAGTTGATGCTAGGTGATTTTGGTCCAACTGGTGCTAGGTCTAACGAAGATGCGATGGTCCCCCTTTGATGATTTTTTACTGTGCCACCCACAATCCATCCGAGTGACGTTTTTTGTAGGCTTGGAAGATTTTCTCCCAAATGTATTTGACCTACTTGTAGGAGATCGAAGTAAATCCCTGCGCCGATAAGACAGTCAACAGCGCCAGGGATATTGAATCGAGGGTCAGCGAGTGGAGTATTTGAAGGAATCTTCCAATTCTTGGTGCTTATATGACGACTTGGTTGGGGTGAAGTGATCTCTGGAAGTATAATTACATCTAGGTATACCTTGAACGAATTCTGCAGTGATGTAACACATATTTGTGCTCGTTGATAAGCAATGGTGCTAACTTGTCCAATCCCATTGACGTCTAGATATGTGCGACTGCGATTAAGCTTGAGGTGTTGTGCAATGTGTTCGGTGATAAAATTTAGTTGGGAGCATGAATCAAGAAGTGTTCGACCAACCACAGACGAACCTCCGTCGTTGGAAAGGCTGACTAGTGCAATAGCAAGTAAAACATACTCATTATCTCGATTGATGTTGTCAGTATGGCGTGCATCAGTAGTTGACAGTGGAGGAGTCTGCGAAATTACAGGTGTAATCCGCTCCCAATTAATGCACAACCTTAACTCCTTGGTAAGTTTGAAGCGGTCCATCGGTGACAGGTTCACAAATTTTTCACAACTGAAGGCATTGTGTGATGGCTGGTCACAGAAAACACAAGACGACGTTGTAGGCGAATTGGTGGTGAGCAACGACGAATTCTTGACCCATGTCTGTTGCGTCCGTGGCTTAATCAAGTGTTGTGACTGCGATGGTTTTAACTGACGATTTGATTGTGATGTGCTAGATGAAATGGGGTTCCGATGTGATTTGGCTTCGATGATGTTGAGAGTTTTACACCGCCTCTCCATGAAGGTGCACAGATCGGTCCATGTTGGAAATTCAAAATCGTCACTGATAGTCAGAGATGTGGAATCCAAATTTTGAGTTAATTTACTAATGGCCTTCTGATCTTGTTTGGCAGCAATTTCATCTTCCCATTTGGCTTGGGATTCGTTGTCGAACTTCGATAAAATCAAATGCAGCAAGAATCCATCAGCAATTTGTTCCGTTGTTCCTATTGAATTCAATGCACGGAGGTTGACGTTGATGGTGTCAATCATAACTCGAAAAGTCTCCACCGTTGGTTTTACTATGGAATGCAGTTCGAAGATGTCTTGGATGTGTGCTTGAAATAAAAATCGTTTGTTGTCGTATCTGGATTTTAGAAGTTCTATAGCTGTTTCGTAGTTTTGGCTGGTGCATTCCAATGATTCTATTACTCTGGCGGCGTCTCCATGGATGCAAGACCTGAGGTACTGGAATTTTTCGATGTTGGTGAGCTCCTTGTTGTTGTGAATAAGCGAATTGAACATGCCTGAAAAATCCATCCATTTTGTATATGATCCCGAAAATGATGGAAGTGCTAGTTTTTGCAAATTGAAGCGGGAATGATGTGAAGTGTTGGTGCTATTGGAGCCGACGGTGTCGTTTGTCACATTTGGTGTGGAAACGGAGTCCAGATGTTTCAGCATGTCTGACCGTAGGATGTAGTAAGTCTCCTCGTAAGCATCTCTCTTACCACTAGTGACTTCTTCTTCGTCAAGACGTTCAAGCTGTGACTGGACCTTCTCGAAATTGTTGTTCTGCGTCTCAAGCATCTGGAATTTGGTTTCAACCTGGAAACGATTAAGGGAACTCAAATTAGAGGACAGAAAGTTTCTGGCCTTGGTTTGCTGTCCAAGAATTACAGCACGTTGAGACCGAAGCGCCCGTAATTCTGGTTCACACGACTCGTCGGGTTTTTTTTTCACTCGTTGCCATAATAGCGATTGTTCACAAGTTGAATTAATTGCACGAATTGGATTGCGAATATGCGAATTTATGTCAAAAAACACTGGCAAATGTACGAATTGGATTGCGAATTTGCGAAATTTATGTCAAGAAACACTGGCAAATATCCGGCTCGAAGGACCTCATGATGCGGCTAGCTTTTTAGCCGAATATTTGAGCGTAAGCAAATTAAATAAAACTCGCAAAATTCAATTAATTTTAACAAACAAAAGGAACGCCGATACGGTCCTCTTGACCTGGTGACTACGTATAATGGACTGCATAATTTTTCTTCATAACACAGGCCTTTTATATCAGTGGCACTTGTTGCTTACTGATATATCACCCCATCTTCATCGGTACCACCTACTGTTTGTTGTAGAACAAAACTATGTTCTCGTTGTCGGTCGCACCTACCGTTATTCGGGAGCGACACATACGATGATGAATGATGATGTGTCAAGGGCACCACCGATAGCAGCTTGTTGTCGCTCCAATTTTTCGCTTGTATGTAGCGACCTCGACATCGGTCGATGATGACTTCTGTGCGACTCACGTAAATCTCGGTCGCAGGTACCGCTACTTGGGACCGACCGATGTTGAGTTGCTGTGCGAAAATGTCGATGATGTTGACTTCTGTACCATTTACTTAAATCTCGGTCGCAGGTACCGCTATTTGTTGATGTTGCTGTGCGAAATGCATTGGCAGGCCGTGGTGTGTATTTGGTGATGACCTTGGTTTTGCATTGCTAATACTTGTGGTGCGAAATAAAACGAATATGAGTGATTGCGAGTAGCAACAATTACGTTTTTCTAAAAAGGGGCGTGGCAGTGGGCGGATTTCAAAAATGTTTACATTTGTTCGAACAGCTCGTACAAGGATCACATGTACCAAATTTAATTATCTTAGCTCAAAATTTAAGGCCCAAAATCCGGTTACCTACAAACGCACGGACGGACGGACAGACATGGCAATCGAATCAGCTAGCGATTCTGAGTCGATCCATATACTTTCGGGTATACCTAGCTTAATTATTTCACTATGTTACGAACTATGTTTTAAAACTTATATACCCCTATAGGATAGGGTATAAAACAAATACCATACAATATTGGCACTTGGTTGAGTTGATACATGAGAAACCCGACATAGCTCGGAATTTCACCCAAAAGGAAACCAGAAAAGGTTGCTGATTTTTCCTGATGTCAAATAAACGCGTTGTTTAACCTTCGGTAAATGGATATTATGAACGTAAATTTACTCTCCTTTTGGACTTGCGTTAGGTAGAAAATAACTCTCCGAATGGATACCATGATAGCGCCAGACTTAGACAAGAAATCTTTTGTTTCCAAGACATTATCGAACGCATTGTTACAATCCGCATCAAGGCCAAATCCGATAACACAAGCCTTATATGCGATCATACCTATAAGTATGTATGAAAGAATGCATTCAGAATGGAACCTCACCATCGTTTGCCAGATCCAGAAAAAAGGGAACCATCTGAACTGCGCCAACTACAGAGGCATGAGTATTCTATTACCAACGAACCGATCAGGTTGTTCTTTTCAGTGTGTTTTTAGGCCAGGAAACTCCACAACCGATAAAATTTTCACACTTCGGCAGATCCTGAAAAAAACCAAAGAAGTCCAAATCGATTCATCGAACAGCATTCAAAGCCGCATACGACAGCATTTATGGAGACGAACAATACAGAGCCATGTCTAGTTTTGGTATACCGCCCAAACTAATCCGTTTATGTAGGATGACGAGGTAGAATGCTCGCAGCTCCATCAGGGTCGAAAACGACCTCACCTACACACTCGATAAAAAAAAAAGGATTAAAGCAAGTTCATCGGTGCAACTACTAGCACACGCCGACGATATTGACATCATTGTCAGGACCTAACGTGATGTCATAGCCACGTTTGCTAGTATTGAAAAAGAAGCGACGAAAATGGGTTTAGCAGCAAATGAGAGTAAGGCTCAGTTTATGCGAAAGGACACACAACATCGACGAATCGGACAGAACGTCACCATTGACCGATGTAACTTTGAGGTAGTACGGGCTTGGTCTACTTCGGCTCCGCTCTTAACTCTGGCAGCATCTCGTCAGAAATTATACAAAGAATTATTTTTGCCAACCGCTGCTCCTTCGGGCTAGGCGCCCAGTAATAGCTATCATTGAAACCCTCATTGGAAATTTTCTTTTACCTCACGCGGCTTTATTGTAAATCCAACCATTGGCGAGTTTGTGTCAAACCAAAGCTTATGAATCTTAGAACATAATTATATAAAAATATTTAAATTTCTAATTATATTTGTCGCAGAAAATCAGTTCTTATATTTCACTGATCACATTTATTTTAGTGAAGTAAGGTTCTCATTCCACAATTTTCTGCGAAAACTATAAGTAGAAATAATTTTTTTTTTGCATAATCATGTTTTGACAGCAACTTGCCAAAGATTGAATTTATAAAAAAGCCTCCAGAAGTAAAAGAAAATTTCGAATGAGGTTAATGAGTTCTACCTAGATACGGATGTATTACAAGTGGTAAAAGCATATGGACTACATTAGCTCGGCCAAATCCAGCGATTGAACAATTTTTCTAAAGCCAAAAGAGTCTTGGAATCCCAGCCTTCTGGTTTTAGGCGACAAGGAAATCCGAATCTTCGGTTTAGGTATTAAACGTCGTATATGCCATAGCACTTGTACTAACTGGCAGCAACGAAGAGGATAGAAGACTTCCTTGTCTCAGGCAGATACCATCAACGGGTTGGGACCCCGTAATTAAATTCTGGCATTTATCTTTTGTTCGTAAAAAGGCAGACCATACTAACCATAAGCAAAGAGTATAGAACTACATAGAGTGCGCATCTCATGCATCGAATGTTTTCTATGTGGTATACTGATATTGATACCCTAGTGTTCACATTGCCACCCCAGTATTAAACAAAAGCCTTGCCGACGCATAAGATCTACTAAATTCTTTGTTGTGATGTGTACTCTATGTAGTTCTATACTCTTTGCCATAAGTCAACTTTCAAATCAGTGTTTATAAGCCAGACCTCTAAAAAAATACCCTTCATTGATAAAATCTACATTTTATTACACTGCCAGAGTTCTGAAAATGCCTTCTGTACACCCAGTTCATAAACATCAGTATAACGTAGTTATCGGACGTGCAAGTAAGCAGCCAGACGACAGACGCATTAGAGAACGACCTTGCCTTAAATGGCGCGCAAAGTAGAATCCGACCTCAACCAACTTGAAGTGTGCACCTGGAGGCGGTAAGCTTAGGACTGGGCTAATTGGACAGGCATGTTGGTTGAGCCCCAATTTGATAAACCAATTATTTTTAAACATATGTAAATATTTTAATATACAATTATTGCTTTTGTTACTTTTTGTATTTCATGGATGATTAAAGCCGAAAATGGTTCAGATTTGTAGAGTTGATTCTTTGACTATGATAAAATACATATTCTATGCAGAGAAATCATCAAACAACGTATTAGAAATTCCATTTTACTTACGCAGATTTTTGAAATTTATATACACACCCCTTAATCTTTTCTCCACTTTTGCAATAAAAAGGGCCACAAGACCGGTGTGCTCCGCCTTAACGATCATCGATGTATTGTTTACCCATCGAAATAGCTCAATTGGTATGTATGTGTATTTCAAGACGTAATATGTTATAAATGAAAGTGTACATTAATTTTGTTACAGTTTTAATTGTGTACCATTTTTTATGATGATGCCTATGAAATATAATCGTTTGTGTCAATTTTACTTTATCAAATAAATAGCTTTGTATTATTAACTTTTATTTCTTAATTTTACATACCTCGGGTTGTAATATAAATCTAAATAATAATCTTCTTCCGTTACATGTTATAACTTTTTTTTAAATGCTATACCATTATTATAAATATTTTCTTTATAGTTAAATTCTAATGATTCCTGTATACATGCGTTTTTTTTACTTATTATTCTTGCTCGAAATGTTGTAATGGTAAATTTAAGAAGATTAAATTAAATTTTATTTAGTATTTTGTATAACAATATAACAATAAGTTTAAATATTTGTATATACCCATTTATATAATTTTTTGTTAAAAAAGAATAAAAATCATGACAGAAAAGCAAAATGTTGAATTGAAAATATATAATTTGCTCAGAAACGAAAAATAGAACAAACAGAAGATACGAAAGAAGAAACTTAAAAGATTATGCAAATGTCAGCTAATTGACATTAGTGAATGTTAGAGAAATTATTTGCTTTCTTCTGTTCTTTATGATGAAATGTTTTAATTTTTTTGTGAAATTTGTCATTTAATAAAAAATATTTCACCTTACAAAAATAGTATGTGTGTGTGCTATATTAAAAATAGTTCCAGAAAAGCTGCAGAAACTACTTTTGCGTTTTATTATTACACTTTTATCATTTTTTTTAACGTTCAATCCCTGTAGTAATTTAAATTTGGAGCAATTGATTTGTTAAACTCAACTAAAGCAATGATTAAACAAAAATGAATAAAATTAAGTGATATTGAATACGAAAATACAATCACATCTTTTATGGCAAAATAGTAATTGTTTAGCCGTGTCGTTTTTGATTTTTTTTTTATGTTTCTGGTGTTAACCTAAATTTAATGAGTTGAAATTCACATAGAAAATGTTTCGTTACATATATAAATTTAAATATGTATGTAGCCTGCACATATGTTTTTATTTATGTATTTTAATTTATTTTGGTTATAACTAGATTTATTATAAAAAATGTAATAATTATACTTTTTCCAATGAAGACGTGTTCTTTTCATAACTCACAACACGTAATTAAATACTGAAAATAAAACAAAATAAATGTTAAATGGTGATTAAGTACAAACGAAATGAAAAAATGGCAAAACACAAAACAAATAAAAAAGGATGAGAGATACATAATAAAATGAAAATATGTAAAAAGAAAACAGTGCTCAAAACCATAAAAAAAAAACAAATATAATAGAGAAATTTAATAAAAACAAAATAAATTTAGAAACATAAAAAGAAAAATAATAGCAAGAAAATCTATTATTAGTATTGAGTACCCGAAACATCTTGCTCAGTATTCCCGCGATTGGAAGATCCTGATGATTTATTAGAACCGTTTGTTATAGTCACTGCAAAAGATAAAATAGTCATATTGATATTACAGATGGGGAATTTTATGAATTTCGCAGTTTGTTTGTGGGATCTAAGGTTAGGGATATTTTTGTCTCAGAAAATTGGCGAATAAAGGGACTTAAGAACGAGACCTATGAGTTTGCAGAAGTGGCATATGTATGTTTGTCGGGTAGGCATCAGAATTTACCTACCTAGGTATTTCAGTTGTGTAAACCGCAAATCAACCAAAAATGCAATGGACAAAACAAAAAGGTGGCAATATACCGATGGTATACTCTACTCTATGCTCTACTGATTCTGTGAGATTTATTTATTTCAAAAAAAAAGGGTAATGATATAATGATAAGGTAATGTGTCCAGTTTATTGACTGCCAATCAATGAAAATGAGACCCAGTGCTAAACAAGAGCCAATATAACAAAAATAGAACAAGGTTCAGCAATAAAGATAATTATGTAAAGGATTCATTAAAAATGCGAAATCAAGCTAGTAGTCCGTTACGGTTCAAGCTTTCTCGTGTATTCTGAGTATCATACGTACGAAGACAAATTTATTCGCGAAAACGACTGGATTCAAAAGTCCAGGCACCTGAAATAATTGGCATTTGATCTAACGCCCAACTCACTTTGAAAGAAAAAAGTTGCTCGTGACCCAGTTGTTCACCCACAACTCGAATATAAATACATCAAATTAAATGAAAATTTCCATCTAAAAAAAAGGACGGTAACCCTTCATAATATTCTTTTAGGTTTTCGCTAATTTGTAATGTGTAAGAGCTAGCACCTTACGGAAAACAAATGAGTGCTGATGGGAGACAAAAAACCCTATCTGTACTGTACTGCCAATTTATGTTGTACAGAGTATAGAGATGCCGTTTGCTTTGCCAAAAGAAAGAAAAGACAAAGACCAGAATGAAGAATGAAGAAAGTTAGATTAAATCTGCGAAATAAAAACAATTCTTAAATTTGTATTAATAAATGATCTCGTTGTTGAAAATCAAGCTAAACGAAAAAAGGCAAAGATATTCGTAAAAAGTAGAGCTCGAAAATAACTCTCAACTTTTATTTTCATTTGGTTTCTCACTGAGATATTTCATCCGGCATCGATCGTACTTGCTCAGAGATATTTTTTTATTATACATACTCAGTTCTTCGCTCTTTGCTTGAGAGTTATTTTTTAATTTCAAATTAATCACTCATTGGTTGATTTTTTTTCATAAAAAAAATAAATGGAAATGATCAACCTAAAACTTAAAAATGAATTAATGCCTTTATTTCACTTAATATATGTATTATGAGTTAAAAAAAAACACTTAATACATGGGAAGTCATAGATATAGGTAAGGTAGGTTAGATTGTAGTGGCTTCACGTGATGGGCGTGCACACTTCGACCATAAAGGTCCGTTGTGGTACCACGTGGATCCGTCGATCTCCCTATATTCGTTCGCCTAATTGAATCAATCAGAACTAACTATATGGCGCAGGAGGTTTCTGATATTGATACTAAACAGCTAAACAAGATTATCGAAGAAGTAGTCTCCCAGATGAAGCTTCTTTTTTTCATAAGATAGCTGGACAAGAGCATAGAAGGTGAGTAATACTTCCCTCCTCTTCCTCGTCTAAGCAGCTTCTACAGATGTCCTTGCGGAAAAACCCTAGTCCTTTTCCGTGTAGGCCTCTAGGACACCGACTATGGTACAAGTGTTTAAAGCGCTTCTGGTTAAAGTTAGGCCAAGCCAGATGCTTGGATATTTGACACGGTTTGCCGTTTATCAATGTCCCATTTATCCATTTGCGGTTTGCTTTCTTGATCACATCCTGTTTGACTGTAATTAACATATAGCAAAGGGAATACCTAACATATCTACTGGCGGTAGAATGTCAAGGGTTGTTCCCTGTCTGGCATGCTGATCTGCTCTACAATTCCCTGCTATGTCTCTGTGACCCGGCACCCAAAATGGTGAACGGTAAAATTACCTGCCATCGTGTTAAGTGGCAGTCGGCATTCGTGGGCTGGAGTCCAGGGATTTGATTGCCGATTGGCTATCGCTGAAGATGCTAATATATCTACATCGTGGATATTACATTTTTTTTAGCCAAAACAAGGCTTCTTTGATTACCATGATTTCAGCCAGGAAAACGCTACAACAATCAGGAAGGGGAAAGGATATGCTCAGGTGGAGCATCTTGGAGACACCTCCACCCACCTCAATACCTCTCCACCGAACTGAAACGGAATTTTCCAATAATTCCTATAAGAAGCAATATGGGTTACATTTCAATTTCATCATGTATTGTGTTCCAATGAAGTTGGCAATGATAGCTATAACTGGGCCTTTAGGGTGCAATCGTAGGTATCATTGTTCATTGGAGCAAAAAACATGATGGCATTAAAATTTGACCTCCATGGCTGCTTATAGGATTCATTGGAGCAAAAAACATGATGGCATTAAAATTTTACATCCATAGCTGCTTATAGTAATCATTAGATAATTCCGTTTCATTTCGGTGGAACGACAAACATTACTTCACAAAAATGAATCCTGATCAGTGAAAAACAAAGTGATTTTCTACTCAAACTATAATTAAAAATTAAAAATATTGCTTTTGAATTTGTGAAATAGGCGCAATGAGCAGAAGAAATTTCACATGATGGATTTCAATGACAGCTATAACTGCACCCTTTTTTATAATTCGCACACTCTGAAGGGATAATGAATACCCTCATAGTGTTTAAGCAAAACGTGGGCATTAAGGATATAGAGGAGTAGAAAAGAGGATCTCCTCTCCGATGTGCGTTAGTTTTGAATTTTATTAAGGCATTCCACATTCGCGTTGTTCGGTTTAGGAATGAATCTCTTCTTTTCATAATACGTCCGAAGATAGGCTTCAGGGTGAACTGATTAGCTTTGACGACACGGCGAGTATTGCGGTTCAATTGTTGAAGAGGTGGAATGCATCTTTGTATTTCAAAGGAGCATTTGTTGTCGTAGTAGCGGTAAAAGAGTGTAAGGCAGGAAACATTCATACTATGTTCGAGAGAGACTTTATCAACTTTATCGCACGCTTTTCTATCTAGAATGTGCAATGATGTTTTGGCTGCACCTGACCAAACGTTGACGCTTAACTCATGTTTTGGGCATATGCACGTATTATACATTGAGGCCAGATCAGAAGGGGTGAAATAATTCGCTGCGGTTTTAGCGATTTCAAATGTGTGGTCCCACCAACGAAGGTTGTTACTAACACACATACCAAGCATAGAAAGTTTTTTTGGTTTCGAAGATGCAAATGCCATTCATAGATAATGGCTGTAAATTTTGGTTTCGCTTGGAGGACGATGTTCCACATCCGAAGCTGAAGGGCGTGAATCCGGGAACGAAGGAATGGATTGGATAAGAGGTTGCAGACAAGAGGACTTTAATAAAAATGAGAAAGAGTGTCGGAGACAAAATGGAGCCTTGGGGAACCCTAGCATACATTTGGTGAGTGGCAGACTTGAAACCGTCCAAATCTACTTGAATTGAGCATTCCGAGAGGTTTTTTTCTAATCCATTGAAGAAGAGTATCGTCGATAACAAAAGCACGCATTTTCGACAAAATGGCTTGACGCCAAACCCCGTCAAATGCCTTTGAAATATCAAGTACAACGATCTTCTTTTCGCCACCAAGGTGGATTGATTGGTTCCATTTTTGGTGAGATATGACATCAAATCACCAGTGGACCTGTTGCTACAAAAACAGTATTGTCGGTCATTGAGGAGTTTTCGTGATTCAAGATATTTCATAAGCTGACGAAGGGATGTATGTGCAGTTAGTCGATAGTTGGAGAGAGAAGAAAATTGGCCTTTTTTGGGAATAAGCTGGATAAATGCAGTTTTCCATCGATTCCGAAAGAATCCTGATAAATAGATTAGATGGAAAAGCTTACGCAGTGGTTTTGCCAGCGTTGAAGATTATGTCTTTAGAATTATGGGGGAGATACCATCTATACCAGCCGACTTGTGTGTGTCAAGATCGGTCAATACTCTTGCGACTGAACTAGTACGAAATCGGATTAGTCCCATAGAATGTTCTACGTTCATAAGCACAGGAGGAAGCCTGGGAACAATCTGGCAGTGCGGAATTGGTTGCAAAATGAGCAGAGAGCAGATTGGATTTGTCTAGAGAGGTGACAGCTGGAATGTCATTCCCAATATTATTTATTACAAACGACCAAACGTTTTTACTACCTTTGGGAGTTTTTTTAACTGTCACTCCGGCTCGTTTGAATTTTAAACGGTTTTTCTCAGTAAGGTTAGACTTATATGAGAGAAAACACAACTCTTTCACCATACCATTCGTTTACCTTCGGTTTGATACTCTTTACCCGGTGAGGGATAAAGGCTTTCATGACCAGGAGAATAATGTTAGTTATCGCATCAGCAGTAGCCTCCATGTCACAAAATGACACAGTTAAAATTCTTAAAGAAACCGCTTAAAGCTTTCCAGTTGGCTTTCTCGTATTTCCATACAGTTCTTTTACGAATTTGTTCTTTGACGATACAGTGCTCTGATGTGCCTAGAGGTGATAATACTTTTGTAGTGTATTTATCGGACTTAACTCCAGGGTGCTGGCGGATTAACTTGTAATATCCGGAATGCGCGTTGGCTCATTTACAAATTGAGTTAAGTTGTTCACATCAGCTAAGATCTTGACATACCTTTCTTCGGATGTTAACTGCCCATAATGTCGAAGCCACGAAGAATTGTGTGCATTGAAATCGCCGTAATGACGATTTTAGTGTGAGGGTAGAGGGACACAATTCGTGACATAAAGTCAGATAAGTAAAAGTAGATTTGCTATCCAGGTTTGGGCTTCTATAAAGTGAATTTAGCCATCTCATTTTTCTTGGAAATGTTACGCGTTGGATTTTTATTGATTTGCATATTCAATGGCAACTTGAGTACTGAAGAAGCAGTTTGATCGCCTTCCAAGAATGTAGATGCACTTCCTGATGAAGCAAAAGCAAGTGCGATATTAGGCTGAATTCCTAAATGCAAAAAATACGCATTCTGAATGCGCATTGCATCTGTTTTGAAATTATACGATGCTTTCTCACTATGATGAGTATGTTGTGGCTTTCTGTGTGATGACATTTTGGAACGGCGTGTGATGCATAATCAGCTTTGTTTTGTCATCATTTGGAAAGCGTTGTCAAGAAAATTAATTTCAACTCTTATAATAAAATATTTTAAACAATTATTGCCAAAATAAAAGCAGAACATTTACAAAATATGTAATTCAATTGAAACAGAAACAATCTTTTTAATGTTATTAACTCGTACCCTAACGATGTAAATTCCAGCTTCACTTTCTTAATTTCGATGTAAACATTCCTCCAAATCGTCTTTTTTTATCACATAAAATTCTGATTCAAACTTTATCCTTGTTGTTGTCAGTAACTTTGTTTGTTTATTACACCACTTTTGTCTGACGAATAATAAAATTATGAACATTGCAATAATTATTTAACAAAATACTTAGGTCGTCGGTGAATCAATCATCTTATGTACACACGAAAACGACATCCAGGGATTTGATTGCCGCTTGGCTATCGCTGAAGATGCTAATATATCTACATCGTGGATATTACATTTTTTTTAGCCAAAACAAGGCTTCTTTGATTACCATGATTTCAGCCAGGAAAACGCTACAACAATCAGGAAGGGGAAAGGATATGCTCAGGTGGAGCATCTTGGAGACACCTCCACCCGACTCAATACCTCTCCACCGAACTGAAACGGAATTTTTCAATAATTCCTATAAGAAGCAATATGGGTTACATTTCAATTTCATCATGTATTGTGTTCCAATGAAGTTGGCAATGATAGCTATAACTGGGCCTTTAGGGTGCAATCGTAGGTATCATTGTTCATTGTTCATGCCATCACATGATGGCATTAAAATTTGACCTCCATAGCTGCTTATAGGATTCATTGGAGCAAAAAACATGATGGCATTAAAATTTTACATCCATAGCTGCTTATAGTAATCATTAGAAAATTCCGTTTCATTTCGGTGGAACGACAAACATTACTTCACAAAAATGAATCCTGATCAGTGAAAAACAAAGTGATTTTCTACTCAAACTATAATTAAAAATTAAAAATATTGCTTTTGAATTTGTGAAATAGGCGCAATGAGCAGAAGAAATTTCACATGATGGATTTCAATGACAGCTATAACTGCACCCTTTTTTATAATTCGCACACTCTGAAGGGATAATGAATACCCTCATAGTGTTTAAGCAAAACGTGGGCATTAAGGATATAGAGGAGTAGAAAAGAGGATCTCCTCTCCGATGTGCGTTAGTTTTGAATTTTATTAAGGCATTCCACATTCGCGTTGTTCGGTTTAGGAATGAATCTCTTCTTTTCATAATACGTCCGAAGATAGGCTTCAGGGTGAACTGATTAGCTTTGACGACACGGCGAGTATTGCGGTTCAATTGTTGAAGAGGTGGAATGCATCTTTGTATTTCAAAGGAGCATTTGTCGTCGTAGTAGCGGTAAAAGATTGTAAGGCAGGAAACATTCATACTATGTTCGAGAGAGACTTTATCAACTTTATCGCACGCTTTTCTTCTAGAATGTGCAATGATGTTTTGGCTGCACCTGACCAAACGTTGACGCTTAACTCATGTTTTGGGCATATGCACGTATACATTGAGGCCAGATCAGAAGGGGTGAAATAATTCGCTGCGGTTTTAGCGATTTCAAATGTGTGGTCCTACCAACGAAGGTTGTTACTAACACACATACCAAGCATAGAAAGTTTTTTTGGTTTCAAAGATGCAAATGCCATTCATAGATAATGGCTGTAAATTTTGGTTTCGCTTGGAGGACGATGTTCCACATCCGAAGCTGAAGCGCGTGAATCCGGGAACGAAGGAATGGATTGGATTAGAGGTTGCAGACAAGAGGACTTTAATAAAAATGAGAAAGAGTGTCGGAGACAAAATGGAGCCTTGGGGAACCCTAGCATACATTTGGTGAGTGGCAGACTTGAAACCGTCCAAATCTACTTGAATTGAGCATTCCGAGAGGTTTTTTTCTAATCCATTGAAGAAGAGTATCGTCGATAACAAAAGCACGCATTTTCGACAAAATGGCTTGACGCCAAACCCCGTCAAATGTCTTTGAAATATCAAGTACAACGATCTTCTTTTCGCCACCAAGGTGGATTGATTGGTTCCATTTTCGGTGAGATATGACATCAAATCACCAGTGGACCTGTTGCTACAAAAACAGTATTGTCGGTCATTGAGGAGTTTTCGTGATTCAAGATATTTCATAAGCTGACGAAGGGATGTATGTGCAGTTAGTCGATAGTTGGAGAGAGAAGAAAATTGGCCTTTTTGGGAATAAGCTGGACAAATGCAGTTTTCTATTGATTCCGAAAGAATCCTGATAAATAGATTAGTGCGTCGCACATCGGACGATTGGGAGCTGTCAGATAATACCTTGTTCGACATACCTTGTCCTTAATAATATCAAAGCTAAAGCACACCCACAGTATGAGGGTGGAATCCCGATGAGTGTCATTCTTCAACAATTGCAAACGTCGGAATGATGTTGGGCAACGAACGTTGACTAATAGTAAACGCCAATAGAAGCACTCGTTGTTTTTTGTTAAATTGGGCGTGTTCAATTTTTGTTTTCGTAAAAACCAAAGTTAGGTTATGACGAAGATTTACGAAAATTACATAAATCAGTGCAGCTGTTCTCCGATTTCAGATAAATTAAAAAAAAAGTGGTCATGGTCAATTTTTCTTTCCGTAAAAACCTAAGTTGGCTTGTGACAAGAGAAGAGAAGAAGAAGAGATGACATAGAACCAATCGCCCTTTTGGGGGAAACGTTCGATGGCCACCAAGATCTTGTGATATGTAAAATTTCTTGTTTACGTCGATAAACCTGAAACAAGTAAAACTTTGGAAGCCAACATGCTTATAAGAGTGGCCGATAATTGGATCCACAAAATGGACTACTACAGAGCTAGTCGTGGGAAATATTTTAAAGTACTTATCTTTACGAGTTAAATGGCATGAACTCAACTAACACTTAATATACAGATTTTACTCAATACAGAGTTTTTTTTTTTGTGTTTTATCTTAAAAAAGAGTCAGGAAGCTCTAATTTGATCACCCATTATATTGTATGACGCTTCTGATCGTATACAGTTTCTTACATCTGTAAGAACTGTCTTCTGATGAATTAAATGTATTTATGCAAAATAACTTTATTCGACAACCTTGCTTTATCCGGCTACAAATGGTCCGTCAAAACGATTCTCGAGTAGTAAAATATCATCAAGATCTTCTCCCTCTGATATCGAATCAGAGGCTAGCACACAACACACACGACGCGGGCGCGAAATTATAAAATGTTCTGAACGCAGCAAAGCAAATCTGAGTCGACCCATATAAGGTGGTATAACTATCGAAATTATTACTCAATAATATAGGGAAAGGGTATAAGATCCTTCGAGCATCAAAAACAGAAATACCTACTGGGGTGCCCTCAAAAACGATTTGAAAATAATATTATACTGGTTGTATCATCCCTTTGAACTCGATGTCGAGGTTGACATATTTGTCGATATCATTAAAAAAAAGGATGCAAAAACACCGAGCTATAGGAATACTAAGCACAATTGTGAAATAAATAACTTGGTTAGAGGAGAACGCAAAGCTTCTTATTGATGGCAACAAAAATAAACCCCACGAGATAAAACAAGTAGAATCAGTTAACCCTTTGACGACCACAGGCAAACATGATTGCCCAAGGGTTTTGGCTCATATAATTATCCACTTAAAATATAGAGTAAGTGTTGAACAAGACGCATTTTATACTTTATTGTTTCAAGTTGCAAGCAAGAACAGAAGTGTTTCTTATCACTCGTTGAGAATATGGGTTCTTGTTTGAGGATACGACGGTTTGCTATATCCGCAATTTCTGATGGGATACAATGAAACTGTTTTCTCTTGGAAGCATAGCAGTTTCTTTTTCCCGAACAGTCTAACACAGTATATGTCATGCAAAAGGACGAGTTTTCAATCTAACCGTGTAAGAGCACAAGACTGACATAACCCAATGAAGCAGTATATGAAGAACAAGTCCGTGTCATGGGGCTTCAATCTTTTGAGCTTGTGTGAGTCGGACAGCGGATTATTGTATTACGTGGACATAGAAACCGAAAAAGACACTTTTTGAGCACGGTCATGGTGAATCTGTGGTTTTGCAGTTATGTTAACCATTCGCAGTAATGGCAAACACATACCAAAGCAGTTTCCGGTCGATATAAATATGAAGCGTGGGGATATTAGTTATTTTACATCCGATAGCATATCCATAGTCAAATGGATAATCATGCTGTTTACCTGGCTTCAAATTTTATTGACCAAACTACGCTATGCAAAGTATGCTAGACAAGTTACTAAAATTAATAATGGTTGTGAAGCATTAAGCAAATTGAATGGACGGTGTTGACCTAATGGTCCTAAAATAGGTTTACAATGAGTATGATCGCAAAAGAAAATGGCAGTTATATATTCGCATGTTCTTAAATCTCTTCGAAATATGCGTCTATAATAGCTACGTGATATACATCAAATTAATGTCGGTCAACAACTTTCTGAAGCACGTAATTCCGATGGATTTTCGGGCGGCTTCAGCAAAGGAATTGATTAATGACTTCTGTTCAAAAACGTGCACATTCTCACAAGCAACCGGAACTTGAATTAAATTTATAAGCAAACCAAAACCTTACAAATCTTACGCTGCGTATGTTGCGCCAGCACCTATACACCATCTTGAAAGTTCTCCGAATTTAACAAACACAGTGATTTCCCGAAGTTAGTTCAGACACCACTCATGGAGTAATTCTCCACTACACCCAAAGTCTTTTCTATCACTCTCATTCTTCCCCTTCTCTAATGCTCGAACTGTTGTAAAATCAAACGCACAAATACATTTTGGACTCGATGCAATGTGTTCTTTCCTTTAGTACATCACGTGACTGCTTTGGCGAAGCGACCCAGCTGTCGATTATGAGTCAATCCATAAACTTCTAGGTATATCTATCGAAATTATTTCTCTATGTTACAAACTATGTATCAAAATGAATATAAAAAGGCCTTTGACAGCTTTAATAATCATGAAATATTCTACCGTCGAAACGATATCGTCAAACTAATCACCTTACGGAATGAGGGCCCTGATTAATTTTTTGATATCCAAGTTAAACGGTATCGGCTGCTAAAATATGCGAACTTTTAGCAAGAAAGGGGCCGGCGTATGCCCTTAGCTGGCACAAGGTAGTTATGACTGCCATGGGCATGGGCATGGGCACGGAAAAATATGACATCTACGTGATATAGGTAGCAGAATTAGCGACTATTAGAATATAGATTTGTTATTGACGGCTACCGGTAACACGGCTCGGTTAGCCTACTTTTAGTGTTTACCCGGTTTCGGCAGCCAGCTGTGGCAGTGAGCAAAGGCGGCATCATTCGGGCAGCCGGCTATCGGTTACCCGGAAACGGTTTCCGTTTGTCGGTTTGCAGTCGTGTACGCGCCCATAAGAATGTATTCCCAACGACCAGATAGCCGGTAGCGGTTGGCCGGCTACCTGGTTTGTGTGAAATGACTCTAAAGCTTCGTACACACAAAGCAATTTGCAGCAATTGTTTGCCTGCAATCAAATTTGCATGTGTGAACAGTAGAAAAACCCTTTGGGTACAATCAAAAATGTTTTCAGCAAAAAATAGCGGCAATAATGTAGTTTGTCGTGTGAATACGTCAGTTTTGTTTTTTTAACGGTAATTTTAGCTTGAATTTATTTTTTACGTTTCAATGACATTGTTATTAACATAGCTGTTGCTATTTTAGTTTTTTTTTTATGCCAACCGTTTATAGCGATATAAGCTTTAAAAATATATTCTAAAAAACTATTGAAATTGGAAAATTTTATTTGAAGAAACCAACTGAATAGGATACAACTAACCTAATTAATTTAAATGTCTGTTGCTGTAAATGCAAATATATTGGCTTAAATTGTCAAAAAGAAAGCTTTGCCTATTTGATCTAAAGAAATTTTTATAAATACATAGAAAACGTCTTTCTACCTCAAAAGATAGTTAAATAGTTAAGTTTTTTTCCGGACTGACAACTCAACATTACTTTGCAGTCAATCGAGCTTACTTAAATGACTGCACCGTTGATTATGTCGATATATGCGACAGTTTTAGACCATACGCTTCTAATTTAAGTGATTGATGAAGGAAACGCCGTAGTTTGCTGCCAAAAATACAAGTCAGTTTTTTAATTACCTTATTGAAATAATTTTTTGGCAGTTTTCACTCCTCTTCATCGATTAAAAGAAAAATGTTTTCAAATTTTCATAATTTTCTGCATAGTATGAAACTTGTTCTATCCACTTTCCGCTACGAATTATAAATGGTTGCGGAGAAAGTGATAGATCTAGTTGAACTTATTTAAAAGTTCTTACTCTTGAAGGAGCATTCAAAAATCCTGTTTTCATAAAGGGTGTTTTTTTTAGAGAGGTATATAACTTTGGAATGTAATTAAACAAAGATGAATTTTATAATTTGACATGCAATTTACTTCATTGAAAGATTATCTTCTGGCATTATAATTTAAATATGGTTTCTGGTATATGACCGCCACGGCTGGGTCGGACGTTTAATCTGGAGGTTTCGACGACTTTTGCCAACATTGTGGCTGCATATCGGCCACATTCGCATACACGGCGAATGTTGTCCTCCAAATAGTCAATTGTTTGGGACTTATCAGCGTAGACTACCGATTTCACATATCCCCACATAAAATATTTAAGCGGCATTAAATCGAACGATCTTGGAGGCCAATTTACAGGACCACAACGCAAAATTATTCGCTCACCAAACGTTTCCTTCAACATCATTTGTGACACGAGCTGTGTTGTGACATGTTAAAACTGCAGGTGCTACACACCACGATTGTTCAATTGATGAACGAACAATTCAGAAATCATGGCTGCTACTTTCACCGTAGACTGTTACTTTCTGGCCAGCATTCTTTTTAAAGAAGTACGGACGGTTTCCTAACATAAACTTGAGGATTAACTTCAAATACGGCAAAATTCGCTTATGGAAATTGGTATCAACGGTAAACTTGTTTTTAGGCCTTTTCACTGAATCACCGCCTTGCTAGGTGATCCTGTGGCTTCAATTCTTGCACGAGTTGGATTTTGTAAGCTTTCAAACCAAGACAGCTGACAAAATGACCGCCTGTTAAAATAGTGTTGCCAACTTAAGTTCTCTAAACAAAAAACACCCGTTACTTGCAATAAGAAGATCGAATTTAGGAAATTGACCTCATATGATGATACCGCAAACTCTATGTAGTCCCTGTGCTATGCACGTAGCATGAGTTAGTTTTGAGTAAAATACTTGAATTCAAACTATAAAACTAGTCATATGCAGATGGTAAAAGGGTTTACTCACACATTTGTGCATATATGCAACCACATATTTAACAAATTTTTCCTGCTGATGTGCAACTGTTCTATACACTTCCGCAATGTTCCATTTTTCCTTCACACAAACAGTTGATGAACAACTGACGAGGAAAAATTATTTTAAAAAATTCATAAATATGCCCTTAAAATTCAAAAAAATGTGCCAAATATGCTCTTAAAAGTGAAATATGCAAAAATATAAATTTATACCCAAAGTATGCACAAATATGCCCTAACAAATAGGGCTTCAAATGCCTCGTATTGGATAAAACACATTTCTGTGTTATCCAATTTCCAATACGACCTCCTAAAAATAACTTTTGTATATTTCCGGTTGCTAAGAACGTTAATGTGATGTGAACTACTGTGCAACATCTTCAGCCAACCAGTCGTGCATACAATTTGCATGAGCCAGAAAACAATGTCTGCAAACTTTTTGCATGCAAATTTAATGTGAACAACCATGCAAGCAAATTGTTGCTGCAAATGCTTGCTCGTGTGTAAGTATCTTAAGACGAGAAGTGAATGAAGTAAGCGAACGCGTTGTAGAAATCCGCATCAAGGCCAAATTACCAATATAATGCTTATATGTGCTCCGATGGAGAAAAATGATGATATTGCGAAGTACGATGTTAAAATCATGCTAGGTAGGAACTGAGCCAAAATCAGTCGCATAATTTTACACAATCCACAAGATCCTTTTTGCCGTAAACCCATGAAACCGTTTACCGTCTAACTTGTCTCTTATTAGTGTGGTTTAAGGCCGGGATTGTCTGCAACTGATCAAGAAGACCAAATCGATACATACTACCTTTTCAAAAAGTTTATCTAAATCTTATATGGTTTCGCAAAGAAAGACTTTTTTACGGCATATGAGTTGGGCTGTACAAATCGTTTTTTTTTTTTTAAAAAACTCAAAAAAGATCGTGGAGTAAAATAATATATGGAGGAAATTTTCATAGTATTATTCGGGTTTTTAAATAGTACGGAATACAGGTTTTTACGGTAAATTACCCCGAAATTGGGCGTGCCCAAAGACTTTTGATATGAAAATATC
This sequence comes from Rhingia rostrata, assembly GCA_949824845.1. Classification (NCBI taxonomy): domain Eukaryota; kingdom Metazoa; phylum Arthropoda; class Insecta; order Diptera; family Syrphidae; genus Rhingia; species Rhingia rostrata. Next base: position 25,901,418 of record OX463759.1, on the reverse strand, counting down.
TTGATCAATTGGGACGTCCCATTGATCAATTGGGACGACATTAAGCCGATCCCTAAGTTTAGGTATATGTTAAAATATATGTCATGTTATAATTTTAAGAATGTTACAAGCTATGTACCAAAACTAATATACCCCTATGGGATAGGGTATAATTAAAGTTAAGAGTTTGTGCTCATAGATAAGTGAAAATTATGTAGGCTTTCATCATCAATAGGCGATTCTTACTATGAAGTACTAAAGAAACACTGCAATGGAATCAGTGACACTGCAGAGCCACATCATGCAAATCAATCTAAATGAACATGAAAAGTAAAAGTTCACCTTAGCCTTGCAGTTTATATTTATGCCGTATAATCAACAGGCACGAATCCAACCGATGCATCGAAAAGTAGGAAAATGCACGTCTCAACACTTCAGACTTTAACACTGCTTCGCTTCACTACCCATGCTGTCAAAGGAGCCAAACCTTTCTTCTCCTGCCTTTCTTCACTATCCTTACTGTCAAAGGTAATGCAATTATTAATTAATTTTAGTTCACAAGAATAAATTCAATATCTGGCATAAACGGCCCAAAAACGGGCTCAAACCTAGCTTCTCCTCATTTGTGTGTGCAAAGTTATATTTTTGCCACAAAGAATGGGGACTCCTTTTGGCGCTGACTACGAAAGAGAGAAAGAGAAGCTTCTCAAGACAGTATTTTACTCAGACTTTCGAAAGTAGTAGTGCCAAAAATAAAAGGTAATGTATTGTTACTTTTTCGTTTTGAACCAAGTATTATGCGCTTTAGTAGTCCAATGCACTTACCACTAGAACTTGGAAAGGAATGTGTTAATAAGCGATGAGTGCTGATCGAAAAGCTCAACTGGAGACTTGCTACCGTTTGTAAACCATTGATGAAAATATTCGGTAGAACATTATGGCGAATCGATATGACAATTGCTTGGGCTTTCGATCGAGCACAGAACCCTTTAGCAAACCGCTGGAATACGCACTACCTCGAATGATATATTTCACAACATATAGTACTCTGATAGCTTCCAAAAGAAATGGGAAACCTCTTAGAACTATTTTTGCACATCAACAGAGATGCGAACTAATTCGTTGTGTAATCTAGGGCAGATGGTTGGATGTTGTAGAACGAGGGCAAACTCATATTGGCTTTAACTTGGTGAAGCCCAGTTTTTATATCTTCGACTACACATCAATCATGATTAACCCCCAAGTGATAACCATTGGATACTGGGCCTATCCAACCGGATTTGATTTGCTAAACTCATAAGTGCGAGTGTTGATAACAAGACGAAAAACAACAAAACTATAAATAGCCTGGTCAGAATGCCTAGCACGGAATATCCGACCTGCTATCCTGAAGCGAACTTATATGAGCTACTTCGATATATGCGAACAACAAGTCATTTAGGAATTTCAAGGGTAAGTCAGGCCCAGTGTCAGCGCTCAATGCCGTGGTGGATACTGATGGCCTCGTGGTTCAGGCGAAAATCTAGCGGAAGCCCTAGGATGCATCCAGGAAATACGATGGGATGGGCCGGGCAAAAACTGTGACCACTACGGACCGTTTTATAGTGAACAGATATGCAATTATGCACTGACGAAGAAAAATGATTATACAGCTAAAGATTGCTCCGTAACAAAACTTATGAGCGACAACCGAAGTTCGATGCTTAACATCCTTAGTATTGTTGGAAAACACAGCCTGCACGACAACATGTCTTCGCTGACTTGGCTGCGGAACAAAATGCCACTATAGCCAGCACACGGTTTGCTCACATCGATATCCATATTGGATATGTCGGTGTCCAGATCAACATTGCGATTGACAAGAGGCACGCATCCAGTATTTTGGATGTCCAAACATTCCGATGGGCTAACATCGAAGCGGACCACTACCTTGTTGCAGCCCGAGGTAAGGATGTGGATATCCAGCACGCCACAACGATCCAGAATTACGGTGAAAACAATTGACGTTGAATGACTTCATTTAATGTTGAAGAGCAATGGCAACAATGCCAACAACCCATTAGATCAGCAGAAACTGGTTTGCTAGGCTTCTCGTGCTATGTAGCAGAAAACGCTTGGTTTGATGAGGAATGCCTATAGAAGCTTGCAGCTAAGATGCAGGTGAATACGAAAGCTGACATTGAGCTCAATAAGCAAAGAAGAAGAATACAGGCTTTTCAGAAAGAAAAAAGAACAAAGGGATGATAGAGAGGTGACAGAACGTCACAATTGACAGATATAACTTTGAAGTAGTAAGGGCCTTATCTAACTCTTACAAAATCATCTCGTCAACCGCTATTTCTTTGAGCTAAGAAAGCAATTCAGTTGTAAAGCCCTCACTCAAACTACTAAGGACATCATATATTAGATCCTGATCATCCCAGTCCTGCTCTATTTCGCTGAAGCAAAGATCGTTTCAAAAAAGCATGAAGAAATCCTTGGTCGATTTGAAAGAAAAATTCTTTGAAACATCTTCGGTCCCACTTGCGTTTACGGGGTTTGGAGACGAAGATTCAACCATGAACTATAAGAGCTGTATAGCGACATACCCCTATTCAAAAATGTTTGCATTGGACGTACGGATGGACGAATGGACACCAATACTTCGGTTTGCAGAGTTTTCTGTTCGCAGCCGGACGGCGGGCGTAGTAGAGACCTCTCGTTAAACGTCCCGCACAAGTAGAAATCGACCTCAACCAACTTTGAGTGCGCAGCTGGAGGCAGTTTGCTAAGGACCGGCCTATTTGGAGAGGCACGTTGGTTTAGTAAGTAAGTAAATTATCTAGGGACAATAATAAATTATACAATGGAAAAACAAGATCTTATTTAATTGAATATAACCTTATACTTTAAAAAATATTTTACCAATTTGAATCTTTCCATGTATCTGATAAAGGCCCAAACACTATCAGAAATAATCTGCTCAATTTAAAAAAATGGTCTCTTGTATAAATGACTACGGCTTAGGTGCGAGCCCAGCCAATAATAAACTAATATCGTCCCACCTAAGACCACTTTACTGTAGTTTTCAGAGATAGGTCCATATGATTGACTAGTCATATACAGAATGTTTTCATGTAATGATAGTGTAAATATCGGAAATATCTTGAAAGTGAAAATTCGAGAAAGACATATGTGGGTATGGGGTGGGGACTTTAGCTAAAAATGATGCACTGGATCTATGGTGTGGTTATCGAAGAAGAGCCCCAGCATTATAACACTTAAAAAAATCATTCCACGAGTCGGATAGCTTTACATAACGGGTGTGCTGAGCCGGTATCCAATGGTTGGGCTTAAACCATACTATATCTGCTAAGTATAGAGAAATAAGTAGAGATACTTTTTTCAGATCACGTGTGAGTCGTGTCATGCTGTCATGTTATTTTTGTTTAGTATTGTTTGGCATTTCATAATGGAAAGACTTACGCGTGAACAACGTTTAAAAATTGTTCAACTTTATTATGAAAATTCACGTTCTGTGAGGAATGTGTTTCGTGCACTTCGCTCAACTTATGGTCAACATAATCGGCCTACTGAGCGTACTATTCGCAACACCGGTGCGAACGTAACCGTCAATGGCGACCGTTATCGTGCCATGATAACCGACTATTTGATGCCTGAAATTGAAGCTCGTGATCTCGGCGACATTTGGTTTCAGCAAGACGGCGCCACTTCCCACACTTCGCATCAATCAATGGACTTATTGAGAGAACATTTCGGTGAGCACATAATTTCACGTTTTGGGCTGGTCGATTGGCCACCAAGATCGTGTGATATCACACAGTTCGACTTTTTCCTGTGGGGATATGTAAAGTCAAAAGCTTATGCCGAAAAACCCGCTTCGATTCAGGCCTTGGAGGAAAACATCACGCGTGTCATTCGCCAGTTACCAGTCGAAATGCTCGAACGAGTGATCGAAAATTGGGCTCAACGGATGGACCATCTGCGACGTAGCAACGGCCAACATTTGATAGATATAATCTTCAAAAAATAAATGCCAAGGAATGTTCTTTCAAATGATAATAAACATTCTCCATTAAATTTGAATTTTCTGTGTTTTTTTCTTTAAAAAAGTAGGGAACCTCGAAATGGATCACCCTTTAGTAGTACGTTGATCAGTCGACTTTTCCTAATAATCGTTTGCCTAAGTAAAACATTCCAAGCGAACTTTAAAGAGGAGTTTGTTTCTGACATTAATATTACCTAGCTCACCTAGGTTGTCAACGAAGTAGTCTCCAAGGCGGAGTTTTCTCTTGTTGGAGAGTGTGCTGAGCAAGAACATAGAAGGTGAGAAATACACTCCTCCTCCTCCTCTTCCAATCAGGATTGCTACATAGACCTAGTCTTTTTTAATGTAGGCAGTGTCCTGTAAGGACAACGATGATTGTACTGATTTTCGATCTGTTCAGCATTATCAAGCAGAGAGAGCGTTTTTTGTTATAATTTGTGTTATAATTTTATATATGATTTTTGCTGTTTATCAATCTGTGTTTTGTTTCTTTCATCACATCCAGTTTAATTAGTGATTCGCTTATAGCGAGAGGTATACCTATCGTTTCTTCTGGCAGTAGTGCCCAGTCTTACAGTTACCTCGTCATATCTCTGGTACCCAGAAGAGGTGAATGTTAAAGCGCTCTGCCATCTAGTCGGCATTCGTGGGATAACTTCAATGAACATAAGATGAATCGAAGTGATCTGATTACCACTTGGTTGTCACTGAAGTTGCTAATATTCTTCGTGAAAATTACAATTCACCATAGATAGGACAATGCTTCTTTAAATGCAATGATATCCGCTTGGAAAACGCTACAATAAAGGCGAAGGAATATGCTGAAATAAAGCACATCGGAGAAAACACCTCCACGCACTCCAGATTCTATTTTAGACCCATCTGTGTGGATGTCAATCAAATTATTATCTTCAATCAAACTCGACTCCCATTCGAGTTGACAATAGGAGACTTCCTAAGAATGTGAACCAGTCTCCTCGAAATCCGAAAAACAAAAACACAACTTAGTACCTGAGCATTGGATGTGTCTCAACAACTTAGTCTGCAGACTTTGTTAAGGGTCAATCTTCCGCTGTCACGCAAAACGAACAATTAAATATTGGCGACAATAGCGGAAGCTAACAACTGAAAAATCAACTTTTATGAGGGGAGAATAGCAAATTCCAACCTAACCTTAATAGGTAACGACTGGCTTCCTGCCAAACTAAATACAGTTTTTTTTAAATCAAAGCTCCGTATGATTGCATTCGTAGAGACTGCACGGGGATAATATTGGTATACCGCCCAAACTCGTACACATAATTCATAGATTTTGGCTGCGATTGAACGCTCAACCTTCGACTCAACAGTGAACACATACCGCGTTACTAATAATTATTTTTAACAACTTAAACGATAATCTCCACACTTTTTGAAAATCCTTTAACAATAAATAAATTTACATCACAGACTAGCGCTAGTCATAGGTTGATATGATACGAACAGAAAGTCTAGATGACTTATTAAGCGCCATTTTGTAGGTATAAGGTAGGCTCTCATTTTTATCGGTTGTGGCTCACGCAGTGTGTGCTGTTGCTTCATCCTGAAACCACATGTCCTCCAGTTCTTATTCGTCTAAAACTCGGAAAAACTCGGTTATCATGGCCCTATAGCGCGCACCGTCCACTGTTGTCATTTGACGAGCGGCGTTCTCGAAAAAAATTGGCCGATGCCTCCTCCAGCGTGAACAGCGCACCATGCAGTAACTTTGAGCGGGTGTAATGGCTTCTCGTGCATTACTAGTGGATTTTCGGTGCCCCAGAAGCGATAATTTTGCTTGTTCACGTACCCGATGAGGTGGAATTGAGCCTCATCGCTTATTATGATTTTAGTCGAAAAATCGTCCACTTAGTCCTCGAGATTGAGGATGGATTGGGCGTAGGTTACAAATTATTCGCTAGAGCCGACTACCGCCAACTTAATACTCCACCTAGCTAAACACCACGTCGACTTTGCCCTCCTTCAGGAACCTTGGATATCAAAAGGGATAATTTTTGGACTAAAATCTGAAATACTTAATATTTATTTTAACGAAGACATCTTTGGTTACTGGTAGTCAACGAAGCACTGAAGAGACTGCAAATCACTGCAACAACGACAGTGGCTTATGCAGAGATGTTGTTGTCATGATATTCGTATAAACGGACAAACAATTAGCTAGTATTTCTCAATACGGTTCGAGTCCCTTTTGCAAATGAAGCGAACTATCTCGGAATGACACTGATGCAAAATTAAATTGGAAATCGTATGTAAAACAGAAATGCGAAGAAGTTACAAACAAATACAGAGAACTGTACTGGTTACTCGGAAAATATTCGAAGCTTAACCTTTGCAACATGCTGCTATTATACAAGCAAGTGCTAAAGCCGGTCTGGACATATGGTATACAACTATGGGGTTGTACCAGTGAAACGTATCTAAATATTTTACAAACTTTTGAAAACAAAATGTTAAAATGTTAAGATCATTCGTAATTGCGCCGTGGTATATATGGAATGAAGATCTAAGCAGAGATCTGGGTATTCCCGCGGTTAAATATGAAACAAAAAAATTTGCACGCAAACATAAAAAAAAAGTTTATTGGGATACGCTAACACAACGTTCCTCCAAATTCTTGACGAAACAAATTTATTGCGGCGTCTTCAAAGAACTAAGCCCTTAGATTTGGCCCGATAATAACAAACCGCGCTATAAATTGCGGAAAAAGCAGTAAATCTCACAGGAAATTTACCTGCCAAACGATCATTACTCGTGATAAAAAAATTTGCTAGCTAAGTCGCATACTTAGTTGCAATACAAATACAAAAAGGGTGGTGGTTTTAGTGGGTTAAAGACTCACACTAGTTTGGGCACGTGCTCCTCGTGTCTTTCGAGATTTCCACCAGCCCTCGGACAAACAAGCCATACTCAGCAGATGGTCAGAACCATGCGGCCTAGGTGTAAATCCAAAGAAAACCGAATTAGTACTCTTCATTAACAAAAGATCAGTCACAGAGTTTATGACAACGACTCTGGAAGGGTCCACTTTATCACTGTCAACAAGTGAAAAATACCTTGGGGTGATACTTGATAGCAAGCTAAACTGGAAGCTGAACATCAATGAATGGGTTAATAAGGCTAACATCACACTATATGTTTGCAATTGAATATATGGTTGGAAATGGGGAACCTCCCCGAAGGTTCTGAAATGGCTATACCAATCCTAAGCATGCGTACTCTTAACAGGAGCTTTTCGCACCAGTCCCACAGCAGGCTTGAAAGAAATTCTAAATCTGCTACCATTTGACTTACAGATTTATGACAGAGCAGTGAAAATTACATCACGCCTCAAAGAAGCGGGGCACATTTGTATCAAACCCTTTGGACATATACGGTCGCATACGAGAATGGGATATCTGACTACACCATCCCGTATCATTATTTTAACATTAAATACTCAATCAGAATACCAAGCAGAGACGAATGGTTTCCAAATACAGTGGTATCCAACAATGAAGTATCAATCTATACTTATGGTTTAAAAATGAAAACAAGGGTGGGCTCTGGTGTCTACTGCGATAAAATCGGGTTAACCATATCCCTTCGACTAGCAAACTCATGCAGATTATTCCCAGCAGAGATCGTAGCCACAATCTTAGCTGCCGAATCAGATAGAGTATTAAACATATCAGAAGAGGATATATCCATTTACGTATATATTCAAGCAGCCATAAAAGCCTGGCATCCAACATTATAAAATCACGAGTAGTTTGACGGTGCCGCACATAGTTAAAGGCTCTATGTAACCAGAATAAAGTCCAAATTATCTGGGTGCCAGAACATAATAACATTCCGGGAAATAGGAAAGCAGACGACCTAACAAAATTTAGATCTACAGCTACATTTCCTTATGCGACAGCAGGGTTAGTCCCCCAGTTGCTTCCAAAAACAAAATCTAGGTGGCAAATGATTCACACTTGCAAACACACAGAAGACCTATGGCCGGAATTATGCGGTAGTAAATATAGCAAGCTTATAGCTCTAAGCAGAGCTTTCGTTTCTATAGCAGTGAGAGTGATGACAGGTCACAACCTGTTGAGTAAGCACTCCCAACAAATCAGACTAGCTGACTCACACCAACTATGCAGGAAATACGGCGACCAAGAAATCAAGGAGGACATCCCACACCTACTTTGTCAATCACCAGCGATCATCAATAGTCACAACAAACTCCTTGGTAGCTTCTACTGCGAGGACTTGACGGAGCTAGCAACGAAACCTATAGCGTAGATCGTCCGATGGAACAAACATCTGTTTAAAGCGCATAGAATAACGCAGATCACCACATAAGTATCACACTTACTTTAATTTAACATTATTTTCAGATACATATCTCTCAACAAATAGTGTCGCTATGGGCCCACGTAGGCCTAGGCGAGTTTGACGACTCACCTGAGCGTCAACAGCCCAAAAGGTTCTACTTCGATGCAATTTGCATGTAAGCGTTCGCATTTTAAATGAAAATCAATTAAATCATAGTAACGGGTGATCCAAGTAGATATACTTTTTTCAATAGCCTTTTTTGACAGATCACGTGTGAGTCGTGTCATGCTGTCATGTTATTTTTGTTTAGTATTGTTTGGCATTTCATAATGAAAAGACTTACGCGTGAACAACGTTTACAAATAGTTCAACTTTATTATGAAAATTCACGTTCTGTGAGGAATCATCGCATCAATCAATGGACTTATTGAGAGAACATTTCGGTGAGCACATAATTTCACGTTTTGGGCCGGTCGATTGGCCACCAAGATCGTGTGATATCACACCGTTAGACTTTTTCCTGTGGGGATATGTAAAGTCAAAAGCTTATGCCGACAAACCCGCTTCGATTCAGGCCTTGGAGGAAAACATCACGCGTGTCATTCGCCAGTTACGCGAAATGCTCGAACGAGTGATCGAAAATTGGACTCAACGGATGGACCATCTGCGACGTAGCAACGGCCAACATTTGATGGACATAATCTACAAAAAATAAATGCCAAAGAATGTTCTTTCAAATGATAATAAACATTCTCCATTAAATTTTAATTTTCTGTGTTTTTTTCTTTAAAAAAGTAGGGAACCTCGAAATGGATCACCCTTTACAATCAACCCATATCACTAAAACAAAAAGTATATAAGTTACTTTGATTTGTTTGATGAATTATGGATGTTATGTCACATTGTGTTGCTGATATCCTATAAGCAGGGGAACTTTGTTGATTCTTATTCATTAATCACCTAGACTGTGAAGACGATTATTGCTTACTTTTCATATTATCATGGATATACACTCCATCGCAATAGGTATGTACTGAAATCGAATTGAATGAAGCTTTGATAGAGATTAAAACAAAAATACCTATCATGTATATATTGTCATGAACAAAAAAAGAAGTCGCAAAATAATTCGTTAAAGCAAAGGTTCTAGTTAAAATGAAGTTCAATGTACGACTTCTAGAAGTTTAAAATACTTATAAATGCCCTTAAATCACGAGAAATCTTCAAACATTTGTGGATCTGTGTACACGAGTATCTAAGCAAGTTTAATTTACGTGTTCACATTAAAAATGTAAATTCAATAACTACCCTATCACCATTATTAGGACATACATAGAAACAAGAGAGATATATTGAGAACTCAATCAAAGTGCAACCAAACGAGATCGGACAGAGAGTACACCAAAAGAAAACTCAATAGGGTATAACTTACTTTGGTTTGTTTGATGAATTATTGACGTTATGTCACTTTGTGATGCTGAAATATCTTTGCTCGTTAGGACATCTGAACTGCTTGATCCTGAAAAGTGCAAAAAAGAGAAAAACACAAAATTACCACATGTAAACTCATTATAAAACATGATGGGAGTATCAATACCAATACCTGATGAAATGTGCCGCTCAGTGAGACCGTATTGAATTGGCTGATAACCATGACTGGGATTGTAAGTAGCTGAAATAAAAAAAATGGAACTGTAAGCATTAATCGGAAATATTTTATTTATTGGAAATCACCGGAATATGGCATGTATATTGGTGGATTCGGCAGTGGGGCTATATCGCTAGTGATGCTCTCAGTATCACCAAGGCTGACAGTTGATCGACCTATGACACAAAAGCATTAGAATTTTCATAATGGTTATTTGGAAATTAAATATTTACAATTTTGCTTTTTGCCATCACTTAACACGTAATAGCATTGTTCAGAAAATGTCAACTTGTTTACTGTGTGCTTGATTAGATTGTTTCGCAACATTGAAGATACTATCCGTCTTGCTTCTCGTCTGTCCTGCACGTCCTCCACATTTTCCAAGACCCAGTTTACAGCATCGGCACCTATGCATAGACGCACGAATTAAAATAAATTAAAACATTTCTATGGGTTGCCAGCTTACCGATGAATGCATTTGGAATAGTAATTTTTAGCCACATTCTATCACGAATTTCTAAGCCACTATCTGGCTTTGTCATTGCCTGAACGATGTCTTCCAGATTATTCTGATCCAGACGCTCTTTAATTGGCTCTGATATATCGGGAATAATGCTATCGTGTGATGCCAGAGCTTGTGTATGAGCAACCCAAGCACCAGGATCGATGGGGCGGACAGGTTCAGTACGAGGTATAGTAAAGTATCCTGGTCAAGAAAATTAGTTAGTACGACTGATAAACAGACTTATGGGTAATGGGTAAAATACCTTTTGGATTAGGATCCCAACATTTTGCAACGACCAACTTTATGGGACCGGGCTTTTGAACAACTTCTCTTAAGACTCGAACTGCTTCGTCATTTGTCATGTTCTCGAAATTTACGTCGTTTACCTTCAACAGTATTAATACAGTTAAACAAGTGTACAAATTACAAACATACATTCGCGTTTACCTGTAGAATCATATCACCGGGTTCTATGCGGCCATCCAGTGCAACGGCACCACCCTTCATAATACTACCCACATAGATACCTGTAGACAATATTTTATTAAAGACAATTCTATTCAAACCTAGACATATGTAAGCGTACCCCCATCGCCACCACGATTCGATTGTCCGACTATGGAAATTCCTAGAAAATTTACCGCCTCCATGTTAATGGACACAGTGATAATATTTAATGACATTGTGGAATCGGTTATCGAACTATAACTGGAGGTCCTCGACATACTGGGTGCTCGTTTTTTACGTCTCTGTGGTTTCTTGCGCACTTGTAATCGTTGTATGCTACTGCACTCGGTCATGTCACGATCTAGGGTCAATTCGCTTTCGGTACCGAAAAGGCTGGTCGAGTCCAAGTCACTCGACAGTACCGATGCGGACTGGTACGTTAGCGGCGGCATCATCTGATTAGGCACTCCAACGCCACCTCCACCCATCCCTACGCCCATCATCCCTCCAACCATGCCAACAGTGTTTGTTTGCATACCGCCTACGTTCACCCCACCAACACCACCACCACTTCCACATATCCCACTTATCATCTTTTGTTGATTTCGTGGATTTGTGCAAGTACGACTATCGATTTCACTTGTTGGAACCTCAGAGCAATTATCCGACTGATTCGAACCATCCGCAGAAACAAGCTAAATAATTATATAAACAAACAATAGTTGTACACAGACATAAGCGAGATGATAGCGAAACTAACCCATGATACAACACGCCCATTGAAGCAGGGCAATATAGTAGAATCATCTGCAATCTCCTCCTTCACAACACTGCAACAAAATTACAACTCAAATCAATTCAGAACCTGCAGACCGGATCGGATCATAAAAAACTTTAACTCACCCGAAATCAGCGTCCATGGACTTGAAAAAATATTTGTAGTTGCTACTTTGCTTGTTCATTACCATTTTAAAATCTTTAAGGGTGACTTGCGACGAAGGCAGAGCAATCTTAACCAGATACGGCGTCGTCTCATCATCAATGTGATATATTACTTTGGTTTCTTGGCAATTTTTGTCATCCATGTTGCAAACTGTATTTTGATTAATCTCTCTCCACCAAATTTCTGGCTCGGAGGTCTTCAAAAAAGTTCTTTTTATTTTTGTATTAATTTGGAATAGAATTCGTTTTGTTATAAATTGTATGTCCCTGTTCGGATTGGACTACTTAATCGAGAACATCTGGAATACATAATTAAACATATGACTTCCGAACATGAACAAGACACTGGTTTACACTTCTTTTTGTTATAACTTAGGTAGTCCCTGTTCGAGGTGGACTACTGCATCGAAAACATCTGGAATACATAATTAAACATATGACTTGGATATATGAACAAAACACTGATATTTTTTATGTAATTTTGTTATTACCACTTTGCACACTTTAATTTTTTCCAACAGATCTATATTCAACACGAAATTTTTTTTCTTATCAATTTATGGAAAATTGAAGAAAAAAAAACAATCAAGGCGCATACAGGAAAGTTTGTGTGGCCATTAAAAAAAGAAAGAAAATAACTAATTCGCTCGGTCTCTGTCTACTTCAAGCGATTAAATATCGCTTCGCCTTCTTCGAATCCAATTGTTTGCCTGCAATCGTTCAGAGGTGCTTTATTCCTTTTTATTATTATTATATGTAGGATGTAATCAAAACACGCCCCAGTGTCAAGAAAATTAGCTTCTCTGAAGGCGGACTGATTTCGTTGAAGGGTGTATTTTTTCTTAAATGTTTTAATGGAAAATTTATATTTCATGCACAAAAACTAAATATTCATTATCAAAGAATGGATAAGACCCACGAAAAAAATAGTAGATAGGCACTTGGTCTGTTTGTCTCCGTTTGCCTAAGCTTGGAAGTGGCAGCGACTATTTCCTTCCCACTAAAGGAAAAAAAAAAAACAAAACCAAGATACTTCGGAAACACTGAATTTTCGTAGTAACTTTTTTTTTATGTAAAATCACCCACACGTTAATATACTGATTAGTAGCGAGCATACACAAAGTCGATTATTAATGTTTTTATAACTAATTTATTGTATTGCATTTATTTTATTTTAAAAAGTAATATATTTTTGCAGCACGAGAAGAAAAACCGACCGACATCACAAAATAAAACGAAAAGTGTAGAATGTGGATGGTGGAATTCATTTATTTATTTTATTTGTATCATTGTGACAGGGATGGCTGCTGCATTGGGTAACCTGTATGGAAGACCCTCTAAGAGAACAGTTCTAAAATTAACAAATGATATTAACTATCAAATATATGTGTGAAATTATTCAAGATATTAATAACTTATTTAGTTTAATAATAAACATTTATTCTCGGAATAAGATTTTATTCTGGTAGTATGATATTTTCCTATTGACAAATGGAAAGCTTGGAAAGTTTGAAAACTGTCCCTACGTATGGAAAAAAGAACACGTAGAGTGCTATAGAATTGGGGGAAATGCCATTATTTAGGATTGCCAAAGAAAACTATGTTTAAGGCCGTGTGTCAATTGCGTAAAAATTTTAGCCAGTAGATAATTGACATTAGTGTGGTGAATAGAAACTTCAAAATTATTACCTGCTTAAAAGCCCGCTAAAATTTATCCTTTTGCTAATTTTTGAAATTTTGTATACCTACATTATCGCGAGAGAGACAGAAAGCACACTCGTGGACTACTCTTCATTACCGCAATGTGTACATGTGATGAGAAAATAAACAAAACATTCAGATTATGAAATAAAAAGCAAAGAATATTTATTTTTTTCAAATAAACTAAAACTGGGTTTTTAAAAATTGATGGTTACAAAATTTTCTGATTTCATATGTTGCGCTATATTTTTTTATGCGAAATATGCTAAGCTTCAACAAAGTCGGATGGATGTCCTCAATCATGAACACAAATCATACAACAATGTTTGGGTTACTGATAATAATGAATAATTAGGGTTTTTTTATAATCCCGCTACAATACAAGAAAATATAGAGAAAGGTTTTTTTTCAATTATTTTGGGGAATTGTTGAAAATAGTTTCGCCTTTGCAATGAAATTCCACTTTAAAAATTGAACTGATGTTGCCAAAAATAAGTAACAAATTTTTGGCTTGTGTAATTTTTGAACGATGGTGGGACCTCCTGTTTTATGCCGAATACAAACGGCGAATGTGAGATAAGCTTTTCTTGAAAATTGATACTACTCGGATGATTTGTCAGATCATCACGAGAGGAGGGCCAGTGGAAAATCATTAAGGCGTGTGACAGTTCATCGTATTAAATTATTGTAAACTAAGACGGTTATGACTTGATTCTAGTTTAACATTCAATTACACTTATTTGAAATCAAATACCGTTGATAAATTTCACGTGCTATTATCACTTTCACTTTCACTTAACACTATTCAAATAACGTTCAGGTCACAATTTAGACTAACTCGTTAGTTGTCGCTTGATCTGTATTTATACCACTCCACATATTGATCTAGAATGAGATGGCGTATTCTCGTAGGTTATCGCAGTTTGTTCGAGAAGTGGGTTTTGACAGATACCAGTCATTCATTGCAGTGGGTGCAACCAGTACCACAAATGGACACTAAATGGATGTGTTTGAATTTCATTCATCTGGGTATGTTCACACACTGTAATCCAAATTTACAACATTGCCCTCCTCCTAAACTTGTTCGTCCCGAACAAGTATATCCTCAGTTTCACCTTCATAATGATGTAACCGATCCAGATTTTTACATTAATTTTACACGTAGTCCTTTCTTTAGACGGTAGACAACGTCGTTAATTCGCTTCACAATTTTGTAGGGGCCTTCCCATTTCATCATACATCCACACCAAATCTCCTTCCCGAAATATAGTCCCTGTTGCTCTGATATCGTACCTGGTTTTCATACGATCGCTTCCCAGTTTTATTCTTGTCCTGGAAATTTGTGGATATCTTGGAAGATTTCGCGTAGGTAATCAATGTAGTCATCTTCAATGGTCGGCTCTACCGTTGGGGATCCGAAAATTACTTCACTAGGCAACCTTAACGCTGGGAGTGTCAAGTCGTTCTATGGACCGCGCTTCGGTACCCCATCAGGAAGAAATGTAGTTCCAACGGTGCCCCGAATCAACATACCCAGTGTCTTGTTCCTTGTGTCTTTCGTTTTGTTCCTTTAAAGGCAGCGCATGTAATGCATTTCCGCACCAATTGACGATGTCTTCTCTTGCAAACAGGCAGTAGAATCGCTCCCTCACTTTGTCTAAAGTTACATTGATTCCAAATGTCCTCCCGATACTCCACCATGTAGCTCCCGTAGACCATCTCTTACCATAGCAGTGGAACGACAAGTTGTAATACAACGGACTTTCTGTCGGAGGACTTCATTTTCTTCTCAAGACACCATCCTGGAAGTGAAGAGAATCCCGTTGTGCCCAATACGCCTTCAAAGTTGGACCACAATCCAAAATTTCCTGCCAATCTGGTTTATCCTTGTGTTCCCTCCAGGTAAGAATCGGTTCAATGGCAGAGGCTTTTATTCGTCGGATCTTATTCCAAGGATCAAATTCTTCTCTTCTTGGCGGGTGCAGTGCTTGCAGTTTACTCCGCATGGTTTACGAGACAGTATGTCCACGTTAGAGTGCAGGGTGACCTTACGATGCTGAATTTCAAAATTGTAGTTCTGCAGCCGCTCAATTCATCTACCAACTTGACCCTCTGGATTCTTAAATTGAAGCAACCACTTTAGATCAGCAAGGTCTGTACGAAGAAGGAACTTCCTGCCATAGTGGTTTTTATGGAAATGCTTCGTCGCCAGATTTTCCTGTACATCGTGAACTTGCTATTAAACTGCTTCAACTCCAAAATAACTTGCGTTGGCATCGAAAATGAAGGTCTTTTTACCGTCGGGATATGCTAGTAATGGCTCTTGACATAGCTGGTGTTTAAGTCTTAAAAGTCTTAAGTCTTAAGAAAAGTATATTTACACTCACTTGACCATTTACGTTGCTTCCCTTTCTCCTTGAGTTGATATAAGTTCGCAAATCCAAGTAATCTCCTTAGTTGGTTTGCCCTTGGCGACCGGAACATTTTTCTCAGCTTCAATATTTTCATCACTATGGATTAAGTTTCAAATTGGCACACCGAAATCTTAGGAATACCCCCGCAGGCTCGTTTGGTGTTCTTTTAATGATTTTCCTACTACAATTACATCATCCAGGTACACCAGACAGATTTTCATCGTTAATCCTCGCAAAATGCATTCCATCAGTCGCTCAAAAGTTGCAGGTGTGTTGCACAAACCAAATGCTATCACGTTGGTATCTTTAGATCCAGTGTAGATAACCATTCCGACCCCTTTAGGATATCGATTGTGTCACCAATCCTAGGTAGAGAGTAACTGTCCTTTTTAGTGATATCGTTGAGCCGCAGATAGTCGACGCAGAACCGGGTGCTGCCATCTTTCTTCTTAACCAGTACTAGTGATATCCACGGACTATTGGAGTTTTCTATCAGTCCGCCCCTCTATTTCTGCAACTTCAGCCTGCTTGGCTAATGATAGCCGCCTTGCAGGCTGACGAATCGGTCTAGCATCTCCAGTGTCGATTTCGTTTTACACCGAGTATGTGATGACATATTTCCCATCCTCTGCAGCGCATATATTAGGAAATTTTTCAATCAGATTTTTCGCACGAATTTACTGCTCCTGATTCAGTTTGCATGAGTTGATAATTGATATCGTTATGTCCGTCGCTTATTTGGTAGCACTGGTTTAGCAGTCTCCCCTTCCGTTATGCATGATTTTGTGTTAACCGGAACACTTTTAGCAAACACTTTTCCTTTTTGGATTTTCACCTCGGGTGGTCTGATGTTTAAGAGTCTTCTTGGAACCATGTTGTTCTTTGGTTCAACCAAAAATTTCCCAACGATGTAGTTTGGAATTATCGTCTGCTTCTGGTTCTCATAATAACTGTCTTTGGTATGACATCCACGTTTCGATATCTCAAGACATACATGCCAATATCCAAGATAACCTCATGAGCCTTCATGAAGTCCACTCCTATAATGCATTCATCACACATATCAGCCATCAGGAATGCATGGAAGAAAGCGAGTCCCGCCAAGTATATCGTCAGCCGTACTTCACCATATACTCGGGCTCTTTCTCCAGTTGCGTCCTCAGGCTATTGCTGCTGGTGTTATGCAGCCAAGACTCACGGACGATATTTTTTCGGATAATGGAAGCAGTAGCTCCAGTATCTATTGTAGCCATAGGTTCTTTCTCGCCGATGGTCCAATCTACTGTTTTCTTCCGTCATTTGGGATACTTGGATTGTGGTCTTGGGCGTCGATTCCAGAACCCAACTTCTGCCCAGGGAAGTTTGTTCATAAGCATGAAACTGGGAATTCATAACAGTAAGTGATTGTTGTCCCTGCCTAATGCTTCCCTCTGCTGTCTCTGACTGTTGAAATGTAGACAAATGCAGCGCTTTGATGGGTTCCTACACTGACGCATTAGATGCCCAGTTTTTTGCAGTTTCAGCAACGCATTTGACATTGTTATTCGGCGAAATGTCCATTCTCTCACAAGAGCATTCAATGGTGGCCAATTGTCTGACTTGATGAGCTCCTTTGGATGCTTGATCAGCAGCCTCTGATGTAAGTGCATAAGCTGCGGCTTCGGCAAGTGTGCGTTATCTAGCCACTCGTACTGCCAAGCGTCCCTTGCCACCTGATTGCTGATCTCTTCACCAGTATTTGGATATGGCAAATGTGCTAGGCGGTCAACATCTGCTTGGAGTTGTTGAAGAGTTTCGCCTTTCTTTTGAACTCTGCTGCACAGCTGTACTTTATACACATTGATTGTCAAACGAGATGGTTTGCAAAGGCTCCTCAGCTGGACCACGCAAAGCCAGTGTAAGTGCGGAGGCTTTTTCTTCGTTCTCCCAGCAGTTGGTCATGGCAGCAGCTTCGAACTGTTTCTTATAAATTGAATATTGCGTCTCACCGTCAATAGTCGGAGGCTTCATTTCCTTCATTCGTGAACAAATTTTAGAAATTTCCCAACCTTTTGTTTCTTTAAAATTTTAGCTCTTTATCTAGGTCTCCAAATTTCTTTTCGATGCCTCCAATAACTTGTTGATCTTCAACATCGAAGATAATTGAATTCAAAATCTCCGCCATTTTTCTTTATTGCATCATGAAGACGAATAAGTGAAGACGGAGAAACAGTTCAGCTTTCAGGATCTAATGATTTGTGAAACATTGTTTTAATCAAACCTTTTTCACTATCACACACTTTATCGTATACCAAATTATTGTTCATTATTATCGAAAATATATACTTCACTATGTTCTTGATACCGAAATTCTAAAATACACGAATTTACCGTTTCTTCACAGTCAACAATTTACTAGAAACTTCTCATCTAGAAAATGTTTTATCGATTGATAAAAAGTTTTCTGTTTTATGTTCAACAATGTTTATTGAAACACACACTAATTACTAAAATTAAACTATTTACAAAACGGTTACGACTTTATTCTCGTTTAAGAACTCAATTAACTTATTTGAACCAAAAAAATAGCGGTTATGACTTCATTCTCGTTCAACAATTCAATTACAGTTACTTGAAATCAAATACCAAAGATTATATTCATGCAATATTATCACTTTCCAAAATTCACTTAATTAATTCACTCACTAACTTTAGACTCACTCGCTGGTTGTCGCTTCTTCTCTATTTATTTCACTCCACATACTGATCTAGAAAGAGATGGCATATTCTCGGAGGCTCCCGCAGTTTCTTGATTGCTCGATAAGTGGTGTTGACAGATACCACCATTCCAGTCATTCATTCCAGTGAACGCAATCTGAATTTATAGCAGTATGTAAGTCTTAATATAATAAATAAAAAAAACACAAATTACACAAAGTTTTTAAAAAAAAAAGTTTCTTGGTATTAAAAAATAAAAATACACATAATTTGAAAAATGCGATCTAGATAATGGGCCGATAGGCATAAGTATTATGGTCGTGTGTCTATTGCGTGAAAATGTGGGTTAAATTTTATCCTTTGACTAGTTTTTTTGACATTAATTTTGAGTTAAAAAAAATTGGCTTTTTACTGTGTCAATTGGATTAAATGGGATTTTATTTTAATACTATTTTCAATAAATTCGCAAAAGAATTAAAATAAAGTTCCTTTCTTTATATTTTCTATTTTAAAATAATAAACAATAGATTTCAAAAAGATCATCAAAAACTCCAAATTATTTATTATCATGAAATTATTTATTGTTATGAAATTATTTATTTTTTATATTGTTGTATGAGATTATCCATTCTACTTTGTTCAAGTTTCGCATATTTCACATATAAAATATGGCGAAAAAAATTAAATCACAACATTTTTGTAATCATCCATTCTTAAAAACCCATTTATAATTTGTTTTTAAAACGATAATTACATTTTATTGTAATTAATTTGCGTTTTATTTTATAAACTAAATTATGTGCTATTTTCCCGCCACATGTGAACACTGATAGTGACGATTAATCCGAAATGAACCACTGGATAAATTTTCGCCAGCTTTTGAGCAGGTTAAAATTTTGAAGTCTTTATTCACCTACTCACCATACTAATGTCAAAAATTATCCACTGGCCTTAAATGTCAACAAAAATAAATCTAACACACTGTTTAACAGCTGTTAATGAAAGTGTCCGAACCCATAACTTTCCATCTGCTAAATTATTCCAGCTGGAAACACATGTATTCACAGTCGGAAGTGAATTGGTGGTTGAGTACACCAAAAAAATCCATTTCTTGCGGGGATTCAGGATGAGAGAGGTAGAAGTTTGCCATCTCTTTACTTAGCCACATGTCAATTGCGTTAAAATGGGGGTTCAACTTTATCCACTGGCTACCTTTTGACATTTCTGCAGGGGTAAAAAAAGTTACCTTTATGCTGTGTCAATTGGATTAAATGGGATATTATTTAAATACCATTTTCATTAATTTCCCAAAAGAATTAGAACAGAATTCCTTCCTTTATAATTTCTTGTAAGAAAAAAATACCGATTAGATTTCCAGAAAGATCATCAAAAATCCCTTAAATGTTAATTATTGTCAGTAATAGAAATATTATTGTACATTTTGTGCTCATGGTTAAAGATATCCGCCCTACTATGTTCATGTTAATCATATTTCATATATAGCGAAACAAATGTAATCATAACATTTTTAAAACCATCTTTTTTTAAAAATTCAATTTCAATTTATTTTACAATTTGCATTACATTTTTTAATTACAATATATTCTTTACTTCTTATTTAATAATCTGCTAATCGTAATATTTTCCCGCCACATGTGAACAATGATAACGAGGAATAATCCACGAGCGTGCATGCCATCCCTGTCACCTCTCAGTAGGTGTACCAAATGTAAAAAAATAGCCACTGGATACATTTTAGCGAGTTGTTGAGCAGGTTAAAATTTTGAAGTCGCTATTCATCATACTAATGTCAAAATTTATCCACTTACTAAGATTTTAACGCAATTGACACACGGCCTTAGTTAATCTCTGATTATGTGTGTATCTAATGGTTTATAAAACAGCTTTATATATATGAAGAAATAAAATCCGAGGGTCGATTTACATAAGTATTTGGTGGGATCACATTCCAATGTCGAAGATAAATATTTAAGAAAAATACGTTATGAAATTCGTTGCTTTAAAATAAATCAATACTAATTTACAGTATTCGATATTGAATCGGTCAAGTAATTTACATAGTTCGGGAATAAATCCTGGTATGATTTCAAGTAATGGATGATATAAAAAGTAATTTTATAATATTTGAATATATGATTATAAACATTTACAGCCGTATTTATAGATTTTTTTTTATGATTGCTTATACTAAAAAAAAAACTGTATATATTTCAAGTCCGTGTGTCAATTGCGTTAAAATGTGGGCTAAATATTATCCACTGGCTAATTGTTTTTTTGCTGAGTCAATTGGATTATATGACATTTTATTTTACTGCTATTTTTAATAACTTCCCAATGGAATCAAAACAAAATTCCTTTCTTTATATTTTCTTGTTATAAAATAATACGGAATAGGTTCCAAAGGGATCATAAAAAAAACCCTTAATTATTTATTATTATCAATAACAAAAATATTGTTTATGATTTGTGTTCATGACTAAGGATATCCATCCTATTTCGTTCAAGTTTCGCATTTTTCGTATATAAAATACAGCGAAACGAGTGAAATCATAACATTTTTGAAATCATCCATTCTTAAAAATCCATTTATAGTGTTTATTTGAAAACCATAATTACATTTTATTGTAAAAAATTATATATTTTTTTGCGTTTAATTTTATAATCTGAATGATGTGCTTTTTTCTCGCTACATGGGAACACTGGTAGTGACAATTAATCTCTACGGGTGTGTTTTCCATTTCGCTCATTTTTCGCTTTTCCGAAAAGATCCAAACTAAAGAAAATAAGTGTATGGACATAAACACAAACCGTAAAAAATTTGGAAACAAATTACCCTTATGAAATGATACCGAAATTATATACACAAAATCGCCGCGAAATCGCTACTACAATCACAGGTCAGGTGTTAGATTAATCTGCTATTTATATATTTGTTTCTTCTTGATATTGTAGCTAGGCTGCATATAGAACATATCCACTACATCCATTCTATTTAAAAAAAAAAACCATAGATCCCCGAAGCCGTTCTATACTTTACATACTTTACTCTATTTAAAAAAAATAACAGCGAAATTCCAATTAACGTCAATTTCCGTCAAATTTTAATTTATTTTCAGGATAATTCACATACTTCTTTGAGTTAGTTAATTTTATGTTTATTAACGTCGATTAACTTAAAAATTTGTTTTTTGTAATTAGATGTATTATTTTATCCATTGATTAAAGATAATTCACGCTTCATGTACGTTTGTTAATACGGCTGTGAGTGCATATGAACAAAATTACCAAGAACGAAAAGAGCACAAAAGCAAAAATTGCTATTAAAAAAACATTACTAAATGATACTGAATTCAGTGGTTTACCACATTATTTAGTGTTGGAGTTTTAAGGGTCGTGAATTTGGCATTTTTCGCACATTGTAAATTTACGACGTTCCATAGATACCCATTTAAAATTACATGTCGGACAGAACTGTACCAATGTATGGGATAATATGGTTTCATGTCGGAATGTACTAATGCTACAAATGTTTCAACGTAGGAACGCACCCTAAATACTCCACACCGTATTGTATTACAGATTACGCATTGCGCATGTCCGCCATTTATGTTTACGTTTCTGCTATCTTGCTTACGTCACAGGAGACAAGCGAATATTATTTCCTTCTGAAAGTACGGAAATTATTTTTTCATTGAATTTTGAGTATAAACGATTTTAAAAATCAATATGAGGTGTGCAGTGTTCAATTGCAGTGCAAATAATAATAAAGGCAAGTTAAATATCCGCTTTTATCGCTTTCCTAAGGATGGCGGTACTCAGAAGCAATGGATACATTTTTGTCGGAGGAAAGACAACTTTAATCCTGAAACGTCGCTAATTTGCTCTGCACATTTCACTGCAGAAGATTTCGAGAGGAATCTACAATTTGAAATGGGTATGTTACTGTACATAAGTCCTTGCTTACATATTATTAATATATAATTAAAGGATTATGCGAATGAAACGGATACAAGTTGAAGCCGGGAACTTGTCCAACCGTTGAACCACAGTCTACGATGGTACCTTCATCCAGGGATAAGAGAATGATACATAAAACAAAGCAGAATATGATCGCAAGCTTATTGAACGAAACCCCAGTTCCCCCAATTGTTCCTGAGCCAGCCAAACCTGATGATGCAGATCAAATAGAGATGAACAACAACGTTGTAGATGTTGTAGACGAAACTACAAATCAGTTGCAGCATCAAATTGATCTTTTAAAACAAGAGATGTAAGTTGATGATTATTATTATAAGTACCTTCAATAACAACTTTAATAAAGTAGAGTAGATTAAAAGTAGTTGCATCGAAAGACTCTACATTTACATGGGTAAACCACTTAAATGAAGGAGGTTTATCGAAGCCAACCGCAGCACTTATGAACCATATGCAAAAACCAGAAAGATCTGGCGGAGAATATCGAATGCGAGGGAAGTGTAAAAAAACTATTTTTCAGAGCAAGAATGTATTTTAGAATAAGAAAATTATATAAGGAAATTATAGAAAATCAAAATAAAAGAAAGAGAAAGTTTAATAAAATAATACATTGAAAATAAAAAAACAAAAT
This sequence comes from Rhingia rostrata, assembly GCA_949824845.1. NCBI lineage: Eukaryota > Metazoa > Arthropoda > Insecta > Diptera > Syrphidae > Rhingia > Rhingia rostrata. The sequence continues at coordinate 25,878,069 of OX463759.1, read as the reverse complement.
CTCAATGAACAATTAAATATAATTTAAAATTTATTAAATTATTATATATATATACATAATATATATATATTTATATAAATAATTTATATCTTTTATTCATCATTCCATCATTACAAGTTTTCACTTTTCCTTTCTAGGAATACATAACCATGCAATGACTCAATGTGTTGCAATAAATTATACATTTAAACAGGACACACAATAACATTTTAGAAAATACAAACTATTGAAATGTTACTTCGCTTTGAGAAAATACAATTGTGATGATATATACGAATGCTATTGCTTTTTTCACAGAATCATTACAATCAGGTAGAAAATTAGTAGAACATCTTAATAATTCAATAAACAATGTATTAAAACGAATCTTTCATGCTGACACACTTTTAAAATACGATTTTTCTTGACAAAAAGACACATTTCAATTTAATTTCACGCAATTCCTATGTAAATAATCAACAATTACAACAAGCTTTCAAATAATATATCACCTGTGACGTAGCTGCGCAGAACGAGCAAAAATTGAACACCTAAATGCATAATCTTATATCTCTCATTCCTGCTCCACACTGCTAAAACACAACAGACAACAGGCTTTGTGTACCCACCTCGCTTATGAGTAAGAGCAGTCAAATATCATTCCAACAGTAAGCCATGTGTAGAAAACATTGACATTTGTATATGTTGTATATACAAACTGATATAATAAGACTCAATAATAAATATATTCATTATTTTGATTACTAATTAAAAAAAAAATGGATGAATTGAAAGACATAACTGAATTGTTTCGGGGTCAAAAAGCTGCAAATACGTATTTAAAGGTCGCTGCACCAATGGTACGTTATAGTAAGTAAGTAAAGTCGACTGGTTTTGCTGTTATAATAATACAGAATTTCTTTACCCGGCAGATTGGAATTTCGAAAATTACTCCGCCAGAACAATGTGAATTTATGCTTCACTCCAATGATGATTGCCGACTCATTCAGTCGTAGTCAAGAAGCACGTCTTAATGAATTTACGACCAACAAAGGTGAGCAATCTTAGACAGCAATAAACTCCACTACAAAATCTATAACTTTTCCTCAGATGACAATCCGCTTATAGCGCAATTCGCAGCACGGTCGGCTACTGAAATGTTGGCGGCAACCGAATTTGTAAGTCCGTTCGTTAATGGAGTTGATTTGAATTGCGGATGCCCACAATCTTGGGCCATTGGCAAGGGTTACGGATGCGCACTTCTACGAAATCCTGAATTGCTTCACGACATCGTTGGTACATTGCGTCGAAATTTTCCATCAAAATTCAGTGTTTCATTAAAGCTTCGTCTGCTGCAGGAGGATGTAAAATCAACTATCGAACTCTGCCGACAATTGGAACAGTGTGGGACAACTTTCCTGACAATTCACGGACGGACACAGTGGCAGAAGATATCTCACCCGCTTGACATTGCCGCAATGGCAGAAGTCAAAAAATCAATTAAAATACCACTCATTGTGAATGGAAACGTTAAAACACTACAAGATGCCGACAATATGTATGAAAAAACTCAAGCCGATGGAGTTATGGCAGCTAGGGGACTTCTGGCAAATCCTGGGCTTTATACAGGCACGCAACAAACTACACTGGATTGTTTGCAGCAGTGGATCGACATAGCACATGCGGCGTCCGATAACCTTTCATTCCAATGTTTTCATCATCACTTAACGTTTATGTGGGGCAAGGTAATGCAAAGACAAAGCCGTGTCCAGTTCAATAACTTTTCAAATAAAGGTCAAGTGTTTGATTTTTTGGAGAAAAACTATAACATTCGCCCGCAGCCGTTGAATAATTGGACCCCCAATGTCGTCTGTAATTATGTCGAAAACTATCCGAAGCCAAACATAAACCCCATTGAAGCGCCAACCAACCAATGGAACTCGTCCGGTAATGGCAAGTTCTTTGAGACGTACAAAGAGACATTACAAAGTGAAGATTCTGATTCAGATTTGCATTTTCAAAGTGGATCAATATTTGACTTGTTGATGGGAGAATAGTATTAAATAAACGCGCATACATTTTGAATTCAATTCAAACAAAAGTCAAGTGTTTTATTTTTTCGAGGAAACTATGACATTCGCCTGCAGCCGTTGAATAATTGGACCCACAATGTCGTCTGTAATTATGTTGAAAAACCATCCGAACCCAAACATAAGCCCCATTGAAACAAGGTAATGGCAAGTTCTATGAGACGTACAAAGAGACATTTAGGTTAGGTAGGTTAGGTTGTAGCAAAGAGTAAAGAACTACATAGAGTACGCACCACAGCTAAGCACACCTACTGACGCAGGCGGTAGGTGTGCAGGGGAAATTCCGTATATCGTATGCGTCGGCAAGGCTGTTGCTAGATGCTGGGGTAGCAATGTGTACACGGGGTATCAACATCAGTACCCAACATAGGATTTTCGTTGTATGAGATGAAGTTTCCTTTTTACAGAGAGAGCAGAACATTAGCATAGAAGGTGAGTAATACTTTCCTCCTCTTCTTCGTCTAAGCAGCTTTTGCAGAAGTCGTTGCTGAATAGGCTTATAGGACAGTGTCCTGTAAAGACACTGTAAATGCTGCTGATGTTAAATGTGTTCAGCTTTGTCAAGCAAATAAATGGCTTCTGGTTAAAGTGAGGCCAGAGTTGCCTGGATGTTTGACACTTTGTGCCGTTTATCCATCTGTGGTTTGCTTTCTTGATCGCATCAAGTTTGATCTGTAAATAACATGTAGCGATTGACATACATATCAAGTCTACTGACGGTAGAATTTCGAGGGTTGTGCCTTGTCTGGCAAGCTGATCTGCCTTGCAATTCTGTGGTATGTCTCTGTGGCCCGACACTCAAAAGATATAAATGGTAAAATCTTCCGCCATCTCGTTAAGTGAAAGTCGGCATTCGTGGGCTGATTTCGAATTGAACGATATTGCTTCCATGGATTTTATTGCCGCTTGGCTGCATTTGACGATGCTAATATGCAATAAATTCCATGTCAGCCAGGACAAGGCATCTTTGATTGCCATGATTTCCGCCAGGAAAATTCTATAATGACTGGGAAGGCGAAAAGATATGCTTCGGTTAAGCATCTCGGAGAAAACATCTACACCCACTTCAGATTCTATTTTAGACCCATCCGTGTAAATGTGAATTGAGTTGTTTGCTTCGATACAATCGGACTATCATTCAAGGCGACTGGGAATGGTTGTCCTGAGTTAAGTTCAAAATTGAGTTGGGAAGTGATGTGGTCGGTGTTTTTTCTAATGTTCAGGTGATTCAGTGCAGTAAGGGGTTAAGCTAAATAGTTGATACAATTTTTCAGAACTATAGAAGGTATGAAGGAGAATATTCGCTCTTTAGTTTCTTTCCCTTTGCTTCAACGAGAGACACGGGCACTTCAAATTTGTTTAGTGAAGTTTGTGGACAATTTCTTATGTAGGAAAAATAATCAACATCAACTTCAAGCCTTTCGTTGGTAAACGATTGGCTGAAGTAGTTTGCAAATAAATTTTAAATGATTTTGGGATCGGTTGATGGGGTATTAGCAGATTTTAAAGTAGATGGATATTTATCTGATTTCTTTTTTAAGTTAATGAAATGGAAAAGTCGTTTGGGGTTGGAAATTATGCCATATTGCATGTGGTCTATATATTGGTGATAAAGAGATTCGCAGAGGTCGCTTAAATGGAAGGATGCACAGGAATAATTTAAAACAATCATAGTCCGAACGAGATTTAAGATAAACTCGCCAAGAGCTTGTTTCTTGTGTTACAAAGTGATCATAACTCTTTGGTGAACCAAGGTGGTGAATTGGAAGAATTCTTCTGTACCATAAAAGGGACTGATTGATTAAAACAGTTTAACATTTCGGAGTAGACCATTGTTACAGCAGCATCAATAGTAATACTCGGGTTTTCAAAAACATCGTTGAAGTTGACGTTGCTGAGTAGGTTGTTCAGTTAAACGAAGTCGGTTTTATGGAAGTTAAAACTATACGATTTATAAGTGTGTGGAGTATTATTAATATTGCCATAGAAAAGGGAGAGGGCAAGAGGTGGGTGAAAACTGTCCAGTTTTGATAGAAGGTGATTGCTGTCAGAGACAACACAGTTGTCAGTGTCAGATGAGAAGATTAAGGCAAGCTGTCTACCGAAATTTTTGGTAATGCCACTCAATTTATAAAGGCCAGAATCGGAGAGACAATCAGTGAAAAGTGTCCCCTTATCTGAGGAGGGATTTGAAGCGATAAAGTGGGACTCATCGTCTGATAGACGATTGTTTAGTTGTAGATTTGTTTATGTTTCTATTTTCAGACTGTGAATAAGGTTGTACATTTTAGTAATGTTATAGTGATTAGGGTTACTAAGCATTTCGTAGGCTGATGTGTTTGCAGATAAATGACGGTTTGCGTTTTTTTTTTTTTTTTTAATTTACACGTACTCAAGGGGTTATGAATACCCTTTTATATGTTACCATAGTACGAGCGTTAGAGAAGGGTAAGAAAGAGAGGATAGGAAAGATTTTGGATGTAGTGGAGACTTAAACTCCATGGGTGGTGTCCGAACTAGCACTTTTTCTTGTGTTCGTTAAATTTGAAGAAATTCAAGATGGTGTGCATACTTTTAGGTATTACACCGACCTTTTATTTCTTTCAAATAAAAGTGAAATGGATTTTGGTTGGGATTGAACGCGCAACCTTCCACTCAACAGACGAACACATTACCACTACACCGCGGCCACCCACTACGGTTGTGAAGGAAGGGCATTCGCCTATACCTAAAACATGGTTAATGTCGATGTTGGCGTTGCATTGGCACCGGGTTGGTCTTCCACCCTTTAGAAGATGCTGGTGTGTATAGCCATATGTCCCAGACGTAATCTTACGAAAACTGTGTTCATACCTTTCGATGTAGTGAGTGGGTATAATGCTTTTGATTTTGTTGGATTTATGGATGAGTAGTGGTGATGGTAGTAGCTCCAGTCGAGAAGTTCAATTTAGAGTATGAGTCAAGCAAGTAAACAGGGGCATTATGCGCGAGATGAGCAGTAGTGTCAGCGAGTTCATTCCCTTGGATCCCTACGTGACTTAATACCCACATGAGTTTCTATTTTTCTGATCTTTTTATAAGGCAGTCTCTGATCCTATTTATAATTATGCTGTTGTGATTAGGATTCATAATTGCTCTTAAGACTGATAGGCTGTCTGTGTATATAATTAATTTACTGCGTAATTTAGCTGTTAAGGTTATGGTTTTTTGTATAGCTATTGCTTCAGCAGAAAAATGGTTGCATAAGCTGATAATATGCCATTGCTTATTATGGCGCCGTTTACATGAGTGGCAGCAAATGATGTGCTATTGTTGGTTTTAGATCCGTCTGTGAATGTAAAAATGCATTTGCTAGCATTGAGTTTGGAGGAAATGCTGAGAAATATGCGACGAAACATATCAGGGGACTTGTTCATTTTTTTTATGTGCGTTATGTCCATAATCAGCGATGTACGTTTTATGCTATGTACGTTTTATGCCATGGTAGATATGAGCATTTGTAGGGTATAATGCGTTTAGTAGGTAGATCTAAGTGTTTGGCGGTGTCGATAGCAAGAGAGATGGCTGATGGTATGCGCCTTATGGTTTTTGCATTTAAGTCGGACAGATAGTCCTTGTCAATAATTGAACCGTTAGAGTACGCTACCTTTATATTCAACTTTGCTCTGGTTGAAGTAACACGTTCGTCGAGAGATGGGAGCCCAGCTTCGGCCAATAAATTTTTTATCGGAGTTGTAGGATATGCATTAATACTTCTACGCGCTGCTTGATGATATGGTGCGTTCATCGTGTTGATTTTAGACTTTATGCAATTGCCGTAGATTAGTAACCCGTAATCGATTTTACTTAATACTAAACATTGTTACAGTCACCTAAAACTATATTTTTGTTTAAAAATATTGCAAAATAAATATTTACATTAGAAGATGACCTTACCTAGTGTGTATCAACATTAAATTTGATATGTCGCCCAGCTGATATAATTTTGACATTCTGTGTTGCTGTTTATGATTCCACCGCCATCTAGAGGCGTATACTAACAAAAAAAAACAACCGAATTGGTAATCATAGACACCAACCATATTTGAACTCGAATTCAAATTATGTATGGACGTTGGTATTGGTAAGACCTTCTATCCCACTTGAGTAAAAAAAAAAAAAAAAAAAACGGGTACTAGGATGGTAGTCGAAAAGGTACGGGAGGAAACCTTCGCGACTCGAGGTAAAGGAAGAGGAGAACAGTTTGTGCAGTGGTCAGAGACACAAGTCTATGGAATTGGTTTCATGAACGCGAATAGCATTGCTGAATAGTAAAGATACATATGATTGGAACTACAAGAGAGTTGGTGCGTTGAAGTTGATAGTGATATAGTTACAATAAGAATATTGTAAATTGAGACATTCTACAGTGGTTAAAGTGAGGAAATACGACGACCGGAGCTGCCAATTAAACCTGGATCAAGAAGAAGGATCCAAGCTGCAAGGGAGGTGGCGTGCACGCGCTTTCTTCATGGGATGCGTAATGCACCAAATGTCACAAGGTTTTGTACATATATATTTGGTATAATTGATAAATGTAACTTGTATTGGCATGTTGTAAGCGGCAATTGAATTATTGAATATTGTCTTCATCGCGGAATGGGTGCAAGTGTCTTTTGTTTAAAAAGATTTTGAATCAAGAATTTATGACATTGAAAGCACACTTCACAACTTTAAAGCATTTTTTTTTTGTACCACATGGATTAGTATCTAAGCTCTAAGCACAAGCAAAGCTTGAGGATTTAATTTGCAAGCGTGGCCTGCAAAAAGATTAAAAATTAAAAAAAAAAAAAGAAAAAAAAAAAAAAGGAAACGGAATACATAATAAGTTGTTCCTGTTAGTTTTAAGTTTGATTGGCGTGATATATATATATATATATTAAATTTGATTTGTTGTAATAAATTGAGTTTCGCCCTCCCCCGCTATTATATAAGTACGCGTCGTGTGTTAAGTGGTTGTCCAATCGATAGACCACACAATCTCCTTAAATAGAGCTCTCTTTAGGTAGGAAACGCGGTTCGATATCCAGCTAAGATACAAAAGAAGTATCAAACGGCGGTTCTGGATGAAACCAAATTTAAATATTTTCTTTGGTAAACGTAATAGTAAAAATAAAAAATATATATATATACGTATCTATATTATCTATAAACTAAGATTGAAGAATAGTTGATAATAATAGATAATAAACATTTTTGTGAATCACGCCAAATGGTGGAAATCATGGTTTTCATTTATTTCGGTTTGATCACAGCGTTTTAGCATGAAGTGCTAAATGAAATTTTCAGGGGTGTTGAAGGTGAGTTGAAGTTCCCTCAGGTGATCATGGTGTGAAAATACGACAACTTTTTCCGACGTTGGGGAAGTTTAAACTCGGCCGCAAACTTCCAGGTTGGGAGGGATAAGGCAACGCTGCAATTTCACCAGCAGCCCCACAGTGTGGTGAACGTCCGTCCGTTTTTAAAATCTTTAGGAAATCGGCATGATAAATGTTTTGTGGTAGGTTTAGTTGAGTGTGTGGAGAAAGAACCACCCCATCCGGCGAGCAGAGCCGTGCTACGCAAGCATGCCATTCTTTTCACACCCAACACTCATTTCCTCTCTATTCCCATTCCTATCCTAAGGTCCCTTCCACATCCTAAATTCCCTACAATTCCAATTCCCAATTATCCACAATTTTCCGTCCGCCAAGCCTACAACAAATGGCGCCCAACGTTTTTTTTTTTTGTGCAAGTCCTTAGTCCTTATTAGTATTTGTCAACAAATGTTTTCGGTATCAACACAAGGAAACCCGTAAGTCTTCATTTGGAATGTCTTCTATGACCAAATCGAATTGCTACGGGTGCCGTATGTGTTGATAACGATAACAATTGGAACCTGTTTAGTTTAGTCCATTCTTCAATCCTTATTCTTATTTTTGTTACATTTTACTTTCGTATCCCAACTTTAACTTTTCTTTTCACATTAGTATCGTCATTTTTCTGAATGTATCTAGTGGCCCTGACTGATGATTGTTTGTCATGTCATGTTGCACTAGTGCATTCCTAAAAACCTAGTTTTTCCTTTTCGTGTATTACATTTCAACTCATGCCAAGTCTTGCATAAAAAGCCCATGAAAGCTTTAACGCAATTGCGGGAAGTTTTGAAATGTAATGTCTTTAGTCCGAGTATTATTTTTGTGTTACCAATTTCACCACACTGGGGAATAAATCTATTAGTCCGTCTGATGTCTTCAAATTTCTAATCAAAAGTTGCCAAGTGATCACACCATGATGCGTAAGTCAACAACAACGCCACTGAAGATGACCGCCTGAAGCACCCCGATTAATTATGATAAATAATTAAATTATACTTTTGTTTAAACATTAATTTTTTTCAAATAAAGTGAAGGGTCTAATACAAGCGGTTTTGTTTGTATGTTAAAGAGTTTACATATTTATAAGTTAAACCATTTTCTTTTTCGTTTTGGTTATACATTTATTTCAAAATCATTCGTTACTATTCATTTTTTTTTGGTTGTTCTATTTATTAAATTATTTCGTTTTATTTTACATTCATTTTGTTTGTTTATTATTTATTTATTAATTCGTTTTTGTAGATATTTATTTAATTTATTTATTCGTTCATTTATCCATATTTATTTAACTTATTTTCTTTTTGTTCAATTCAATTTCGTTCGTTTTCTATTTATTCAGATATTGTTGTTTTCATACTTTTTTCTTATTAATTTTTTTTGTTCTTATTAATTTTTTTTGTTCTTTACATTTTTCTTTTTTTTGTTGTTTAAATTTTGTTTGTATATATATGTTTTTGGTAGTAATAACCAAAAACTGATTAATTTAACTTAAAATTTTAAATTGTAGAGTAGGATGAGTAAATCTGAAAAGTTATTAATTAATCAAAATATAAAAAGAACAAATTCTATTGATACGAGAAGAATTACGCGTTCTCAAGCCAATTCGCAACACTTACCACAAACGATGGCGAACGTAACACGCTCTCCAATTCCAAAAAGGTTAAATCCATCCACTGTGCCAAACACCGCAAATGAAGACTCCAACGTCTTAATATCGACAGGGGCTATTCCACGGACGCCAAATGCCACACTCTCCCCAACTCCTCCGAGAGCGAATGTTTCCCAACGTCCTTTTAATTTAGATTACCCTTACGATTTAGGTACTACATCGAATTCTTGTCAGCTACCAACCAATTCGGGTCTACCTCTTTTCCCGACTTCTAACGTTCAGTCAGGTTGCTTCTCCTCAGTTAGAGCACCGTCGTATAGCAACTTGACTAACTTAGGTGCAGCATCTCTGGAGAGTCAAAATACAATGACCAATCCACCACGACCTCCAAATGTGATTCCATCTTTCAACACCAACACAGATCCGAATTCCGATTTAAAGTCGTATGTAAATTCGGCAATTGAAACCGCAATCAATAAATACCAATCTTCGCTCAGAGAAGAAATTTCGGTAGGTCTGAGTAAGCAAATAGAAAATATGTTTTCAGAATTGTTGCTCAAAAACAAACAAATTGACAAACCTGCAGATGAAATAACTCGACCTCAAACATCCACTTCAAGCTATGTTTCGAACAAAGCTCCGACACAAAATCGATCAGGTAGGCAAAATCCTTCACAATTTCACCCAGAGGCAAGGTATTTCGATCCGGCTCCTAATGACATCAATCAGCTGCGACAAAATAGGGGTAATGAATATGGTAATAGGAATGTTCATACTTACAGCTATGATGCAAATGTTCATTACCTGGCCGGACAGCAACAACGAACAAATCATCAACATCAAAGCCATCCAAACTACCCTTTGTTGAGAACACCAATAAAAATTGACAAGTGGGGACTTAACTTTGATGGGAAGCAGGATACCCTTAGCGTAGAGGATTTCATCTTTCGCTTAGAAACCCTTCAAGTCCAATATAATTGCCCTTGGGATGAAGTCCTAAGGGATTTTCACTTGTTACTATCTGGTGGGGCATATGAATGGTATTGGCAGTATAAACGAAGCAGTTACCAACCTGCCTGGCCAGGACTACGTGATGCATTGATTCGCCAATTTCGAAATGCAAAATCCGATTTTCAGCTTTTGCGGGAATTAGATCGTAGGCAAGGGATGTGGGAGTCAACCGATGACTATTTCAACTCCATATCCAGGTTAAGATCTCAACTGCGGTATCCAATACCTGAAATTGAAATAGTCAGAATAATGAAAAGGAATTTAAAGGAAAGTGTGGGGAGGTTAGCCTTTGCAATGCCGATATTTACCATTGAACAGCTAAAAGACGCTTGTAAAGATGCCGAAAACGCGTTTCCACACAAGGAAATTCCGAAACAACAGCGACCATCTGCTAGGTATGTTAATGAGTTGGAAAATGAAAGCAACGTAGTATCCGGAATTCCAAGTGAACATTTAGATGCTGTCAATTTTTACAAAGATCGTCCAGCAACATCGAAGAAACAGACAGATCAAAGTAGGTACACGTGCTGGAATTGTCGACAGGTAGGGCATTCATTTATAGATTGCGAAAGTGAAAGAACCATCTTTTGCTATAAATGCGGCCAAGTAGGTGTGGTAACACCAAGATGTGGTCGTTGTAACCCGGAAAACCGGAGGAGGAACGCGAGTCTAGCGGGGGAATCGCGTTCGACCCAAACCCAGCCGTAATTTCAACCCGTGAAAAAGCTCAAGAATTTTCTGAAAATAATGAGAAAATTATAATATTAAAAACAGATAAAAATGAAAGCTAAAGAACGAATAGCAATGTAAATAGGATAGGCTTACAACCATTACATATTAGGTTAATAGAATATAACAATATTAGAGATAGAATTTTTGGAAGTTTTAGTTCATCAATTATATCAAATAGGATTAAAAAGACACGGGAAAGATTTAGAAGAAGGAAAGATGAAAGGAGAAGCATAGCAGCGTCTTATATTTACAATAGCTGTGATCCAAGGCCATACGCAAGGATTAAAATTGCTGATAAAAAAATGCTTGGCTTATTAGACAGTGGAGCAAGCATTAGCATACTAGGCAAAGGTTGTTTAGATTTCCTCAAATCCAGAAATATATCTTACACTTCTTTTATTTCGAATGTTAAAACTGCAGATGGAAAAAGTCAATCGATAGTTGGAAGGTTGAAGACAAAAGTAGATTATAAAGGTCAGACAAAAATAATCACATTTTACTTAGTGCCGTCTTTAGATCAGGAAATCTACCTTGGGGTTGATTTTTGGAAGGTATTCCAACTAGCTCCTAATATCATCAGCTCCATAGGTGCTTCAACTCCAACTCAAGATGACAATATCCATCAGCTATCTGAAAAACAAAAAATTAAATTAGAATGTGTAAAGGAAAAGTTTTTATGTTTTTCTAAACATGGTTTGGGTAAAACACATTTGGAAGAGCATGTAATAGACACGGGAGACGCGACACCTGTAAAACAGCGACACTACCCTGTTTCTCCAGCGGTCCAAGAACTCCTTTTCGAGGAAATAGACCGGATGATTGCACTCGGAGTTGTGGAGGAGAGCGAAAGCTCTTGGTGTTCACCAGTAGTCCTTATTCGAAAACCGGGTAAAAATCGATTATGCCTAGATTCTCGTCGGCTAAACAGTTTGACCAAGAAGGACGCTTACCCTCTTCCTCACATCGACGGGCTTCTCAGCCGGTTACAGGATACCTACTTCATAAGTAGCGTAGACCTGAAGGATGCCTTTTGGCAAATACCGTTGGAGGGACAGAGTAGAGAAAAGACAGCTTTTGCGATACCGGGAAGACATTTGTACCAGTTTCGGGTAATGCCTTTCGGGCTATGTAATGCGGCACAAAGAATGTGCCGATTAATGGACAAGGTCATCCCATCCCGACTAAAAGATCGCGTTTTTGTTTATTTGGACGATCTTTTAATAATTGCGCCAGATTTCGAAACCCATGTCTCTTTATTAGAAGAAGTTGCTCTTTGCTTACACAAGGCTAATCTGACTATAAATGTAAATAAGTCAAAATTTTGCTTCAAGGAACTTAAATACCTTGGATTTATAGTTGGAGACGGCCTTTTGAAAACAGATCCCGCAAAAGTCGAAGCTATTGAGAATTTTCCTTTGCCAAAAACTACGAAACAAGTTCGCAGATTTCTAGGTCTTGCTGGTTGGTACAGACGTTTTATTCAAAACTTTTCAACCCTGACTGCACCAATCACAGACACATTAAAGAAATCAAACACAAAATTTTGCATGTCAGATGAGGCTGTGTCAGCTTTTAATAAATTAAAGAATGCTTTAGTGAGTGCACCAGTACTCACACATCCAGACTTCAAAAAACGTTTTTATGTTCAATGTGATGCGTCAGACACCGGAATAGGTGCTGTACTTTTTCAGCGGAACGATGTGAACGAAGAATTCCCGATTGCGTACTTTTCACAAAAGTTAAATTCGTGTCAAAAGAACTACAGTGTGACCGAAAAAGAGTGCTTAGCAGCTGTAATGGCGATCAAACGATTTAGGCCTTACGTTGAGGGAATGGATTTCACAGTTATAACGGACCATTCAAGTCTGAAGTGGCTGATGGGCCTCAAAGACCTAAGCGGCAGATTAGCTAGGTGGAGCCTTAAGCTGCAATCATTTTCGTTCCTAATTGAACACCGAAAAGGTACATTGAATGTTGTCCCCGATACCCTGTCCCGTATGTATGTTGAATGTATTGACGTTAGAAATGTAGCATCAATAATAGATCTTGACTCTACCGAGTTTAAATCTAGAGAATATCTAGATTTAATAAAGACTATCAACGATAATCAGGACAGACTTCCTGATTTAAAAGTTGAAGATGACTACGTCTACAAACGAACTTTCATAGCTCCTGATGAATGTACTGTAGAACATCACTGGAAACTATGGATTCCTTCAGGGTTGACGAACGAAATTATTGTTCGCGCTCATGAACCGCCAAAAGCAGCTCATGGAGGTATTGCGAAAACCTTGAGCCGAATCCGTCAGTTTTGTTATTGGCCCAATATGACAGTGCAAATAAAGGATTTTGTGTTAAAATGTGAAATTTGTAAGCAATGTAAAGCGTCTAATAAAATTCTACGTCCCGAAATATCGTCTAGTTATTGTTCAGATCGTCCATTTCAAAAATTGTATGTAGATTTTCTTGGTCCATATCCCAGATCGAAATTTGGTCATGCGTATATTTTTGTTGTTCTGGACCACCTAACCAAGTTCGTGTTGCTAAAACCATTAAAAAACGCAAATACTTCAAGCATTGTTAGATTTCTTCACAATGACGTATTTAGCATGTTTGGAGTGCCTCAAATCATTCACTCTGACAATGGTAGACAATTTTTGTCAAATGATTTCCAAAACCTTTTGTCAAGAAATGGAATACGTCATTTTAAAACGGCGAATTACTCTCCACAGTCAAATGCATCGGAAAGAGTAAATAGAACATTGCTAGCAGCTATACGATCATATGTCAAAGATGACCAACGTGATTGGGACACACATCTTAGTGAAATCGCTAGTGCATTGAGGAGTTCTGTTCACACTGCAACAGGTGTAACACCTTACTTTGCTCTGTTCGAAACAAATATGATGTTGCATGGCAGCAGCTATGATCTAGCAACAAAACTCGATGTTATAAATGATACCGATTTCACGATACTTCCCAGACATTTAAAACTTCAATGCGTTAGGGACAAAATAAAATTGAAAATTTTACTAGAGCAAGAAAAAAGTTCTAACACTTATAACACTCGTGCTCGAAAAGTAAATTTTGTACCTGGCCAAGAAGTGTACAAAAGAAATGTTGTTTTAAGTGACAGTACAAAATATCTAGCGTCGAAACTCTGCCCAAAATTCATTATATGTCGTATTACTAAGTCAGTGGGAAGAAATATGTGTGAATTAGAAAATCTACAAGGAAAATCTATCGGTATTTTTCACGCAAAAGATATTAAACAATAGCGAACTTGTTGGAACAAAAGATGTCATTTATATGTTGGGTTGTCTTTAATCTTGGTTATTTATTTTCCTTGTTTATATGTATGCTTTATATTTATTCGTATTAAATAACCGCATGTCTACTTATATGTATATCTGTATCTTCTAAATTTAATATATTTATATACCTACTGTGATATTTTAAGCCTAGTTTAAGTTTATTTTTATATTATTTTTTTTTATTATATACTGTTATATTTTAGATCTAGCTCAATTTATATACTTATTTATTTATTCTATTTTTCTTTTATTTATATACTGTGATATTTTAAATATAGCTTAAGTTAATTTATTTATTTGTACATGTATGTATATGATGTGGCAACTTTATTAATTAATTTATTAGTTATTTTAATTGATATTAAGGTTATGTATGATGTATTTGTATTTATTTGTTAGAGTTTATTTATTTAATTATGTTATTTGTTCGATAAAATTACTGTTATTTATTTTGTAACAATGCATTGAATTGTTTTACTAGATAATAATGTACTTATGCAAATAGTTTTACGCTATATGTATAAAGTAATGTTATTAGTATGTAATTCAATTTAAGTATACTTATCATATAGAATCTCGATTTAGTTACTAGTATAATTATGTTAGCGTAGTTATAACGTAGTAATTTATCTATAATTATAGTATATATATACATATATTAATGATTATCTTTAAGTATAAGTGACGTAAACAAATATTTACGCCCCTAAGACTTTAGGTTTATATTGTAGTTAGGCATATAATGTTAGATTTATGTATGGATCATAGATGTAAATAATCTATGTTTATTGTTTACGCAGGTAAATAATTGTTATTTGTTAAGTTTTTATGTCGTATTATTTATTAAAATCGGTGTATGAACTTATTAATTTATTGACTTGGTTATTTATATATTTATTATCGTATTTTGTTATTTATTATAGTATGATTTGTTAGTTAATTTATTATTTTGTGTATTGTTATTTATTAATTTTTTGTTTGTTATTTATGCATTTATATGCACTAGGTATTTGTAATTTAATTATAATATCTGTTAATATATTATAGTCACTATCTATTTATAACACATCTATAGCAAAACTAAGCACAATACATAAATGACATACCAATGATCCTAAACCCGGTGTAGTTCCTGTGTTCTATTTGCAGCCATCATTCAAATTTCAGAAATGTATTTCCAACAGTAGGTGTGTACGAGTTGAGTTGACCTTGAAATTCTAAAAATGTATGAATTATTGATTGCACCCATGAGTCTGTACAGCAATACTCACCTACATAAGTTCAACTACATTATCGCGTACCGTGAATACCTGCGAATCGTATGCTCCTCATAGTTACCATTTGCTCACATAAGGTGTTCCATCCCCATCCCATAGATAAATTGATGTGGTCTGTAGATGTGCAAAACCAAAATCACGGTTGCATCTAATCTTATGCATTAGTACTATCGGCATCAATCATCTCGAGTAATTGTGATTTCAATTACCCTTGCAAAGGCTCGGCTAGCTCAGTCGGTAGAGTATGAGACTCTTCATATAGTGGGTTCTTCACCACGTTGATTGTTTGTATTGATTCCATGCGCCGTCCTTTATAAAACAAACACGGAAAATTGATTTGTTGACATACTTTGTTTTGTTCGTAATATTTATTTACCCACGTTCCAGCAACGCGTATGTATTGATGTCGAGTGTAGTGTAATTACGTCCACAAAGTTCCTGCTTTCTTCGTCCCCGTCTTCCATTTTGTTCATTCGAGGCCGGAGATTTGTTACAGTCACCTAAAAATATATTTTTGTTTAAAAATATTGCAAAATAAATATTTACATTAGAAGATGACCTTACCTAGTGTGTATCCACATTAAATTTGATATGTCGCCCAGCTGATATAATTTTGACATTCTGTGTTGCTGTTTATGATTCCACCGCCATCTAGAGGCGAATACTAACAAAAAAAAAAACCGAATTGGTAATCATAGACACCAACCATATTTGAACTCGAATTCAAATTATGTATGGACGTTGGTATTGGTAAGACCATCTATCCCACTTGAGTAAAAAAAAAAAAAAAACGGGTACTAGGATGGTAGTCGAAAAGGTACGGGAGGAAACCTTCGCGACTCGAGGTAAAGGAAGAGGAGAACAGTTTGTGCAGTGGTCAGAGACACAAGTCTATGGAATTGGTTTCATGAACGCGAATAGCATTGCTGAATAGTAAAGATACATATGATTGGAACTACAAGAGAGTTGGTGCGTTGAAGTTGATAGTGATATAGTTACAATAAGAATATTGTAAATTGAGACATTCTACAGTGGTTAAAGTGAGGAAATACGACGACCGGAGCTGCCAATTAAACCTGGATCAAGAAGAAGGATCCAAGCTGCAAGTGAGGTGGCGTGCACGCGCTTTCTTCATGGGATGCGTAATGCACCAAATGTCACAAGGTTTTGTACATATATATTTGGTATAATTGATAAATGTAACTTCAAGTATTACTTGTATTGGCATGTTGTAAGCGGCAATTGAATTATTGAATATTGTCTTCATCGCGGAATGGGTGCAAGTGTCTTTTGTTTAAAAAGATTTTGAATCAAGAATTTATGACATTGAAAGCACACTTCACAACTTTAAAGCATTTTTTTTTGTACCACATGGCTAAGTATCTAAGCTCTAAGCACAAGCAAAGCTTGAGGATTTAATTTGCAAGCGTGGCCTGCAAAAAGATTAAAAATTAAAAATTAAAAAAAAAAAAAAAGAAAAAAAAAAGGAAACGGAATACATAATAAGTTGTTCCTGTTAGTTTTAAGTTTGATTGGCGTGATATATATATATATATATTAAATTTGATTTGTTGTAATAAATTGAGTTTCGCCCTCCCCCGCTATTATATAAGTACTCGTCGTGTGTTAAGTGGTTGTCCAATCGATAGACCACACAATCTCCTTAAATAGAGCTCTCTTTAGGTAGGAAACGCGGTTCGATATCCAGCTAAGATACAAAAGAAGTATCAAACGGCGGTTCTGGATGAAACCAAATTTAAATATTTTCTTTGGTAAACGTAATAGTAAAAATAAAAAATATATATATATACGTATCTATATTATCTATAAACTAAGATTGAAGAATAGTTGATAATAATAGATAATAAACATTTTTGTGAATCACGCCAAATGGTGGAAATCATGGTTTTCATTTATTTCGGTTTGATCACAGCGTTTTAGCATGAAGTGCTAAATGAAATTTTCAGGGGTGTTGAAGGTGAGTTGAAGTTCCCTCAGGTGATCATGGTGTGAAAATACGACAACTTTTTCCGACGTTGGGGAAGTTTAAACTCGGCCGCAAACTTCCAGGTTGGGAGGGATAAGGCAACGCTGCAATTTCACCAGCAGCCCCACAGTGTGGTGAACGTCCGTCCGTTTTTAAAATCTTTAGGAAATCGGCATGATAAATGTTTTGTGGTAGGTTTAGTTGAGTGTGTGGAGAAAGAACCACCCCATCCGGCGAGCAGAGCCGTGCTACGCAAGCATGCCATTCTTTTCACACCCAACACTCATTTCCTCTCTATTCCCATTCCTATCCTAAGGTCCCTTCCACATCCTAAATTCCCTACAATTCCAATTCCCAATTATCCACAATTTTCCGTCCGCCAAGCCTACAACAACATCTAGCTATTCTACAAAGAGTGTTAATGTTAGACTTACATTTTTTACTAGATAAATAAATAACTATGCCGGCTCTTGCAGTAAGGCTCTTTCTAAGTTCTAAACAGTGTGAGTTCCAACTAAAATTTTTGTTAAACAACAAGCATTGTATTCTTAAGTTATCAAAATTTTCCATATTAATATCATTAAAACTAAAGGACAAACCACAACATGCCGTTTTTCGGCAAATGTGTAATGATTTGCATTTCTCTAGTGAAAGCTTAGCACCGGATCGGATTGACCATTTTTGTGTTTCTTTCACAACCTTTGATATCATATTTTTTGTCTCACCTAGATTACTGTTTTTACACAAGATGTAAATATCATCCGCATAAATGCAGTGATCTAGAAGGTGGTGTTGGGTAATTATTTTGCTCAGAACATCAAAAGCTATTATAAAAAGTACTACTGATAATGGAGAGCCTTGAGGAATGCCATTAAAAAGTGAAAAGGAAGGTGAATAACAGTTATTTGTTTTAACACAAGTTTTTCTGTTGGTGAGAAATGACTTGACTTAATTATATATTTTGGGGTCAATGCCGCAAGCTTTAAGTTTAGACAGTACTAAATGTATGCCTATCCTATCGAAGGCCCTTACAAAATCGAGCGAGAGAATTGTGACTTGATTGCGAGACGACAAGGTTTTGAAGATGTAGTGATCGAGGTGAAGTAGCGCATCCGCACAACTTTAACCTGGTTTGAAAGCGACATGATTAGGACTTATTAGTTTTCTGGTTTCAATGAACCACATAATCTCTTTGCGACTATCTTCTCTATTAACTTGGACATGCAGGAAATAAGCGAAATGGGACGACAGCCGTTTACATTGCTAATGTTTTTATAAGGTTTAGGTATGGGTACTATTATTGCTAGCTTCCAGCTTTGTGGGATTATTCATACATCGAGAATATTATTATATAGTTCCCTTAGTCTATGGCTTACTGCGCCTGGGAGATTTCTTAACATGGGATAAGATACCCTCTTTCTGCTAGGTGTTTTACCTTTGAGTTTATTTGTTAAGTTTTACTTCTCTACGAAAATTGCCGTTTGATTATTTATATGCTATAAAGTAACCTTGATTGGGATGTTTTTTGAAATTCCGCCATGCATGCATTTTCTCGCAGCGGAGTACCTTTAGCATAGGGCTTCACCAGGGAACTTTCCGTTTGGGGGTTTTTGGTGAGTTTTCAGGTATTGACTTTTTGGCAGCAACACGAATGGCTGTGAGGAGCAAGGCTGCCTCTTTATTAATATTTGGTGAGGGATTTCTATCTGGCAAGTATTCTAAAATGGTCTTTTTGAAAAAAGGCCAGTTAGCGAGATCAGTTTTGAATTTGCGACTCTCCGATGTATTCGAGTAAGCGGGGCCAATAGCTACTGTGGAAACTATAGGGAAATGGTCACTGTTAAATAGATCCCCTAAAATGTTTCAAGTAATTTTGGGGAATAATTCAATCGAACATCATGTGATGTCAATGTGAGTAAATCACCCATATCGGGAATTATTTTTTCCTGGGAATTTTTTCCATTTTCGAAATCTAGGTATCGTAGACAGCATTCGAAAAAGGGGGAAAAATCCCTGGGAAATAATAGCTATTGTGAATATGATTCCGAGGGAAATTGACGGTGAATTTCCAAGAATTATTCCGTTGTAATTTTTCTGGGGAATTTGATGTAATTTTTATGTAACCATGTAATGTTTTTATTTTCTTTATTTATTGAGTTAACACAAACAGATTATTACTTTTAAGTAAGGTCAAACACAACAAATACAAAACAACTGGAAGAAATAATTACTCAAATGGAAAAATATCCAGATATTGCAACTGGCTTTACCAAAAGGAAGAAGTGAAATAAATTTGGAAAGGAATAAAGAAAAAAGTCAATAGTTAGATAGAACAGATAGAATCTATAAGAACAGTTCAAACAATTTAGAAAAAATAGTAAAAAATTATTTTGTTGTTTCTTACAATGATTCAGGTATCTCCAAAGGGTTCGATTTATCCCTCAGATTTCTCCTGATGATTCTTTGCTGAATCCTCTCATTTTCCTCGTTTTCTTCATCCACTAACACAAAAGCTGCACTTCGTATCATAATTATATCAGCCTTATCGGGAACTCCGAGGGAAAAGAAATTCCCTCCGAACAATTTAATTCACGGGAACAAAATTCTCCAATCGCGAATTTAAATAGGAATCAATTTTCCCTGGAATCAGTTGAACCAACACCAAAGTGTGAAAAACTTCATTCGAAACTCATTTTCGAATGTTTTGACATTACATACTAATATTCAACCACCCCATGAATTCCGTTCCGATTAATCGCAATTTTAATTGAAATTTAAAAATAAAACATAAAAATGCAAAGAATAGCTCATATATTAATTGCTGAAGAACAACAGCAAATAGAGAGAAATGAATTGAGGTCTATCAGACGAAATTTGAGGGATAAATCTAACACCCTAGAGTTACCAGAACAATTGTAAGTTGAAACTAAATAATTTAAAGAGCAGCTTATTCCACTCAAGTCGTTATTTTTTAGATTTCATCATTACTACAGAGTAAAAAAGCCGATGTTCAAATACCTGCTGGATTTGCTATCAGATTCCTTACCACAAACCAAAAAATCATTCGCAGTTCCTCCCATTGTTAAGCTAAGCTCATGCTTACGCTTCTTTGCCGAAGGTGGCTATCAAACAGGAGTGGGAAAAGATCACGAGATTGGACTTGCGCAATCATCTTTTTCAGAAGTCCTTTCCAGTGTGTTTAAAATATTTGAGGAAAAACTGTGTCCAATTTGGATAAACATGCAGATGACGGCGGAAGAAAGGAGGAAAACAACTTTAAATTTCTACGAAAAATACAGCATATCAGGAGTAATAGGCTGTATAGATGGAACGCACATCAGATTCATCTCTCCGCTAACGTCCAAACATTTATACTACAACAGAAAGGGGTTCTATAGTTTAAATGTTTTACTGGTGACTTGAGGTTTGCATTTACATTTTACGTTCATGAGTCCATATGTATATTTCGCAGGTATGTGATGATGCAATGCGAATTCGTTTCATAGACGCTACACACCCTGGAGCATGCCACGATGCATTTGTGTGGAAGGTTAGTGAATTAAGATCATGGATGGAACAAAAATATTTGAATGGTGACTGAAATTCGTGGATGTTAGGTAAGTCAGTTTATAATGATTTTAGTTCATATCCTTTAGAGCCATGGTTATTGACCCCCCACAGGACCAATGAAGAGGAAACGCCTGAAAGAAAATTCAACGAAGCCCATACGCTCTGCCGAAATATTATTGAATGAACTAACGGGGTGCTGAAAGCATGATGGAGATGTTTGCTCGGTGCACGAGAGCTTTATTACCTTTCAAAAAAGCGATCCAAATTGTAAATGCTTGCTGCGCATTACATAACATTTGCATACATTTCACCATCGATCTGCCAACCCCTGATTTGCTCATAGATAACGACTCCAATAATCTAGAAGAGATATAGGAAATGCTCTTTAAAATTCACTTTTTATTATAAAACTATTTAAATAAATAAACAAAAAATAATTCAATATACTTAATTGTAGCAACATGAAGAAAATTTATTTCCAATCATGAATTAATGATTGCAATCAAGTTTTTCGAGTTTGGCTTCTTCTATAGAAGACGTTGTTTGAAATCGAATTTAGCTTTGATTTCTTGTGTTCTTCGCCTTTCCATTTCTAAGTTGTGGCGCTTGGTTTCTTGAAAAACTATTTTGTGCTGATCATATAGTCTATCAATGGCGGTATATTTTTTTAACACTTGCTTCTATTTCGTCGTGATGACTTTTAGTACATAAAATAGCTTCTCAAATTTTATCGCACAATTCAAATCCAAATTTCGCAGCACATGGGTAGCCTTCAACAGATTCATGCATTGCACACATATTCTGTATAGCTTCTTCCATAGCGGTAAATTTGTATTCCCTGAATGGGCCACCTCCAGTAGAATTTTTGTGTTTCAGGTTTTCTGACTTTTTTTTTCTCACGTACTTTTTCTTATCAAGCCATACCTAAAACTAATTATTTTGAAATATTTAAAAGAATGATGAATATCAACAAAATATTATTTTCTTCCATTCAAATAATGACTTCACTGGCGGCCCAGTACTGTTCAGTTCCTTTTCTATCAGTTTCCAAAACTTCTTTGTTTCTTCTTTCCCCCGTTGTGTGGTAAACCCATTTGCTATGTCCCGATTTGTTTCCATCAAATTAACTAGCACCTCCAATTGTCTCTGATTTGTGGCGTTAGACCTATTTCAAAAAAAATTTAAACAAATTTTAATAATTTCATCAAAAATTCCTTACATTGTTGTTCTTCGTTTGAAGCTCCCTAACAAAATAACAGAGGAATAATTTTGAGGGTAATTGCATGAAAATTCGCTGGAAATTCTATTCGCGATAGCTATATATTCCGAGCGATTTTTTTTCCCATATTCGAAATTAATTCACGATAGCTATTTGTCGAACATGGGAAATATTTTCAGGGAAATATTATTCACTATAACCCCCAATACTTCCGTTTTTTTAATAAAAATTGCAATTGTTTCACTTAAATTCTCGTTTTTAGTCAAGCATATGTGGCTGTCAAAACATTCGAAGACAATTTCGAAAATATTTTTTGACATTTTTACTGTGGTAAGACTGATTACAAGGGAAAATGATTTCGATGGAAATTCACGATATGTAGATGTAGTTCCTGGGAACAAATAATATTCGTGGGAAAAATATTTCCTTCGGAATTCCTGATAGGGGTGAATGTGCTGTGTGTTGAAAAATGCGTAGGGGAACCATCATTCAACACCATGAGGTTTGAGTTTGATAAAAACTGTTCGAACGTGTATTATTTGTAGGAGAACCCCACAAATTACACCAGGCATTAACATCGCCAACACTTAGAAACGGAGGTTGAGTTTGGTTTAGTATATTTTCTAAATCCCTTGCAGAGATGGTTTGATCAGGCAAAATGTAAATGGAGATTAAAGTAAAGTTGGGGGTTGTTTGAGTTGTTGATGGGGTATGTACGCTGCTAGAAGAAATACCTTGTGTAACTGCGGAATATGTTGTGGACAATAACGGAGTTGGGTTTTGCTCTCTGAATATTTTCTTTGCGTCAGCCATGGTACATTATTTAATTATTTTTATTTTGATAATTTCTTTGTCATTGAGGTACCGTTTGAACGTTTTAGAATACGCTGGATGCTCTTCTGAACAATTGGCACATAAAACACGTGTGTAAATTTGTGGTTTGTGGGAGGATGCAAGTTTCACAAACGAGTGCGCTGGTGCACCTCTTGGTGGTGTGGCCAAGAAGTTAACAGTTTCGGCAACGCATGGGGTTGCGGAAATATTCTCCTACTTTTATGGTATGCCAACCAACAATGACAGTGTTTGGAGTGCGGAAGCGGTCAAAAGTAAGGAGAACGAGGCCAGTTGAGCGAAGTTGGTTATCAGTTTTTGGTTTTTTGAACTTATAAACCTCTGTTACTCCTTGGGCTTTTATTTCGTTGATTATTTCATCTTCGGGGAGGTTTATTAGAAAAGGGACGTAAATTATACCTTTAGATGAATTTAAGTTGGAGTGAAGTTCAACGGAATAATTTGGCTACTTTCTCAGATTTCGCAAGAAGAAGTAGACTGCCGTCACGTAGTTCTGTTATATTTTCATATGCAATACTTATGCCATCTATAGCTCTTTTTAGTAAGAAAATACTTGTGGAAGAAAGGTAGCTTGTTTTGGTCACTAGAGGATATCACTATGAATTTAGGGTCTGGCATTTATTTCGAAAGGTTTATTAAGATCCATATGGGTATACGTAGTTTTTTTTATTGTTGGGCTCAGACAGCAGCTCGAAATCGAGCGTCCCAAACTTGTTGGCCGTCCGTGTTGGCGGCCCAGGGGCCATGTTTAACCGTCACGCACTTAAAAAAAATTATTTTTCGCGGTACCGGAAGAAAGCGAAAAGGGAATGCAGAAAACAGAGAGGTTGAGAGAGCAACGGAGAAACTCACTTACTCAAACGAATAATAATTGATAACGAAGTTGCCGGCTGGAAGATCAGATGGTGACTGCCTAAAATTAAGACAACATCAGTAGTTTTTAAAACATTGAGCAGATGATCAATCGCGTCTATGGCAAGTTCATATGTTTGGGTGGGCTGGGAATGTCGAATGAAGCAGCAGAAGATGTAGATGTTACGCCCAGGTGTACTAATTTTTACACAAATGAACTCAAAATTAGCGGTGTGCGAGGTTGAGAAGAGTGTTTAGTCAAGGCGGTTGTATTTTGCTAAAAGAACACCGCGACCAGAGGAATCGTCTTCTTTCCCACTACCATCGTTCCGAAACACAACGAAGTCCGGTGAAAAATAGTTCGCTGCTATGGAAATACGGACGGTGTTTTAGTTCGGAGGCCTCTTACATTCTGGTAATAACCAGACAAACATTAGGGAAAGCTAACATCGACTTTGTTTGGATTTGGAACTATTATGATCTTGTCATAAAAGATATATTTATTTTCAATATGAAATAAAATAATAATAATAATAATTATAACTTATAAAGTGAACAAATTATTTGATTGCTTAACCGCCTGCTGCTGCTGCTGATGATGAACTGCGAGATAGAGAAATGAGAGAGACGGCATGTAAACAGATATTACAACCTACACTAGTGACATCTGGTAGTCGTTGTTTCCTTGCTCTCAACACCTCCCTCACTTAAGATAGGTCATAATCCTTCATCCAACCACGAACATGAATATTTCGTCCTGACGAAGACACCTCCATAGAACTCTGATGATTCCGCTGCTGCTGGTGACTTGAAATCGAGAACATTACGGTTTGGTGATGAACGATATACTTGCAAATGTTTCCAAGTACTCTTTACTACTTCCTTTATGCTTGAGCTTCTTAAGCGCTCTTTTAAACGTATCCACCAATCGCTCTGCTTGACTGTCGGACTGTAGATGAAAAGAAGCTGTCCGTAGATGTTGAATTCATCTGGACTGCAAGAAACTTTGCAACCCCGCATTGGTGAATTGAGTTATATTGTTTGCTGACAGTAACCATATCGAGAAAAATTCAGTAAGATTACTGATGATAACGGTTGATGTTACATTAGTGAGTTTTAATACTTCCAACCATTTTGAGAATGTGTCCACTTTGACGAAATGTTATACCTACGATATCAATATGAATTCGTTACATTGCAGATTTTTTACTGGCCATGATTGCAGTGTTGTTTTGGAGACTTGGTAGCGGTGGCAGAGGATTGAAATTGTCGCACATATGATGTTATGTCTTCATCTATCTCGGGCCAATACACATGACATCTGCCAATGGTTTTCATTCGGTCTATATCAGGATGACCTCGATGAAGTTGTCGAGTAACTCGATTTTGCAGAACATCCGGTATGACGATCCTGTAGTTGAACATCAAAACTTCATTGGCTACTGCAAGGACTTCCCTTCTGGTATAGTATGAGGACAGTGAGGATGGTATGGGAGATTTCGAACCTGAGTTCATAGCTCTGATGACTGACTGCAAAACTGCACTGCTCTTTGTTGCGTGTACTACCATTTTGAAGTTGCCAGGAAGCACTTTGATTGTTTTGAGGAAATGAGATGAAAAATCTTCCTCAAATCGAGCGCAGTCTATGACTATATCTTCATCCAATTTGTTATTTTTATCAATTACGCGTGAAAGAACATCAGCACACCCGAATTCTGTTGTAGAGGTGTATTCAATGTCAAAATCGTACATCAATAGAGTAAGCGTCCATCTCTGTAGCCTGTTTGCGGTGTATAAGGGAATTCCTTTCTTGCTTCCGAAGATTGACAGAAGCGGTTTATGGTCCTTGGGAAGATTAAATTCGCGACGGAAAATCGTACGGTGGAATTTCTTAACAGCGAAAATGAGCGCCGCCGCTTCTTTCTCAATTTGACTATACCGCGTCTCAGCTGGTGTCAAAGATCTAGCAGCAAGAGCGATTTCTTTTTCCGAACCGTTTGGAAAAACTTGCATGCGCCTATCCTGACATTGGATGCATTGGCTGCAACTTTTATGGGTAAGTTCGGATTGCAATGTGAAAGCAAAAGTCCTAATGCTGGAATGGTTTAAAATTTCTCGAATGATTTTTGGCATTTATCCGACCATTAAAATTTTGCATTTTCCTGTAGCATGCTATCCAATGGTGAACGGATTTCTCTCATTTACTTCAAGAACTTACCATAATAATTATCAGCTCCGAGAAACGATCTGAGCTCGGTGATGATCGTCGGTGCTGGCATACTTCAAATCCGATCAATTTTCTCTGGGTCTGGCCTAAAACCATTCTTGTCTACGATGTGACCTAAGTATTTGATTTGAGGTGCAAAAAATTAACACTTCTCTATTTCGATTCGAAAATTGTACTCCATGAGACGTTGAAGAACTTGGTTTAGATTATGCATGTGGTGTTACAAGTTCTTTCCAATAATGACTATGTCATCTAAATACGCTGCAACGCCATCCACACCCGCAAGCATTGAATCCATTAGTTGCTGAAATGCTCCTGGTACAGACTTAACTCCAGGCGCTAGCCTATTGAACGTAAATAAACCTTTATGCGTATTGATGGTAAGCATCTTCCTGGATTCCGGTGAGACATCAAAAATGGGCTGTTCATTATTTTTGCGAAGATATTCTCAGGCAGGGGAGTGGATATGGATGTGGCTCCAATGATTGATTAAGACTTGAGGAGTAGTCTTCACAAATACGAACTCCTCCAGACGCCTTTCGTACAACTACAATTGGTGCTGCCCAGTCTGAATAGTCAACTGGACTGATGATATCGCTATCTTGAAGACGTTGAAGCTTCTGTTCGATGGGCAGCAGTACTGAATATACAACTAGCCGCTTACCCCTGAAGACTGGTGTTGCGTCAGATTTGAGCTGCAGCTGTACCTGTGTTTTTCTACACACCTGCATTGCTGCATTGCGATCAATTGCCGGTTCAACGATTCGACTGCAGACTGCGCTTACTGATTGATCCCACAAATTGAATATTTCGAATAAGTCAGTACCTGCGATATTTAAGGAATCAATTTTGGAAACATACAATTTACAAATTTTAACTTCCCCTTTGAGCCGAACACGCAAGTTAATTCAGCTATCAGCTTGATGTCGTTCAGCGATGCACTTTTGGCTTGGGTTTTCTGAAGTGATTTTCCAGGTTGACCCAACTTTTTCCACGTAGCGACGCCGATCAAGCTGATGTCAGTGCCTATGCCAATTTCAGAGATAAGGGAAGTAAAGAGATACCAATCTTCGCGGTTTGCCTACAAGCTAAATTCACCCATAATTACGTATCTTACAGATACTATCACATTTTTAAACAAGTATGCGTGAGATAAGTTATTCCCCACATTTTTTGCTCAAAATTTTTCGATTTTCCCCCGCTACCTCGCCGACCTCACCAGCAACCATCACAGAAAGGGGTGAAAATTTACATAGGAGTTAAAACAGCTGTAGCATTGCCACCAACAATGAGCGCATCCAAGAAAAATTTAAGAAATAAGCATCGCGTTCAGTTTTGAATAATCAATTTAATCAAATCTTGAAAATATATATTTTTTTTATTTTTTATATGTTATGGTTGAAAAAATATTAGTACAAAAAAAACCTACTGCGAACAATAAAATAGAATTCTAATTTTTCGTGTGCGTTGAATTCATTAATACTTGAATTAACTGAATTACTGCATATGTAACTAAGTCCACATGTTCCAATTGTCCTATTTATCTGTCTAACTCATTCTGTGATATTTTGTTATATTATCTTTAAAAAAACGGATAAGGATTTTATTACATTTACCTACATGCAATTAACACAATGTGTGGAAAAAGGATATAAGTTTTATTACGTATATCCGGCTGTAGCAGACATTCATAAAAACACAAGATGTTCTTAATGAGGAAACATTTTTGTTTTTTTTTTTCATTTTAAAAAGTAAATAATGACATAATTTCGAATCGAGAACATCGTAAATGGAGGAATAAATATTGAAGTTCGATCAGAAGTTTAGCCACTTGATTTAATTGCGGGTTTATGGCATACTAAAACACATTTTCACTTCTATCTAAGCATAAATCTTATTACGAAAATTATTGGAACTACGATATTTTACAAGATATACATACTTTGCTTAGTTATGCCAAAAAATAACAGGAATACAGACTGTGACACAACTGTTGCAGCCGTATTAATAAAAAAATTAACAATTATTATCTAATCTTTTGATTAGCTAATTATGAATTAAGAATTTTTGAATAGCTAATTGACGTTTAGTGACAAATCTCTTACTAAGTACATATATTCCATATTCCGTTGTTGTTTATGTTATTTTAATTCTATATGTGCAATATAGTTTGCAATTTCATGTGCAGAAACAGTCACAATTCAATTCACCTACTTCGCTAATTTATTTTATTTTATGGTTAACAACGTAAATTAACTTATATTTGTTTTATTTTAACCTGCTCAGCAGCTCGCTAAAATTTATCAAGTGGCTAATTGGATATTTGCAAAAAAATGGGTTCAAATATGTTATGATTACTTTTGCTTCTGTTGAAAATATGAATATGAAATGGGCGAATTCGTTACCATTAAATATGAAACTCAACTTTATCTGATCAACAGAGACATAATAAAAGTCGGTACTTCAAACACCATTTATATCATTTATAAAAATAAGAAATTATCCTCTTAGTTGGAAATATACTATCTTCAGAATCTTGCTTATCGAATAACGCAACACCAGATCACTCCGAAGTAGGAATCGACTACGAAAACTCGTAGAGAATTATTATATTAATACATCCTCTCGGAAATCATCTTGTTTCAAAATGAATTATCACACTTGAATAGTTTGTTTTTGTCCTTAAGGAGGAGTTGAATAAATTCAATTCATATAATTTACAAAACAAACATTTACTTCACTGAATACATTCAAAAACATATGTTTGTATTCACCAAAACATACAATTTTGAGCTGTCATTTAATTATTTGGTTTGTTTACATATTTTTTTTACTATTTTCGTTTGTTTGTGTAAAATTGAAGTGCAAAATAAAACAAAAAAGTGCGCCCAAAGGTTTACATAAAGTTAATTTGTGAAAACCGACAGGACAAAGTGCGAATATATTTCCACGCACGGGAAAACAACAAACGTAAAAAAATAAATGAATGTCGACTGAAATGTCATAAAAAAATAAATCTACCACACTGCTAAACAGCTGTTAATGAAAGTGTACAAACCCAAAATTTCTCGTCTGCTGAATTGTTTTACTCGGAAATACATGTATTCACAGACAGGAGTGCATTGGCGGTGGATTACAACAAAAACAACTAACTCTTGCGGGGATTCAGGGTGAGAGAGGTAGAAGTTTGGTATCTCTTTACTTCCCTTATCTCTGGCCAATTTGAAGTTTGATGGAGTGCTTCTTGGTACTAACGTTGACTGACACAAACTTTCGCCGCTGGGCATGATTGATGCAATTAACTTGCAATCGAAGAGACTTGTTCCGGGGCGAACATTTCTTTCGATTTTGATGCTGCTTACTCTTTTCGAACTGGTTGTTATTAGGTTTATTGCTTTTCGAAAAGCAGTTGCAGTAACCTTCCTTGTTTCGATTGCATTGCGTGCATTTATGATTTTAAAACGTGCAATCTCGTGAAAAATTAATTTCACCACAGTTCCATCATGGTGTTTTTGGTTGGCTGCTTTAAAGTTTTAAATGCTGCTGGTTTTTAAATTTCTTCTGCATTGGAATTTGCCTTTCCGTTTTTACACCATTGACTGCCACGAGCGGGGTTGACGAGTGTTCAATGAGGGCTGTATCTTTTGTAAGGTTATTCAAATCCAAAACGTCGTCTTCCAACGCAGACAATAGTTTGGTACGAATGTCAGAATCAGACCCTGATTGAAGACCTGTGACAAATACCAAGCATTTAAATTGATTAACTTTCAATTCATTTAACTGGAAATCTTCGCAAGATTTATTGACCCGTGCTGCGTAAGTGGTAAAATCCTCTTCTGAATTTTTCATTGTTTGCAAGCACCGAAAACGTGCACTGCAGAGAGATTCTGTTGCACCAAACATAACTTTGTGATTTGTAACCATTTGATCTAATGCTATGTCACGAGAATTCTGGGGTAAAATGTTTGATGCATATTTTTTATAAGCGATTGGACTTAATTTTGTCATCAATAACCTCACTCCTGATGCATCATCGAGTTCCTTTCCATCGACTTTAAAAATGTCTTCGTGTCGGGAAAACCATGCATCGAACACAATTTCATTTGCAGGATCGTAGCAAAACTCTGAAATGCTGTTACTACGGTATACATGAGGACCTCTTGGCTGTTGAATGATTTGTTTCCTGGCATTAGTGATTCCAAAAGTTTCGATTGAATTTCCAAGATTTGAAGAATTTTTTCTTCGTTCGCCATTTTGATTTTTTTACCCTCTTTGTGTTGAGCATGCAGCAACAAGTTTCGCGGAAGCAAAAAACGTTTTTTTCCTTAACATAAGCACGCCTCGTTATAATCCTCGTCGCCAATTATTATGGTCTTGCCATAAAAGATATATTTATTGTCAATAAAAATTAAAACTGTAATAATTATAACTTCGGAAAAGTGAACAAATTAATTAATTGCTTAACTGATGAGAAATGAGAAATGAGAGAGACGGCATGTAAACAGATATTACAACCAACACTATTGACATCTGGTAGTCGTTGTTTCCTTGCTCTCAACAGGAACTTTATCAGATGGAGGAGCGTGTGTGGATAGTTGGTTAAGAGCGAAAGGAATTATTCAAGTCGGCACGTGACCTTTGGCGGTGAGACCTGCGGCAGAGATAAGGGAAGTTACTTCCTTTATCTTTCCCTGCGGTAAGAGCCGATGTAAGAAGCGAACGAAGAGAGATCGTTTGCTACTTGGAGTGATGGTATGTTTAAACGTGGTCTAGTGGTATTGGACGAATAAATGCATCAAAGCATTCACATCAGTGGGGAGACACTCTTGGGAGACGGAAACCTTAACATCAATGAACATGGAATCAGCCTTATCGTGTAGATATGCAAGATAAATTCGGACATTATCGTAGATTTTTCGATCTCTAAGTCGTGAAATTAAATAGCGATTATCGCCACCGGAACCTGTAAATTGTTTCGTAAGATTAAAGCTTAGTCGTATAATTAGGTTTAGAGTTCGTCTTAGAGCCATGGTTATTTTTTCTTAATTTTATGGTTATTTTTATCCGGCTTATTGTTATATCTGTCTGTCTATTTGCCGTCCATCCGTACGTCCGTCTGTAGGTAACCGGTTTTTGGGCCTTAAATTTTGACCTAGGACAGTAGAATTTGGTAATGTGATCCTTGTACGTGCTGTTCGAACAAATGTAAACATTTTTGAAATCCGCCTGCTGCCACGCTCCCTTTTCAGAAAAACCTAATTTTAGGCCATACCGAAAGACATTTTAAAAAATATCTGAAAAAAGTCATATAGACAATCCTAATACCTATATATCATGTATACAACATTTTTTCCACGCCTACTTTTTGGGGTGTTTTCCATAAAAAAATATTTTTCGGTAAAATTTTAAACATTTCGAAAAAAAATTTGATGCAAAAAAATTGGCTTTGGTAATACAAACATTTCTTTCATATATCATTTTTACCCACGCCCACTTTTTGAGGCGTTTTCATACAAAAACCATTTTTATACCCTACGCCATACCATATGCAGGAAAAAAAACGTTGTTTTCGTCGAACCATACAAGATTTTGATAAACTGTCTGAACAATATGTTGCGACAATTTAAATTTTAATATATCGTTGCCATAAAATCCACATTTAAGGAATATTAATTTAAAGGATGGCATGGGATAGGGTATAAAACGATCCACACAGTGGATTGTAGCCTTCTCATATGTTCTGAGTTTGACTGAAGAAGGACGTCGAAGTCTTAACGTAAGGAGATGATTGAATCGCGAATCTATTTGTTAGAAATCGTTTGCGTGGAATAGCTTGGTTTTAGATCTTTTATTGATGTATTTAATTGATTCGTTGGCCTAGTTATTGTTATCTCGGCCAAGCTAGATATTTGCTTGTCTATACGTTTAAATTTAGCTTTTAAGAAGTCTCTTGTAATATAAACGGATTTACTAAAGTTGGCAACATTTATTACACTATTTTCAAGTTTTAAAAATCTGTCCGTTATATTTTTAGCCAGAGTTTGTTGATAGGATTCATTCCTTGCAAGGAGTACATGAGAAAGTGTAATGTTCTTGCATTCATTACAAAAATACAGTAGGTTGCCCAACAGAGATTGCATGAAATGATTTGCCACAAATTCCCTTACAAATAACACAGTCGGCATTGTTATCAACGGTTGGCAACTGGTTGTTGCGCAAGGTATGGTAAGTTAGTTGGAGGTTAATGAACAATAACGTAAACAAACCGGCCGAGGCGAAAAATGTAGGTCGAATAATTTGAGGGCGCGTTAGCGAAAAATGGACTTTTGAGACAGTCCATTCTTCAGCGAGGTAGAGCAGGACTGGGATGATCAGGGTCTAATATAAGATCTCCTTAATAGTTCGAGTGAGGGCTTTACTGCTGAATTGGCTTCTTAGCCCGAACAAACTGCGGTTGGCAAGAGTAATTCTTCGTTTAATTTCTGACGAGATGTTGTTGTCAGAGTTAATAGCGGAGTCCCGTACTACCTCAAAGTTATATCTGTCAATGGTGACGCTCTGTCCAATTCGTCGATGCTGTCTGTCCTTTCGTGTTGGCAGCATATACTTCGTCTTGCCCTCATTTACTGCTAAAGTCATTTTTGGCGCTTCCTTCTCTATACTAGCAAACGTGGCTATGACATCACGTTGGGTCCTACCAATGATGTCAATATCGTCGGCGTATGCTAGTAGTTGTACAGAATTTTGAAAAATTGTACCTCTTGTGTTGGCTCGTGAGTTTTGCACAATCCTCTCAAGAATCACATTGAAGAAGTCACATGACAGCGCATCGCCTTGCCTAAGTCCTTTTTTGGTATCGAATGTGTCAGAGAGGTCGTTTCCGACCCTGATGGAGCAGCGAGAATTCTCCATCATCATCCTACACAAACGGGCGAGTTTGGGCGGTATACCAAAACTAGACATGGCTCTATAAATAGTGTCGTATGCGGCTTTGAAATCGATAAATAGGTGGTGGTTATCGATTTGGACTTCTTGGGTTTTTTCCAGTT
This sequence comes from Rhingia rostrata, assembly GCA_949824845.1. Taxonomy (NCBI): domain Eukaryota; kingdom Metazoa; phylum Arthropoda; class Insecta; order Diptera; family Syrphidae; genus Rhingia; species Rhingia rostrata. The sequence continues at coordinate 25,844,905 of OX463759.1, read as the reverse complement.
TCTGCCGAAGTGTGAACCACACTGATGAGGGCCGATCAGGTTGTTGGTAAACGGTTTCAGGCGTTCGCATATTACGGCATATAGAATTTTTTATGCGATGTTGACGAGACTTATGCCTCTGTAGTTGGCGCAGTTTAGAGGGTCTCCTTTTTTGTGGATCGGGCAAACGATGCTGAGGTTCCGTTCTTCAGGCATACTTTCATCCGACCAGATTCGGCTTATGAGTTGACGGATGTTACTTACCAAGTCATCTCCTCCGGCTTTATAAAGCTTGGCGGGAAGACCGTCATTTCCGGCAGCCTTATTAAGCTTCAGTCTAGATACTGCTATCCTCAATTCACTCAGATCGGGTGGTTGGCAGCTCTCGCTGTCATTGCCAATATTGAATGGTTCGTTCTGCCTGACAGCGGAATGTTGTTCGTCATCGCCGTTTAACAGTCTGCAGAAGTAGTTCTTCCATATCCTCAGCATCGACTGTGTCTCAGCTACGATATTTCCTTATTCATCTCGACAGGATTCTGTTCGAGCCTTGTATCCTTGGGTTTGACGTATTACACTTTGGTAAAACTTGCGAACGTCTTTCCTGGAGTGGCACCTCTCTATATCCTCTATCGCGCGCTTTTCTTCCTCTTTTTTCTTCTTTCTAAAAAGCCGGTTTTCTTCCCTTCTTCTCTGCCTATAGAACTCAACGGCAGCTCTCGTCTTCACCTGCAGCTTAGCCTTGTAGGCCTCGTTCTTGGCTGCGAGCATCTGTGGGCATTCCTCACCAAACAAGGGGTTTCTTGCTGGTGGGCGCTAGAAACCTAGCACATCAGTTGCGGCTGATCTAATGGCTTGTTGGCATCGTTGCCATAGTTCTTCGACATTCTATGTTGGTGGTATGGTGTTAATCGAGAGGTTTAGGGATACGCGTTGCGCGAAGGTCTTGGCGGTCTCTTGCGATTGCAGTCTTTCGACATTAAACTTTTTTACAGTATTTCTGGATTGTTGTGGCGTAGTGGATATCCACATTCTAACCTTGGCTGCAACAAGGTAGTGGTCCGAGTCGATGTTAGCTCCTCGGAATGTTCGCACATCCAAAATACAGGATGCGTGCCGATTGTCTATCGCTATGTGATCACTTTGGTTGACCGTTCGTTGATCTGGAGACCGCCATATCCTCTTATGGATATCGAGGTGAGGAAACCGTGTGATGGCTATAGTGGCATTTCGTTCCGTAGCGAAGACAATTAGCCTAAGTCCGTTAACAGACGTGTTGTCGTGTATGTTTCCGACAATACTGCTAAATATGTCTTCACTTCCTACCTTTGCGTTAAAATTTCCCAGCAAGATTTTAACATCGTACTTCGGTAATCGCTCAAATTTTTTGTCAAGGAGCTCATAGAAGCAGTCCTTAGCTATATCATCTTTTTCTTCCGTTGGGGCGTGAGCGCTTATAAGGCTAATGTTGGCAAGTTTGGCCTTGATGCGGATCGTTACAATGCGTTCGCTAATGTCTTAGAAACATAAGACTTGTTGCCTAAGTCTGGCAGTTATTTCAAATCCACATCCGAATAGTCGCTGTTTCTGCTCACTATAACGCGGTCCGTAGTAGATGTAACAGTTTTTCATCCTCTTTTTGCCCGGCCCATCCCATCGTATTTTCTGGATGGCAGTAATGTCTGCTTTGTAGCAGTTTAGGGCTTCCTCTCATGTTTAATGTTCTCAAATTCCAGGTGCAGATACGAACGTCGTTGTCCTTTTTTCATTCAGCCGTGTCGTCAACAATAAAATCAGTCCTTTCCGAGGCTATTGGTTGCTTCGTAACCGTTAGATTTTTCCATGATTGGGTAGTTAACCCAAAGCACAACCCCCAACCTGACTAACCCTTGAAATTCCTAGACAACCTGTTGTCTGAATATGCCGAAGCAGCTCTCTAGGTTCGCCTGGGACAGCAGGCCGGGTATTCATTCCGTGCCATTCTGACCTGGCTGTTTATAGTGTTGCGCTTATCGTTTAGCAAGTCAAATCCGGTTGGATGAGACCAGTACCCGATGGTTATCACTTGGAGGTAAAAAATAAGCACTTGATGTGTAGTCAGAGTTACAACACTAGGCATTGCCAAGTTAAAGCCAATCAAAATCTACCCTCGTTCTACAACACCCAACCATCAACCATTGGGTGGGTCAGAAAGCGAAATATTAAATGGATTATTAGGCAAATAATAATTTTTTATAGTACTAGGGGAGCGAAGAGAAAAGCGACTGAACACGGCGACGTACAATTGCCGGGCTGTGCCAGTACGACCCGCAGTGCGTCATATGTATGACTTTATAATCCTTGGTATAAAAAAAAGTGCACTTTTCGAAACGATGTAAATTAATAATAGTGCATTTGATATATTAGTCATACCAAATTCGATATATTAGGAGTGGTTTTTATGTATGGGTAAACAAGGCATTTCAATGTTTTTTTATCCTAAAATATTTGGAAACCTGCACTTACATGCAGCGTTGCCAAGTCATTCTCGCGTAAGAACACCGTTTTTTAAATTATCAGCGTTAATTTTGGTCTCTTGGGCACCAAAACTGTATTTTTTTTAAACAGCTCTAAATTAAAAAAAAGGGGAAAAAAGCATATCAAAACTCATTTTATTTATACAGAGTGAGTGAATACAATACTGAAATTATATGACCATCACAGAAACTCCACACTCCACTGGTATAATAGAAATAGGATAGGTCGAAAGCAGAATAAATCAACAAGCAATCCTATAAAAGCGACAAAGGTATTATTCGCTTAAATTTTTGAAAAGAGTGGTTGAGGTCAACGTCAGTGTCAAACTGTCAAATGACAAACTGACATCATCTGTAGGAAATCAAACTTTGATAGAAACCTTTTGCAATTTCTCATTGAAATTGCATTATTATTCACGCTTTGCAATAATAGGTGTCAGGAATTCCACTTCTTTTACATCAATGCTATGATTAAACACACTCACTTTCTATTTTCATAAGTTAATAATTTTTGTTTCACAGAAAACAACTTATATTTTTATGTTTTGAATGCAATAAATCAGCACTCCAAGTGATTTTGACGTTTTAATGAAAGAGACAACGCACGTGTGAGAGAGAAGTCTCGTGACCCATATAAAATTCCCATCGTTTTCCTCCAAAAAGAGACAACACACTTATGAGGGAGATTGTTTCGTGAACAACTCTATACTAATATTTATCAGAGTGAGTTAGAACGCATTACATTTTAATAGAAATGAAATAGTATAAAAGGAAACGATGACCACATTCAAAGAAAGAGAACAAAAAATTGGCTTGCAGCGGCAGAGTTAAAAAAGCACTAAAATATATTTTTAAGCACTAAAAAAACGCCCAAGCGCTAAATATACTTTTTCGGCACGAAAACTAAATTCTGGGCACTAAAATTAACGCTGAAATCAATGACTTGGCAACGCTGCTTACATGTTCGTCTATAACTTGGCATCTTGTGGCTATCATGTACCTATAAATTGAAATTGTTTGTCTTGTCTACTATACAGCATTATAGTAACGGGTGATCCAAGTAGGGATACTTTTTTCAATAGCCTTTTTTGACAGATCACGTGTGAGTCGTGTCATGCTGTCATGTTATTTTTGCTTAGTATTGTTTGGCATTTCATAATGGAAAGACTTCACGTTCTGTGAGGAATGTGTTTCGTGCACTTCGCTTAACTTATGGTCAACATAATCGGCCTACTGAGCGTACTATTCGCAACACCATCACCCATTTTGAGACCCAGCATTCATTATTGGATAATATTCGACCGAATAGACCACGTCCAGCACGCTGTGAAGAAAATATAGCGGCCGTAGCTGAGAGTGTACACGAAGACCGTAGAGAGTCGATTCGGCGCCGTTCGCAGCAACTCGAACTGACGTATGGAACGACTTGGCGCATTTTACGTCAAGATCTTAAATTGAAAGCGTACAAAATACAGCTTGTGCAACAACTGAAGCCGCTCGACCTTCCCAAGCGACATAGCTTCGCTCTATGGGCTCTTGAAAAGTTCCAAGAAGATCTGACGTTTTCGAGGCAAATTTTGTTTAGCGATGAGGCCCATTTCTGGCTCAATGGGTATGTAAACAAACAAAATTGCCGCATTTGGGACGAAGAGCAACCTGAAGACATTGAAGAACTGCCACTTCATCCATAAAAAACAACGGTTTGGTGTGGGTTGTGGGCCGGTGGAATCATCGGTCCATATTTCTTTAAAAATTATGCCGGTGCGAACGTAACCGTCAATGGCGACCGTTATCGTGCCATGATAACCGACTATTTGATGCCTGAAATTGAAGCTCGTGATCTCGGCGACAATTGGTTTCAGCAAGACGGCGCCACTTCCCACACATCGCATCAATCAATGGACTTATTGAGAGAATATTTCGGTGAGCACATAATTTCACGTTTTGGGCCGGTCGATTGGCCACCAAGATCGTGTGATATCACCCCGTTAGACTTTTTCCTGTGGGGATATGTAAAGTCAAAAGCTTATGCCGACAAACCCGCTTCGATTCAGGCCTTGGAGGAAAACATCACGCGTGTCATTCGCCAGTTACCAGTCGAAATGCTCGAACGAGTGATTGAAAATTGGACTCAACGGATGGACCATCTGCGACATAGCAACGGCCAACATTTGATAGACATAATCTTCAAAAAATAAATGCCAAAGAATGTTCTTTCAAATGCTAATAAACATTCTCCATTAAATTTGAATTTTCTGTGTTTTTTTCTTTAAAAAAGTAGGGAACCTCGAAATGGATCACCCTTTACATGTTATCTTTTACAGGCGTAAAGGCGCTTCGCTTACTGTTCTGAATAAAGAAAATTATTTTCTTGCTGTTACATTACAAGGTGGGAAAAGAGATCACCCTATTGGAAGATGCTCTTATTTTTGCAAATGGTCGCCAATGTGAAATCTGTTTTGACAATTGTGGGCTAAACAGATGTAGAACACAAGTGAACAAGTCATGGAGCAATACACTCCCCAAGAACGCGGAATAATCGAAGTGGACTATTTTTCGACCAAAATCATAATGAGCGATGAGACTCATTTCCAAAACTATCGCTTCTGGGGCACCGAAAATCCACGAGTAATGCACGAGGAGCCAATAAACATGCTCAAAGTTAATGCATGGTATGCTGTTCACGCTGGAGGAGTCATCTGGCCATTTTTTTCGAGAACGCCGCTGGTCAAATGACAACAGTGGACGGTGCGCGCTATAGGGCGATGTTAACCGAGTTTCTTACCGCAATTGGACGAATTGGCGAGCCACAACCGATATTCTGAAGGTCAAACAACATCGGATGACTTCTTTTGGCCCATCTGTATTTGTGAATTTGCTTTTGACCTTTCTGAATGTTCACCAATTTTCAATATTTCTTCAAACTTTTGCTAAGTGACAGATGAGACAAGATTATATGTTTGATTCAAGAGATCTTTTCGTGTAGGCATATCGTTTGGAGAAAGGACGTTGGTGCTCCGGTATGCATGCCCAAGAAAGGTTGGTGTTTGCCAATAAGTAAATTTAGGTGCGTGGGATTGTACGTGAGCAAGATCAAATTATGAAACTCATCGGTGAGTCCAGGAAAGCAAATCCATTGTTGTAAGGAATCAATCGGAAGTTGCTAAATGTATGGATGAATGTTGAAATGACAGCTGATCGATGGTACTGCGTTTCTTTGGTGTGTTTTAGCGAAGGTGTGTGTCTGACGTCTGAAGTCTGTAATTGAAACTTGAATCCAAACAGTTAGATGTGATATGGCTGATGTAGTTTTGGAGTATTTCCTTCAGGAAGGACGGTGGACGATATGCTAGATATCGGATAAGCCTATAAAATTTGTGGACGAGAGAGTCGTCAAATGGAAGATGAACATCGGTATCTGGCCTGATTCTAGTAGGATGACGTGTTCAAATTCGATGATGTAGGTATTCAGTTATATAACGGTATTTTTTTTGCCAAGATTGCCTTTGGAATGTTGGACGGTTTCATCTATATTTGGGAGTCTTAACGAAAGTTAGAGCTAGTAGCTTTGGTTGGATTTTGTGAGGTCCTCACAATGAAGAGAGAATATCTTCACAATGGAGATCTTGCAGAAGCGACTGATTGCAATGTTTGTATGAATTTCTTTTTAAAGTGAAACTACTGTTATAAATTTAGATTGCAGTGTGCGAACATACCCTGATGTGTGAAAATCGAACAGATCCACTTAGTGTTCATTAGTGGTATTGGATGCGCCCACTAAAATGAATGACTGGAATAGTGGTATCTGTCAATACCACTTCTCGAACAATCAAGAAACTACGGGAGTCTCCGTCTCTTTCTAGATAGCATATATAAATAGAGATGAAGCAAGTTAGTCTAAATTGTGACCTCAAAGTGATTTAAATAGTGAGTGAATTACCTAAGTAAATTTTGGAAAGTGGTTATTGTGTGTGAACATAATCGTTGGTATTAGATATCAAATAAGTGAATTAAAGCGATTGAATTGCTTAACGAAAATAAAGTCATAACCGTTTTGTAAACAATATAATTATAGAAACAAGAGTGTGTTTCAATAAATTATTGTTAAACCTAAAACAGAAAAGTGTTTTATCATTCGAAGCGCGGCTTCATTCTAAACTACTTTAAGGACGGTGTGAATTCGATTTAATAAATCGAAAGAGATCAAAGAAAATATTGGATGTCGTCTGATCACTGAAACCAAGTAGTTTCGGTCGCGGTTAGTACTTAGATATGTGACCGCTTGGGAACTGAACAAACTATCAACTATTCCTCTATAAGGCAATAAAATTTAATTTACACAAGCAATTATTTCTGTAGGCCTAATATAGTACTTGTGCCCGGAGATTGGCCATTTTTGCAGTCGATTGTTTGAGCAAAAGGCTGTTGAGGAAATTGTGCAGGAAAATTTACAAGCATAACCGGAGTTTAGTAAGGCTGTTTTTAAGGCAACAGAGAAATACATTCGATGCTGAGGATATGGAACAACCATTTCCGCAGACTGGTAAACGGCGACGACGGACAACATTCTGCTGTCAGCAGGACGAACCATTCAATATTTGCAAGGACAGCAAAAACTGTCAACCACCCGACCTGAGAGAAATAAGGCAAGCAATATCTAAACTCAAGCTTAATAAGGCAGCCGAAAATGACAGCCTTTCAACTGAGCTTTATAAAGCCGGCGGAGATGACTTGGTAAGTAACATCCACCATGCCTAAAGAATGAAACCTCAGCACCGTTTGCCCGATCCAAAAAAAAGGAGATCCTCTAAAATCCGCCAACTACAGATGCATAAGTCTCCTTAATATCGCCTACAAGATCATATCCGCCGTAATATTTGAACACCTGAAACTGCTTCCCAACAACCTGATCGGCCCTTATCAGTATGTTTTTAGGAAACATTGATTTCAAAGCCGCATGCGTCATATAGAGATGCACTATACAGAGCCATGTCTAGTTTTGGTATACCGCCCAAACTCGTCCGTTTGTCTAGTATGCCGTTTGTCGGAGACGACCTCACCGACACATTCGATACCATAAAAGGATTTAGTGAAGGCGATGAGCTATTTGACTTCTTCAATTTGATTCTTGAGAGGATTGTGCGAAACTCACGACCTAACACCAGAGGCACAATTCTCCAATTCTCGGCATACGCCGACCATATTGAAATCATTGGTCGGATCCAGCGTTATGTCATAGCCACGTTTGCTAGTATAGAGAAGGAAGCGGCAAAAATGAGTTTAGCAGTAAATGAGGGCAAGACGAAGTATATGCTGTCAACTCGAAAGTACACGCAACATTGACGAATTAGACAGAACGTCACCATTGACAGATATAACTTTGAGGTAGTACGGCACTTTGTCTATCTCGGCTCCGCTTTTAACTCTGACAACAATCGTAAGAAATTAAACGAAGAATTACTCTTGCCAACCGCTGTTTCTTCGAACGAAGAAGGCAATTTAGTAGTAAAGCCCTCACTCGAACTACTAAGGAAATCCTTTATAAGACCCTGATCATCCCAAAATCGTTGGCCGATTTGATAGGAAAATTCTTCGAATAATCTTCTTAGCGCCACTTATGTAAGTAAGTATATCCAAGTTGGTTAAAAGTAGGTTATTAGTTTGTGTGTTGCTTATATGTGTTCTTAAGCTTTTCATTTATCCTTTTGCGATTTCATCATGCATTTTCTTAGTATAGATCTTTCAAAACGATGTAGGTCATGAGCTACTGTCGGAGAAATTTGAAACCATAAAGCGAAGCCATAGACCAGTATTGGACGGATGAGTGCTTTAAACATTAGAAGCTTAGTTTTAGATTCAACCTCAGAGGAATTCAGGATAACTTTTAGTTTTGCACTGCCTGCTTTACTCCTATTGAGGAATTTTCTTTGCGTGGGGATTCATTTTCCAACTTTCATGTAAGAAAATACCGATATTTTATGAGAGGTTTTATAATTAATATGTTTCCCTCCAAGGTAAGTGTGAGTTGCTTGCTTTTTCTGACAGCGAGGTGATGCCCGTTCGGAGAAACATTTCGGACACATATAAGTTCACACTTGGACGCGTTAATCTTGATGCCCCAAGTATTATAGTATAGAAGTATTACCTCGAGGTGTTTTTTAATGCCACTAAGTGCCATGTGGAGTCTTTCGTGGGATTCGAAGTTTACGGTGTCGTCCGAAGATAGATTGAGTTTAAAGATTGAAATTCTGAAGAGACATCATGGAGAAGAATATTGAAGAGGAGTGGGCCAAGTATAGAAGCTTGGGGAACTCCTGAGGCTTCTGGAACTGATATGGAGATATTGTCATCAAGATAAATATTAAGACTACGGTCAGCAAGGAAACTAAACATCGTTTTTGTGAAAAATGTAAGAAAATTAAACGAAATTAATTTTGAAAGCAGACCATCATGCCAAACAAGATCGAAAGCTTTTGTAAGGTCCAAAGAGTAGGCTACGATGCATGATTTATGTCTGGGATAATTAATGGAATGCTTTTTTGTTAAACCGTATTGTGTTATTGGAATAACTCTGTGTTCCGTAATAGGAATGAGATTAGCTTTCTTTCAGGTAAGGGGAAAGAATCCGTTGTTAATGCAATTGTTGACAATAGGAGTCAAAAATTAAGGAATAGTAGGTACATAGTTGAGCATTTTCTAATCACGAAGTTTGAAATAAAATCTGTCTCTGAAGATTTTTTGTTGTTGAGGTTGTAAACGATTGATTCTATTAACTCTGCTGAAGCAAATTCTTCCTCAGATGTGGAGAATGAACTATTGTAATTGGTGAATTGAGTAATCACAGAATTAGAATTCATTAATTTTTTCTGAGTTGAATAGTATGTGTGTTTTCGTAAGTAATATGAGCTGAGGGTTGCTCGATTGCTTGTTTTCGTCCAGTGATTCGATCAATTTCTTTAAAAACAGCAGTTGATGGTTTAAGCTGTTAAAGTTTATTTCTATATTGTTTATTCATGTGAGCATGAATCTGCTCGTTTGCTTAAGCAGTTGATATGGGAAGAAAGTGATTTGTAAGCTTTGTTAATTCTACTACCTTCTCTATGAAAAATTATTTTAAATTATATTTTCAAAATCTTCCTTACCTTAAGGAGTTTGAAAATTTCATTGCTCAAGTTTTTGTAGGAATTTTTAAATTTAATTTTCTTTGAATGGTAGTCTATGCAATCTTTTAAAGAGCTGGAGAAAAGCTTTACAAAGTGCTTTACTTTTCATTGGAAAAATTGTTATATTAAGAGATTGAAGTTTTTATGTTAAGTCGTTATTAAAGAAATCCCAATTGGTTTCCCTAAATGAGATATTAGATGGAGGATCTGGCAAAATAGGGGAGATTTTAATCAATTCCAGTGCAAGAAACACAAAGAAGGGGTCTGAAAAAGGTTCCATTGTTAAACAACTGAAGTTTGTTGCAGTATGCTGTGGATCTCAAAGGTTTGCCAAAACATTATATAAGTCAACAACTGATAAGGAGGTCTGGTTGGGCTGTTAGGAGAGATTTTATCCGAATTAAGGAACACGTTGTTTAAACCAAGAGAAAATATGAAGCCCGTTAATATTGATCATTGTATCTCCCCAGAAATTGTGCCGGGCATTGAAATCACCCCCTATGATGAAAAATTAAAATCTGGATAGTAAGGAATGAAAGTCGTTCATGGCATTGGTTAGTCTGGAACCTGTATTGCCGGGAATATAAATGGAGACAAAAGCGAAGTTCGAATTCTGTCCCGAAGTATCAGTTAGGGTTATTGAAACTATTGTTGTGGATATTATATCATTTCGGAACGGAACGATTCTGTACTTAAGTGTATCATTAATTAAAACTACTGTGCCTCTACTGGCATCGTTTCTCACTAATAAGTAGTTATCGAATGACCTCTGATGATTCGCTTTTAAAAATGTTTCCTGAACAAAAACTGCTGTTGGCGAGATGTCTCCCAACAACAGATTTAGCTCAGAGCATTTACATTGGTGTTGGCTGAAACACGTTTTAGAATCATGGTATTCTATGCATTTTGGGCATTTGCTGAAATTTGCTGGATGGCCTACCGATCCACAGTTAATACAGGCTACTTTGAACCTGTCATAATTCAAGTTTAAAGAGCAGGCACCTGCCTCATGAAACTCTTTGCACTTTACGCATCTATTGGCAAATGGACAGTATGCACTTACGTGACCAAATATCCGGATCGTTTGATGGACTCCCATCTTATCTTATGATTTAAAATATTCCTGATAGTTTCCACTTTATTAAGGCTATTCACTACACAGATATATATTCCCAGGTCAACGTTGTTTCCTTTTGACCATATCGTTGTGAATGGTTTGATTGGCACCCTCAATGAAGGATCCACTCTTGCAAAATCTTTCTCTATAATTTTGGACGAGAATTCCTCGGAGAGACCTTTAAGAAAAATTGAAAATATTTTCAGTTGCTTCGGCACAAACGAAAAAGAATTAACCTTCATTTCGCAAAGGCTTTTTAAAAGATATGAGTGCAAACCAACGTCCCTTACAAAAATCGGAAGTCTGCCTAATCCTCTATTTATGAATTTAACATTGTCTGTGCCACTATTATAGTTATTTTTTAAAAATTCAAGTAAGTTCTTCGAGCTTACCCTCTTAGCAAAAATAGGTGGGCAACAATCGTACTCCTTATGTACAATTTTTTTCGAGCTTATATTTAGAGTTTTCTCAGGAATGTTACCAGAAGCGTCCGGAGATTCCTCGTCCAAAACCGCAAATCTATTTCCATATTGTTTTTTTTCTACAATAGTATCAGCTTTCTTTGATGGATAATTTTGTTTTTAAGATTAGCACTATTTGGCATCACCGGGACACCTTTTTCACTTTTATCGTTTATTATTAACGATTCACTATCGCATTCATATGTAGCCATGCGCGGGGCCATAATGTCGGCGTCGGTCTGGGCTAATGGAATTGAAGATGGCGGACCACCGCCTATTGTCTCAATAATGTTTAATTTATCCCCCTTGGATAAAAGTTTTGATGGAGGAATTAAATTAGTATTAGTGTTAAATTATTAGTTTTAGTTTTAGGTTTATTTGTTTTCTTTTGTTTCCGCACACTAATAGACACGTCCGCTCTTTCTGACACGTAAAAAGTTACTACTATGATTCTTGGATGAGTGACATATCATCCGAAACATGTAGTGGCAGACAGCCGTCAAACGTCGCCAAGACAGACGGTGATGCCATCATTTTGTGTACCGGTAGCAGCCAGCCGCTAGGTACCTCGTCATATGCGGCCAAAAAACGTAATTTATCTGCAGCAACGTTCAGTGGCAGCCAGCTATCAAAATCTGATCATGTAAGTCTCGCCGGTAACATCTCTCAGACTTCGACAGCAGAAGTCCACCAGCCAACGTTTTTCAGACCTGAAAGTAACAGGTTGAGATGTCTTGAATCTGCAAATGCGAAGTTATCAGCGCAGTAAAATTAATTGCAAACCCAGTTCGCCAACCTGGTGTCACAAATGAAAGCCAGTCAATTCGATGGAAACTCTCCAACCTTAAGTACAAAAAGTAGTCATTTCCAGCTACAGCCACTTGCATCAATGAATGCAAATAATCCAGCGGTCATCAGTCAGTTGCAAAGTCATCAGCTTACAACGTCATCGGAATCCATTGCCACCGCCACAAAACAACAGCAGCCGATCTACACAGTTAACTCAGCTCAGTCAATTGGTGTCGATACAGTTCAGCTAAGTTACGTATACAACCACCAACTATACCAAGTCATTCGTACACATCTTATCGACCCAAGCTGCACGACTTGCCAATTTTCAGTGGATGCCTGGAGGAATGGCCGATGTGCATTGCTTTCTTCAGCGATTACACTGATGCATATGGCTGTACTGTTCTGGAGAACATGCTGGGTCTGCAAAAAAGCCTAAAGGGTAGTACCAAAAAATATGTGGAAAGCATTTTAATTCATCCGAACAATGTTGCAGCGGTAATTGTACAGTTCATAGTTCAGCTTCGGCTGCCCCCGAGCATCTCATACGAAGTCAGATATCCAAAATGAGGACTTTGCCGAACATAGCTGCCATTCGCATCGATTTAATTATTTATTTTGCCACAAAGCCAGCATTGCGACGCTTTCTCAGTACCCAGTTGCAACGAAGTCACATCGAAATCCACGCCAAATCTTATTCTGCATGCTTATGACAAAAACACCGCGTCTGTTAATGCGAAAACAACTAAGTTATGTACTATTTATTCGCAAAAGCATAATAACTTTCTCAGTGTGCAGCCTTCTTGAAGATGAGTATAGTCGCGCGATGGAAAATTGTGAAAGAGAAACGAGGCTGTTTTTCGTGCCTGGTGCCAGGGCATGTCGTGTTTTCTTATCGCTCCAGAAGGTGGTTGCCAGGGCCTTACTGGAATTAACCATACAATGTCACTTAAATTGCGAAGTCAAAAGGCAACTTCAGAGCAGTCAACTAGTTACAAGATTAGTGTTGTTGCCAATGGAAGTACTCGGTACGATTTAAAAAATGTACGTACACATCACAATATCTCTTCCAATGCAAGCGGTCGACTTCAATTAGCTGAAAATTGAGGTTGATGTTAAATCTCTGCCAATCTATGGATTCAAGAACACAGTGCCACAAATCTTGATAGGGTCAGACAACTTTCGATTGATTTTAGATAGGTCAACTGTATTCTATGCTGCGGATGGGCCAGTTGCAGTGCTTCTGTTCATAACATCTCTGAAGACAATGACAGAATGGCAAATAACACCCTTTTTCAGTCAGTCAAGCATTATTTTTTAATGGACAGCGTGGATGCTGCGTCGTTATCAGAGCCGGAGGAGTCTCAGGAGAATGTGAGAGCAAGAAATTAGCTGGAAGGTAAGACTGTCACGTTGCAAATTCTCTGGAAAGATAATGGCTTATGGCTTAAAGTCGTCTAACATCTGTCAACCGCACACTTAGCAAGGATTCTTCGTACGCTGCCGATTTCGAAGACATCATAAATGGTTACGTCGCCAAGGGATACCGCGCAAGTTCTAAGCCGAAGAAGCCGATGAACGAACATGATACCTTCTTTATGTTCTTAACCCACATAAACCTGGCAAATAGTGTTTGGTGTTTGACGCTGCGGCCAGAGTAGAGAATATTTCGCTTAACACAACATTGCTAAGCGAACAGAACAATGCCAAGACTTGCTAACCGTTAAGCATAAATTTAGAGTGAAGCCAGTGGGAGTGCGTGCAGACATTTATGGCAACAAAACGATAGTCCTGTAACCATGGAGACTTTCGTAATGCAGGTGATGATTTTTGGAGCAACCTGTGCATCTTGTTCCGCCGAATATATGCCGAATATACGTTCCACTATACGTCGATGATTTTGTCTGTAGTGGGCGTTGCTGAAAACCGAATGAATCTTGTTCAGAAGGTGTATCTAAATCTTTCAGGGTTCAACAAAAACTACGTTTTTCTATGGATATTTTATTGGATAGGCTTTATATATCATTTTCCCAGAACAATGCCTTTAAAAAGTGGGCGTGGTTGCGTACGACCCAGTCGTGCACCCGCCAGTAGTTTTATTAAATGTTCTGATGTGGGTTTTAACTTTTTGTTTGCTGGGCTAAGCCTCTAGCGTGCGAGTTTTTTTTTGGCAAATTCAAAATTTTAGGTTTTGTTTCACTCTTTCTTTTCTTTTGTTGCATCGCGTTCGCTAACGACAACTTCGGCGACGACAGACTTTGCTGTCGTTTAACAATTTAATTACACTTGTATGAAATTTAATACTTTCCAAAATTTACTCAGTCAACACTATTCAAATAACGTTCAAGTCACAATTTGGACTATCTCGCTGGTTGTCGCTTCATCTCTTTTTATACCACTCCACATACTGATCTAGAATGAGATGGCATATTCTCGGAAGATTCCGCAGTTTCTAGATTGTTCGAGAAGGGGTTTTGACAAATACCACTATTCCAGTCATTCATTCCAGTGGGCGCATAAAGTACCACTAAAAGGCACTAACTAAAATATGGAAAATTAATGAAAATTAAGTGAAAAAGTCAACAGATCTTTTGATGATGAAGGACTTCTGTTATTGAGAAACGTCGATAGAGTCATAGAACCATAGCCATTGCGAGATAGTAGGAGATTAATTTTTCTTCACCAGCAAAGTACTCGGATACTCATAGAAAATACGATCCAGTGTGGTACAAAATTGGAGGCAAAGAGAATGAGTATGTGAATGTGAATAAACTGTGTATGAGAATTTGAGTCTGAGTAGGTATACGAATACAAATACTTAGCTACTAACGAGTCTTCAGTGTTCTGAGTGAATATGAGCATTAGTAAGCGCGTGAATACGTATCTGAGGACTTGAAGTGAATAGTGAACACATATATATTCGAGTAGGTACTCAAAGCGGTTAGTGAGTACGGAATACGTATCCGAGTACTTGGCAGGTAACGAATACGAATATGTACATGGCAGAAACGAATACATTGTACCGAATGAGTACTCATTTTACACCACTAGCCGATGCGTGATGTTTAACTGCAACCCACTAGCACTCGTCGGTTCATTATACCCTATCCCATAGTGAAATAATTTAGCTAGGTTTACCTCAAAGTATATGGATCGACCCAGAATCGCTGAGTTGATTAAGCCATGTCTCTGGTAACTGGTTTTTGGGCCTAAAATGTTGAGCTAGGGTAATGAAAATTGGTACATGTGACCCTTAAAATTTTTGAAATCCACTTACTGCTACGTCCCTTTTTATAAAAAAAACCTAATTTTTGGCCAAACCGTTAAAAATGTTAAAATAGTGTCTGAACAACATATCTACATTTCGTCTGTACAAATTTTTTTGCCACGCCTACAAATTTGATTTAAAATAATTGGTTTTGGTAATATAAACATTACTTGCATATATAATTTTTACCCAAGCCTACTTTTTGGAGGCGTTTTCATACAAAAACCATTTGTACACCCTACGCCATACCATATGCAGGAGAAAAACATTGTTTTTGGTCGAACCATACAAGATTTTGATAAACTGTCTGAACAGTATGTTGCGACAGCTTCAATTTGAATATTTCATTGGATATTGTATAAAACGATCCACACAGTGGATTTTAGCCTTCTCATATGTATTTTTTTAAGGGAAAGCCTATATACGGTGGGCATGTGATACTTGTTTACGCCTGGGGTTATGCAATATAATCATTCTATAGATCGTATGTTGTTTTATCTAAAAGAAATAATTTGCATATCTGTATGGGTTTCAAATTGTTAATTGTTAAGTTAGTAAATGGAGTTGTTAGTGAAGTTACTCACTAATTAGTATTACTTACCACACTTGGTAATAGGCTAAGCGTTCACCACCGATCTAGTCAGTTTACAATAAACTGATCCAGTGTGTTAAATTGAAAAAAATTAACTTACGTTACTTCGTTTCTGAATGTTAGCCAATAAGTTGCGTAGTAAAATTTAGAAAAGGCAAGAAAGTGTTTTTTCTTTGTTTTCTTTATTCTTTAAATATTCAATACTGCGGAACATAATATGCCAGTAAACTTACTCTTTTTGCCGAAAATCTTAAACGTGAGGAATCTCAGCAACATTATTTGCTGATCCAGTCGAGTCGGACTTGAGCCAATTAATATAAGTCGAAACTAAGATCGGTACAATCATTGCAATTCCCGAATACCGAACCCAAGGTATGTGCTGTGCAACCAAATTAATTTTAATGATTGATTGAAAAGATAGGTTTCTTTTCGTTTGGAAAAAAGAGAATTGCGCGTGTGATAAAGCAGTTTAGTTTAAAATTTTTGAGATGAAACAAAAACCTATATGCGCATTTAGGACATATTTGGTACATTTTTTGATCATAGCCGATGGAACAGTCTGTTACGGTTTTATCTCGTAGTTTTTACAATTTTTCCAACTGCTCTTGGGGAACACAGCAAGCGGTATTTGTGATCCTGTTAAGATTTATCGTTATTTTTCAATCGTTTTCTGCAGTCCATACAAAAACTTCACTTAATTTTTACATCAATGAAACTGCATTTTGCTTGTTTTGTCTTTGAAAACTTGTTTTATTCATTCCATTTGATTTAAAGGTGTCTTTGTCGGAAGATTTTTATTTTTGTGTGAGGAAAATTAATGGGCTCAATAAAAATTTGTGTAATGTTCCCAATAAAGACACTCTAAGTTTTGGTACTTTGAAAGTTTTGAAAAGGGAATTTGAAGTTTTGTGGGATATATTTCGAGCATTTTAGGACCAGTGTATGAAAAAATGAGGATAAAATTCATGGAAATTAAGACAAAACATGTAAATGTTTTATCATGTTTTTTAACGATGGTACGTACCTACTATAATAGATATAACGAAAATCGGCTCAAGAGTGGAAACAAAGGAACATTTAGTTGTATGACAATTTAACCCTGAATATGAATCCAAATGGGGAAACAGAGTTCCACCTTGTGAGGTCGAATGTTTAGAAGTGACTATCAAAACTGGCCAACATTTCGCGATATGTTCACATACATGAATATTATCATTATTCGATATATAGAAGCTTATCCATTTACGCCTTAAGACTAAAGGGGAAGCCGATAAAATTGTTGAAAGTTTTCCACTAACAACAGATCATTTTCAACTATCATAAGATGCTTTAGTAGCTCAATATGAAATTTAAAACATCCTGACGAATGCCCAACTAAAGATAATATAAGTTTTTCAATATTAATCACATATGTAATTGTTTATTTAATGCATGTTAATTATTTAATATTTATTGTCGCGCTACAAATGTTTACTTAATCCATTGTACACGTTTTTCAAAGTCTACGTTAACATTTATTACTTTGGTCAGCATAGTTTTATTAATGATCATTAATTAAATATTATGTTTTATGCTATATGTTCGCTCTCTTAAACCGCTACACTAATGAGAATGTTTGGGCTATGCGGCAAGCACTTTGAAGAATATCACAGCAGCGACCACATCTTACAGTGGTAAACATTTTGGGTTAGTAATAAAATTTGTCATTTAAAGAATTCGAATCGTTTAATTTCGTTGAATTATATATTTTGTTTTTCTGTTTCTTTAAAATTCTCAACAATAAGTCATTCGGAGCAGGAATAACCCTCAATTTCTCATTGTTGATTTTATTTCAACACCATGACGAATAAAAATATTTGATTCGCTAATTGTGTTTTTCAGTTTCAGTTTTTTAATAAAATCTTTAATCACGAATATATTAATTCTCTTCCGTCGATCCCATCTTAGAGAAACTTCATCAACCGTCTTTGTTTTTAAAACTGACAATTGTTATTCGATTACAATTTGCATAGTTTCTCAAAATATTCCGTGAAATACATTTATATCTTTTTGAGCAAAATCTAGCGAGAGATGATGAAAATGTCACATTCGAATCGTTTAATTTCGTTGAATTATATATTTTGTTTTTCTGTTTCTTTAAAACTCTCAACAATAAGTCATTCGGAGCAGGAATAACCCTCATTTTCTCATTGTTGATTTTATTTCAACACCATGACGAATAAAAATATTTGATTCGCTAATTGTGTTTTTCAGTTTCAGTTTTTTAATAAAATCTTTAATCACGAATATATTAATTCTCTTCCGTCGATCCCAGCTTAGAGAAACTTCATCAACCGTCTGTGTTTTTACAACTGACAATTGGTATTCGATTACAATTTGCGTAGTTTCTCAAAATATTCCGTGTAATACATTTATATCTTTTTGAGCAAAGCCTAGCGAGAGATGATGAAAATGTCACGTGGAAATTTTAAGATGAGTCCCTTGTATCTAGATATAAAATACAGAGGTCATAACATCGAGTTCAAAAAAGGTCAATACTTATCATATAGAACAAACGAGTTTTAATTGCAAGTTATCTAATAGAGTACTTTGGGAAACTATCTCCCTCACTAATTCGTGGTCTCTTTGCTAGGAAATGTAGGACAACAATGAGATATTTTGGAAATTGTTTTCATACAGATGTAAGTTTTCTCTATAATAACCATCCGTTGCGCTTATGCAAGCAATTTTTGGATATGGGTGTTTAGTTGCGACAAAAGTTTGTACAGAACCAGAAGTACCTCTACAATTGCCTTGCAGTTAGACATTCGGTGCAGAAATAAAGTGTCTTGTTAGCAGTTTGGTAGAAGACATCACAGCTTACTTCACTTTACTTAACCCAGCCCAATTTCTAAAGATATGATATCGCTCTCTGAGCCTCTCGCCTATAAAATTCCACCCCAATAACTTCCAATATAACTCTACAACTTCAGAAACTCAATCTTCTCCCCAGCTTGGAAGTTTTTTAGTTGTTTTAGTTAGTCGGGAAAGAAATGTTTTGCTGGCTACCGTCTCGATTAAGATTATTGTTCAAAATCAAGTGTTTCTTTTAAGAACTTTTATCGAGCCTGGTTCTGAAGCAACGTACACTGAACCAATTAAAGCTTTTCACCCATTCAACCAATGCATCTATTTGTGGCATTGGGTAGGTTCAAAGTGCAACCCATTCTCAAATCATTTTTAGATAAGCAGATTCAGAAATTTTTGGAATTTAAAGAAGTTCCGGAAGCTAAACACTTATCAAACGAAGATACATTTTGTGAGCAACTATACGTAAAGACAACAACTCGCAGCTCTGGTTGTAGTTATATTGTCAAACTTTTATTCAAATCTCATGGATTTAGGTTGTTAAATGAGTCGTGCCATCTCACAGTATCTTCATCAAGAAAAGCGTCTGAAATATGAAGTATCTTTAAAGGAAGAGTATATAATGGTTGTTATGGACTATATGTCTTTGTTTCACATGGCTCCTCTTTCCAAATCCTGTATACCCTGTTGTATCCAATTCGTGGTAAAGCCTTACAGTGCGTCAACAAAAGTAAGAGTTATTTTTGATGCAAGTGCTTCTATTGATAAAGGAGTGAGTCTCAACTAAATTTTAAGAGTGGTCAATCTTGTGGACTGCATGTGGACTGTTAACCATCAACGTCTGCTTGAAAACATTCCTAGCTGGGATATTTTGCACCAAAACTTTAATAGATACTTGAAAAATCATCACGAACTAAGGTTCTAGGTATAGGTTGGAACGCCTCGAAGACCGCTTTTATATATAATGTTAGGAGTATATCCCTTGCCGGACTCTTTAACAAAATGTGAATTTTTTTCAAACATAGCAAAAATATGACTGCATAATTTAAATTAATTGGAAACGATAAAACTGCAGCAGAATTACTACATAGCTAGGAAAACAAAATCGAAACAGCGGTCTAAAAAGATATATAAATAAAAATCGAATGTGTCAAATTTAAAATGTTTGTAATTTTTTTTTAAATGCTCATTATAACCCAAATTGGGGTTTAACGGAAAGAAAAATTGATTGCGCCCACATTTAGGCCCATTTTTTTGACAGCCCCCCATCGTCCGATGCACGATGGATTTCATCAAGAGTTGTGGCGCGAAAAACAAATCTGATTGCAATTCTTTGAGGTAATCAGTTCGAAAGAACGTTCCACTGTTGAATCAATAAAAACAATATGCAAACGACACTGTTGTTATAGCTATCGTTGAAAACCCTCATTGGAAAATTTCTTTTACTTCTTGTGGCTTTTTCTCAACAATAAGTCATTCGGAGCAGGAATAACCCTCATTTTCTCATTGTTGATTTTATTTCAACACCATGACGAATAAAAATATTTGATTCGCTAATTGTGTTTTTCAGTTTCAGTTTTTTAATAAAATCTTTAATCACGAATATATTAATTCTCTTCCGTCGATCCCAGCTTAGAGAAACTTCATCAACCGTCTGTGTTTTTAAAACTGATAATTGGTATTCGATTACAATTTGCGTAGTTTCTCAAAATATTCCGTGTAATACATTTATATCTTTTTGAGCAAAATCTAGCGAGAGATGATGAAAATGTCACATTCGAATCGTTTAATTTCGTTGAATTATATATTTTGTTTTTCTGTTTCTTTAAAACTCTCAACAATAAGTCATTCGGAGCAGGAATAACCCTCATTTTCTCATTGCTGATTTTATTTCAACACCATGACGAATAAAAATATTTGATTCGCTAATTGTGTTTTTCAGTTTCAGTTTTTTAATAAAATCTTTAATCACGAATATATTAATTCTCTTCCGTCGATCCCAGCTTAGAGAAACTTCATCAACCGTCTGTGTTTTTAAAACTGACAATTGTTATTTGATTACAATTTGCATAGTTTCTCAAAATATTCCGTGAAATACATTTATATCTTTTTGAGCAAAATCTAGCGAGAGATGATGAAAATATCACATTCGAATCGTTTAATTTCGTTGAATTATATATTTTGTTTTTCTGTTTCTTTAAAACTCTCAACGAGCGAGAGATGATGAAAATTTCACGTGGAAATTTTAAGATGAGTCCCTTGTATCTAGATATAAAATACAGAGGTCATAACATCGAGTTCAAAAAAGGTCAATACTTATCATACAGAACAAACGAGTTTTAATTGCAAGTTATCTAATAGAGTACTTTGGGAAACTATCTCCCTCACTAATTCGTGGTCTCTTTGCTAGGAAATGTAGGACAACAATGAGATATTTTGGAAATTGTTTTCATACAGATGTAAGTTTTCTCTATAATAACCATCCGTTGCGCTTATGCAAGCAATTTTTGGATATGGGTGTTTAGTTGCGACAAAAGTTTGTACAGAACCAGAAGTACCTCTACAATTGCCTTGCAGTTAGACATTCGGTGCAGAAATAAAGTGTCTTGTTAGCAGTTTGGTAGAAGACATCACAGCTTACTTCACTTTACTTAACCCAGCCCAATTTCTACAGATATGATATCGCTCTCTGAGCCTCTCGCCTATAAAATTCCACCCCAATAACTTCCAATATAACTCTACAACTTCAGAAACTCAATCTTCTCCCCAGCTTGGAAGTTTTTTAGTTGTTTTAGTTAGTCGGGAAAGAAATGTTTTGCTGGCTACCGTCTCGATTAAGATTATTGTTCAAAATCAAGTGTTTCTTTTAAGAACTTTTATCGAGCCTGGTTCTGAAGCAACGTACACTGAACCAATTAAAGCTTTTCACCCATTCAACCAATGCATCTATTTGTGGCATTGGGTAGGTTCAAAGTGCAACCCATTCTCAAATCATTTTTAGATAAACAGATTCAGAAATTTTTGGAATTTAAAGAAGTTCCGGAAGCTAAACACTTATCAAACGAAGATACATTTTGTGAGCAACTATACGTAAAGACAACAACTCGCAGCTCTGGTTGTAGTTATATTGTCAAACTTTTATTCAAATCTCATGGATTTAGGTTGTTAAATGAGTAGTGCCATCTCACAGTATCTTCATCAAGAAAAGCGTCTGAAATATGAAGTATCTTTAAAGGAAGAGTATATAATGGTTGTTATGGACTATATGTCTTTGTTTCACATGGCTCCTCTTTCCAAATCCTGTATACCCTGTTGTATCCAATTCGTGGTAAAGCCTTACAGTGCGTCAACAAAAGTAAGAGTTATTTTTGATGCAAGTGCTTCTATTGATAAAGGAGTGAGTCTCAACTAAATTTTAAGAGTGGTCAATCTTGTGGACTGCATATGGACTGTTAACCATCAACGTCTGCTTGAAAACATTCCTAGCTGGGATATTTTGCACCAAAACTTTAATAGATACTTGAAAAATCATCACGAACTAAGGTTCTAGGTATAGGTTGGAACGCCTCGAATACCGCTTTTATATATAATGTTAGGAGTATATCCCTTGCCGGACTCTTTAACAAAATGTGAATTTTTTTCAAACATAGCAAAAATATGACTGCATAATTTAAATTAATTGGAAACGATAAAACTGCAGCAGAATTACTACATAGCTAGGAAAACAAAATCGAAACAGCGGTCTAAAAAGATATATAAATAAAAATCGAATGTGTCAAATTTAAAATGTTTGTAATTTTTTTTTTTAAATGCTCATTATAACCCAAATTGGGGTTTAACGGAAAGAAAAATTGATTGCGCCCACATTTAGGCCCATTTTTTTGACAGACCCCCATCGTCCGATGCACGATGGATTTTATCAAGAGTTGTGGCGCGAAAAACAAATCTGATTGCAATTCTTTGAGGTAATCAGTTCGAAAGAACGTTCCACTGTTGAATCAATAAAAACAATATGCAAACGACACTGTTGTTATAGCTATCGTTAAAAACCCTCATTGGAAAATTTCTTTTACTTCTTGTGGCTTTTTTTTAATTCAAAGCTTATGTACTTTAGGACAAAGCTTATGAAATCCATCGTTGAGGGTGCCCTTACTAACCCCAATTTGGTAAGAGGTGTTTTAATAAATTATTAATGTTGAAACCTTAAGACAAATAAATTCAGGGTACTCATTCCGTAGCTTTTTAAATAATTATCGTTGACGATACTGTAGGAGACTTGCTAGTTATGTAGAATGTAATTTTGTGTAGTATTGTGTGTGTGCACTCAGAAATTCTACTGCACTCTCGCCAGCGATTATCATTTTGAAAGTTACGGATTGACTACCCAGAGTCAAAATGTGTTGTGCATTTTATAGCTACTTATGAACTTAAAAACAATCATTTAGTTTCAATAAATTGTTCAGTTTTAACCGTATCGACGAGAACCTTTTCATCTCTCCCTGGGTGAACCGCAACAACCTTCCCTAAACGCCAAGATAAGGTGGTAAATTTTCAGACAACCTGCATAAGCATTTTAAGTAAAATTGTTTTCGGAGATAACCAACCAATAACAAATACAAATTGTTGGCGCAACAGGCTCTTTAGTACAAAGGGCCTAGCTTTCTCATAACCATTAATGTTTGCGTGTGTAATTCTCTGTACGATGGTGGAACCTCCAGTTTTATGCCGAAGCCGAACGACTAAGTTAAGATAAGATTTTCTTGGCATGATTTGTCAGATAATCAATAGAGGATGGCCAGTGAAAAATCATTTAGAATTGCAAGATCAACCAATTGGGTCATATAAGTTAAACTCTTTGATAATATCAAAGACAAAATCAAATTTACTCTGAAAAAACTTCTTTCTTTATTGAAATCAAAAATCGAACTGAGCTTAAACTATTCTTAAGGCATATTTTATATCTTAGTGCTAAGTATCCCCCTTCAATGTACTTGTCCATCGTTCTTGAACCAGGACAAACCTTATTTTTTATCGATGGTGGGTGATTGTAGAACATTTATGATCATCGGTGATAGACTTCAATGGTTATTTGTGTTTGAAGTGTGTGGATGCGGAGATCTGAATGATGACATTAAATAAATGGAACAATGTCTATTTTTAAAAAGTGGGTTGATGTCGTAATATTGAATATTGTTTGAGTTGCAGCTAAGATTTCCAAGTTTGCTTTTAAGTTTGTGTGTATATATGCGGATATGATTTCTCAACACATACATTTTTATGGTTGTTCCCAGCTGGCCCGGAAAACGTTGTTTTACCTTATTTTATTAACATTTTAATTGATAATTCCATATTCATGTAATTAATTTGTATAAATTAAAAATTAAAGTAAATAAATACTTTTTTCGATTGCTTTGCTGTGATATAAATTTGTTCATTGCAATGCTTTATGATACACGATATTTTTTGTTTTGTTGTCTGGTGTATAAACAAATAATGCTGATGGTGTTCCGACACCGGGAACATTGGGATTGAGAATGAATGCCGTACTGGAAACTGAAATAGAAACTCTGTCGGAACCATTGCGATTCGTGGTGTCAAAACGTCCTCTCCTTTGTACATGCCTTTAAGTATTGTTCATCAGGTTTTCCACCGCAAGCCGAGTGCCATTACAAAGACGTGGTTGGCTTATATTTCGCAACATTATGATTACCGATCTGACTATCAGTTGGAGTTTGTGAGGTGGTAATCCGGGTAATTCCAGCGGGCTTAAAAACTCCGGTTGGAGACCTTGTTAAAGACATCATCTTGGGAAGTAACGTAATCCACCGATTTGTGTTTTGTAGTTTGAGCCTTCAAATTCAATTCGTCGACATTAATGTTTTTCGCAACCAATATTGCACGTTGGCTCAACCAATCATGATTATTATTATTTTGTGCAATGTTTGGAAGCACCTTTCTGATGAGTTCTAATTTTGATTCGGTAAGCTAACAGAAAGCGACGGAGAATTGAATACAGCCGGTCGAAATGTCAAGATGGATTTCGCCGTTGCCAATGTCCAGTTACTGCTATGAAAATGCTTCTCCAGATTGGTCGTTCTGCAGCTCTATATGTTCGTAGTCAGTTTGAGATTCTTGACGTGTTTCCACAAAACGGACGACTTAAAACATGCATTATTTTCATCGGCTGGCGTTGACCGTGGAATCACTGGCAATGTTTGCCGAAAATTACCTCCCAACAGAATCGTCGCTACACCAAACCGTTTTTGATTGTTTCGTAGATCTTGCAAGGACTTTTTATGCGCCATTAAACAGTCATCCCAAACGATCAGTTTACTTTCCTGCAAAACTTTGGTCATCTCACTGTTCTATGAAATGTTGCACGTCGGATTTTCATTGATTCGCATATTCAATGGCAACCTGAGTGCTGAGTAAGCAGTTCAACCAGCTTCCAACAATGTAGCTGCAATTCCTGATAAAGCAAGTGCAAGTGTAGGGAACGTCAAAAAAAACATGAATCCAATTCTCTCGCTCACAACTTTCATAAGGGCCCAGTTATAGCTACCATTGAACAACTTAATTGGAACACAAAACATAATGGAATTGAAATTTCACCCTCATAGCTACTTATAAAAATTATTGGAGAATTTTGTTTCAGTTCGGTGGAATGGCAATCATTACTTCACTAAAATAAATCGTGACCAGCAAAAATAAAAAGTTATTATCTGCGAAAACTATAATTCAAAATTAAAACATTTTTGCATAATTATGTTCAAAAATTCGTACGTTTTTTTTGAAACCAACTCGCCAATTATTGAATTTATAAAAAAGCCACAAGAAGCAAAAGAAAATTTATAATGAGGATTTTCAATGATTCTGGAATCGACGCCCCCAGGACCAAAATCCAAGTATCCCAAACATAAAGAGACAACAGGAGTCTGACAGTAGATGTGACTATCGGCGGAAAAGAACTTGCGGCCACAATTGATACTGGAGCTACTGCATCCATTATCCGAAAAGACATCGTTCGTAATTCTTGGCTGCATAACACCAGCAGCTATTGCCTAAGGAACGCAACTGGAGAAAGAGCTCGAGTATATGGCTAAGTACGGCTGAAGATATCCTTGGCGGGACTCGCCTTCTCCCATGCATTCCTGGTGTCTTATATTTGTGACGAATGCATTATTTGAGTTGACTTCATAAAGACTATGAAATAATTTTGGATATTGGCATACAGGTCTTGAGATATCGAAATGTGGAGATCCCAATGGAATACGGTCTACCAAAAGCAGTTGTTCTGAGAACAGTCGTCGGGAAGGACCAAGTGTTACCACCGTCATCAGAAACTGTTATATGGGTTAAGCTGGAGGTTGATCCTGGGAGCCACCGATTCCTACTTGTTGAACCAGATGGAAAAATGTTGATGGAACTATAGAACAACGTGGTTCCAATCAGGGTCTTAAACACACGAGGTGAGAATCCAAAAAGGAACAGTGATCGGTAAATGTGTTCTGGTTAACGCAATATCAAGCATAATCGAGGTGGAGACTGCTTCACCAGTGCTACCAACTAAACGGACGGACATAACGAGTTCGAATCAGCAGCAAAAAATTTGTGGGAAAATTTGATTGAAGAATTTGCTGATGTATTTGCTGCAGAGTATGGGAAATATGGCCGCACACACTTGGTGCAACATCAAATCGACACTAGAGATGCTAGATAAATTCGTCAGCCTGCAAGGCAGCTGCCATTAGCAAGCAGGCTGAAGTTCCAGAAATAGTTGCGACGATGGAAAGGGACGGATGATAGAAAACTCCAATAGTCCGTAGGTATTACCAGTGGTACTGGCTAAGAAGAATAATGGCAGCAGAAGAATAATGACATTCAACATCGTAAGGGCACCCTGTACTCTAACGCTGACGCACTGTCTCGTCGACCATGCGGACTGAACTGCAAGCAGTGCACCCGTCAAGAAGAGAAGGAGATCATCACCACCCGGCGAATAAAAGCCGAGCCCAAACACGGCTGGTTTTCTAAAAAGATCAAAGAAGCGTAGATGGAAGACCCTGACATTCAACCGATTCTTACCTGGAGGAAACACATGGAGAAACCAGGTTGGCAAGACATTTTGACACAATGGGATTCTCTTCATGTCCAGGATGGTGTCTTGAGAATAAAGAGGGAGTCCCCCTATGGAAAGTCCTTTGTATCACAGCTTGTAGTTCCACGGTCCATGGGCAAAGATGTACTACGGGAGCTATATGGTGGAGTATCGGGAGGACATTTGGGAATCAATAAGACTTAAAATAAAATAAATAAAATAAAATAAAATAAATAAAATAAAATAAAATAATATAATTCCAGAAAAAGAGTGTGTTCAAATAAATTATTTTTTAACTTATACAGAAAAGTGTTTTATCATTCGAAGCCCTGCTTCATTCTGCAATTGCTATAGATGGCCCCTAATTGCATAATGAGTGATATCTGCAAAGGGAGGCCGGTATGCTTACGCCTAATGATATGCAATATAATAGATCTTTGATCTTCTTATATATATATATATGTTTGAGCTAAAGAAATAATTTGCATATCATAAGGCGCTTCAAATTGTTAACAAAATTTAGTTACTAGATGGGGTTGCTTGTGAGCTAACTAATTTACTCATTAGGATAACTTACCACACTTTCTAATAAGTTTAGCTTTCACCACCGACATAGTCAATTTTAATCAAACTGATTGGTTGTATTGATCAGTGGCGCGATGGTTAGTGCGATTCCCAGCCGTAGCAACACCTAAAATGATTTTTCACTGGCCCTCATCTCGTGAGGATCTGACAAATCATCCGAGTAGTATCAATTGTCATGAAAAGCTTATCTCAACTTAGCCGTTCGGATTCGGCATAAAACAGGAGGTCCCGCCATCGTGCTAAGAAGTACACACGCACACATGAATGGTTGTGAGAAAAAAATAGCTAGGTCTTGGGTACTAAGGAGCCTATTTTGCCATAATCTTTTTTTTTGATCTGGTGTGTAAAATGGATAATTTAATTTTTTTAGTTCGTTTCTGACTGTTAGTCATATAAGTTCTGTAGTAAAATTTAGATAACGTTTTCGCAAAAAAATCGGCCAAACAGAAGCAAGTCTAATCATTGTGTTGATTATCCCAGAAACACAATTATGACTGAAAAACAGTCACGCATTGACTTATTATAACTATATGGAGTGCTAGTTAAATGTCATTTTCATACACTTCTGCGAGAAATAATATCAAAAAACAGCACAGTTTCCGTTGTTTCACTTTGGATTAGCAAAGAAACACATGGCGCCATCAAGCTAAATTTCCATAGTACTATGCTAAAAAAAGAGCGACATCTTGTACCAAAAGATTCTTTTCCACAATGATATGTAGCGTCATCTAATCAAATGATGGAAAACTACAAAGAGTGATTCTACAATAACAATACATATCTTTACTTATCGACCCATAAACAGAACAAGTTTTGTAAATTTGTTTCTTACTAATGTTTTATGATCACTTACATCATTTTTTTTGCAAGGTGATGATGCAAAAATTTGTTTGCTTACTTAGTCTTCCGCAGTGAAACGGGGGCGTGTATGTAGTTTTGGAACATGAGTGAAGTTGGCTAATAGCAGTCCATATAATTATAATAAGTCAATGCAGTCACGCTTTGTAACATCGATTTGCCGACTTTACGCCCAACTGCTTTGCGGGTGCTTTGACATATTCTCTTGCACAGCGGTTTCAACTTCTACTAGCCTCAACCAGAAAATGGATGAAATGATTAAAATCTTTGCTAAAAATATCGTATTCCACAACCCCATCAGAAAACAAAAAAAACATACGAGAAGGCTACAATCCACTGTGTGGATCGGTTTATACGCTATCCCATCCCATCCTTTAAATTAATATCCCTAAAATATGGGCTATATGGCAAAGAAATATTAAAACTGTCATTTTTGCAACATATTGTTCAGACAGTTTATCAAAGTTTTGTATGGTTCCACAAAAAACACGTTTTTCTCCTGAATACGGTATGGCGTAGGGCGTACAAATGGTTTTTGTATGAAAACGCCTCCAAAATTTAGCGAGGGTTAAAATGATGTCCAGGCGAAATTTTTATACTCTTATAGGCAATGATTTTGCATTGAAATTTATTTCGAAATGTTTTTCACTGAAAACCCGTAGCAAAAAACTTTGTACAGCCGAAATATAGACATTAGGATTGTTTGGCCAAAACTACGTTTTTTTTAAAAAGGGTCGTGGCAGTGGGCGGATTTCAAAAACTTTCACACTTGTTCTGCTGGATCAACGACAAACACGTGTACCAAATTTCATCATATTAGCTTAAAATTTAAGGCCCAAAAGCTGGTGACGTGCGTACGGACGGACGGACAGACATGGCTTAATCGACTCAGCTATCGATTCTGAATCGATCCATATACGTTTAGCTATAACTAGCTAAATTATTTCTCTATGTTACAAACTATGTTTCAAAACTAATATACCCCTATTGAATAGGGTATAAATATTTTGCCTATAAAAATTAAAAACTGTACTTACTTACTTAAGTTGCGCTACAGTCCGGAATGAACCTGGGCCTCAACTGCCTCCAGTTGCGCAATCCAAGTTGGTTGAGGTTGGTTTCTACTGATGAGCGCCTATTAAGGCGGGGTCTTCCTCTACTGCGTCCGACGTCTGGCTGGGAATCGAAGACTCTGCGAGCCGGAGTATTGTTGTGCATTCGTTCTACATGTCCTAGCCATCTTACACGTGCAATGCGGATGATTTTTTTGACCAGGGGAATGTCGCAGTACAGCTCGTATAGTTCTTGGTTGAATCTTCGTCTCCATAGCCCGTCATCGCCGGGCCGAAGATTTTTCGACGAATTTTCCTCTCAAATCGTCCGCTTTTGAGACGGTCCATGCTTCAGCGCCGTAGAGTAGGACTGGGATGATCCGGGTCTTATATAAGATCTCCTTAGTAGTTCAAGTGAGGGCTTTACTACTGAATTGCCTTCTTAGCCTGCAGAAATAGAGTTTGGTAAGAGTAATTCTTCGTTTAATTTCTGACGATATGCTGTTGTCAGAATTAATAGCGGAGCCGAGATAGATAAAGTCCCGTTCTACCTCAAAGTTGTACCTGTCAATGGTGACTTTCTGTCCAATTCGTGGATGTTGTGTGACCTTACGTGTTGACAGATTAATTTTTGTCGCTTCCTTCTCTATACTAGCAAATGTGGCTTTTACATCACTTTGGGTCCCACCAATGATGTCAATATCGTCGGCGTATGCTAGTAGTTGTACAGGTTTTTGGAAAATTGGGCCTCTGGTGTTGGCTCGTGAGTTTTGCACAATCCTGTCATGAATCAGATTGAAGAAGTCACATGAGAGCGCATCGCCTTGCCTAAATCCTTTTTTGGTACCGAATGTGTCGGTGAGATCGTTTCCGACACTGATGCAGCAGCGAGAATTCTCCATCGTCATCTTACGAAAACGGACGAGTTTGGGCAGTATACCAAAACTAGACATGGCTCTGTCTCTATAAATGCTGTCGTATGAACTTTGAAATCGATGAACAGGTGGTGGGTATCGATTTGGACTTCTTGGGTTTTTTCAAAGATCTGTCGAAGTGTGAAGAATTGATCGGTTGTGGACTTTCCTGGCCTAAAACCACACTGATAAGGGCCGATCAGGTTGTTGGTAAACGGTTTCAGGCGTTCACTTTTTACGGCAGATAGGATCTTGTAGGCGATGTTGAGGAAGCTTATGCCTCTGTAGTTGTCGCAGTTTAGATGGTCTCCTTTTTTATGTATCGGGCAAACGATGCTGAGGTTTCGTTCTTCAGGCATACTTTCTTCCGACCAGATTTGGCTTATGAGTTGGTGGATGTTACTTACCAAGTCATCTCCGCCGGCTTTATAAAGCTCGGCGGGAGGGCCGTCATTTCCTGCGGCCTTTCTTTCCTTTCTCCCCTTCTTCTCTGCCTATAGAGCTCAACGGCAGCTCTCGTCTTCACCTGCAGCTTAGCCTTGTAGGCCTGGTGGCATGGTGCTAATCGAGACGTTTATGGATACGCGTTGCGCGTAGTTCCTGACGGTCTCTTGCGATTGCAGTCTTTCGACATTAAGTTTTTTCACAGCATTTCTGGATTGTTGTGGCGTGGTGGATATCTGCAACAGGGTAGTGATCCGAGTCGATGTTAGCTCCTCACAATGTTCGGGCATCCAAAATACTGGACATGTGCCTCTTGTCTATCGCTATGTGATCAATTTGGCTGTCCGTTCGTTGATCTGGAGATCGCCATGTCCCCTTATGGATATCGAGGTGAGGAAACCCTGTGCTGGCTATAGTGGCATTTCGTTCCGTAGCGAAGTCAATTAGCCTATGTTTTCCGACAATACGGCTAAATATGTCTTCTCTTCCTACCTTTGCGTTAAAATATCCCTGATTTTAACATCGTACTTTGGTAGTCGCTCGTAGGTTTTGTCAAGTAGCTCATAGAAGCAGTCCTTAGTTATATCATCTCTTTCCTCCGTTGGGGCGTGAGCGCATATATGGCTAATGTTGGCGAATTTGGCCTTGATGCGGATTGTTACATTGCGTTCGCTATGTCTTGGCAACATAAGACTTCTTGCCTAAGTCTGGCACTTATAACAAATCCGCATCCGAATAGCCGCTGATTCTGCTCACTGTAACACATCCTCTTTTTGCCCGGCCCATCCCATCTGGATGGCAGTAATATCTGCTTTGTAGCAGTTTAGGGCTTCCGCTAGTTGTTTGCTTGCACCTCTCCTTATTAATGTTCTCACATTCCAGGTGCAGATACAAATGTCGTTGTCCTTTTTTCGCTTACCCGTGTCGTCAACAATAAAATCAGTCCTTTCTGAGGCTATTGGTTGCTTCGCAGTATCTATTTTTTTTCTATGGTTGGGTAGTTAACCCAAAGCACAACCCCCAAGCAGGGCTAGCTCCAATTTTTTAGATACCCCTAGGACAGGGGGGAGCGCTGCCGTTGGCCTTTCGGTTCATCCGCCACCATCTCTGTTCAAGGATGTGCCACCAATAAGAGTAACGCATGACGTTTGGGCAAAAAGCGATAAGGAAAAAGAAGATGCTTTTGCCGCACATCTTGAGGAAACATTTAAATCATTTGATGGTCCAGAAAACATTAAATTATTCGAGACTACAACCGATAGCAATATAAAATGATATGCAAGTATTTCCCAGCATAAACGGGAAATACAGAAATTAAAGCCGAAAAAAGCTCCGGGTTATGACCTGATTACAGGAGAACTTCTTAAAATGTTTCCTCCGAAAGCATTGACCAAACTCCTGTACATTGTAAATGCAGCAATTAGATTAGAATACATACCAAGACAGTGGAAAGTCGCAGAAGTGCTTATGGTTCTCAAACCAGAAAATCAATAAAATAAATTCTTACAGACCTATTTCACTTCTTTCAATAATTTCAAAAGTTTTTTAAAGGATATTACTCGGTCGCATACACGCCTTTTATCGATTGTGGACCAAGTTCATCGAAAATACTGATGTAATTTAGAAACCTTGCGGATGAGAGAAAATTTGGTCAGCCGTATTTCTTGACCTGTCGCAAGCTTTTGAAAAGGTTTGGCATATAGGCCTTCAATACAAACTAAGACAAAATCTGCCTGAAAAATTATATAAAATCCGACACGAGGATGATATCTTGAGCATAGACTCTTCCATGTGAAACTTGGAAACGAATATTCGGAGTTCAAAGAAATATTGGCAGGAGTACCGCAAGGAAGTATCCTTGGACCACTCTTGTACCTCCTATTTACACGTGATTGCCACGTTTGCTGACGATATACTAGCTATACTAGCAATCGGCATAAGAAAAGTGGAAACTAATATGAAATTTCAAAACGCCCTTAACGAGGTTAATGAATGGACAAAATCCTGGTGGATTGCACTTAACAAATTGTTGACGAACTTAATTGTTGACGAACTTAATTAATTGCGGCTTCTTCAACGAACTACGCCCTTTGATTAGGCCCGATAAACTCTCAAAGGAAAGTTACCTGTCAAACATTCATTACTTGTGTTACAAAAAATCGCTAGATAAAAGGCATACTTAGTAGATATACTAATACAAAAAGAGTTATGGTTTTAGTGGGTTATAGTCTTACACTCCTTTGGGCGCGTGCTCATCGTGTCTATTGAGATTTTCACCAGCCCAAGGGGAAAAAAAAAACAAGTTGTTGGTGCACGACGGGGTTGTACGCAGCTTTCTCTTTCATACCGAGTTAATTTGACGTTTTTATTAATTTGGCCAACATACACAATAACATTTATTTTGCTTAATGATGCTAAAAATGATATAAATAATGTCGAAATGTGATTATATGAACGTTTATTCCGTAATTGAAAGTAATGGGGTTCCATGTGAATAATAATGATTTTCCGTTATTGGCCAAAACTGAAAATTGCGTTTAGGGATAATTAGGCCAAAACCAATTATGTGGAACTCATGAAAACAGTAATAGTAGTATACAAATTAAATTTCATTCAATTTGGCGAAAATGTTTGCGAGAAATTGACAATTTTCTTTATATGGCCTAAATGCCAAAATCCGTTAAATCGTTAGAGCCGATTTCGATAAAATTGAGGTTATGTGTGATTTTTATACTGCAGGTACCAGTAATAACATGGCTAAAAGCAAACACAAAATATGGCCTAGAATGATGACACAAAAAACGCTGGTTACGAAGTTTAAAGAAAAACGGTCAAGTCGTTTAGGCTGGAGAGACGTGTACGGTCAGACGGACCAACGAACCGACGGACGGAATTCCAATAAAAACTTTTTTGGTTTTCGTTGCTTGAATCAATCAAAATCTCGAGGTTGAACATTTTCACGAAAACAATATGTTTCTCTTTGTAAGAGAAAGTAAAAATATAAATGCGATTGCAAGCCAAGTTGATAAGTTTTTGTTTAATAAAGTTTATTATGTTCTTCTTTTCTCAAGCAATAACACCTCTTAATGTTTTGTATGCACTTTCCCACAGGGATAAATTAGTTTTGACGTTTAGTTTGTTACATAGAAAAATATAGCTCAAAGTATATGGAACGACTCAGAAACGCTAGCTGAGTCGATCTAGCCATGTCTGTCAGTCCATCTGTCCATCACCGAATTTTCCGCCTTAAATTTAAAGCTAGAGTTTGAAGTTTGGTATACAGACTCTCTATCAAAGCAGAACAGGTATAAACATTTTTAAAATCCGAGCACTGCCCACTTGTAAGAAAAACGTTTTCTTTTGGGGAAAATGGTAAAGAGTTTTGAAAAAGTTTGTGAACCAGATATTTAGACAAAATCTAATATCTATACTTCGTACATATACCGTTATTTGCCACGCCTACATTTTTGGGGCGTTTCCAATAAAGAACATTTTTCAGTCAAATATTAAAATATTAAAAAAAACTTTTAATGCGAAATCATTGTTTTTGATTATATCAGCATTTCGTCTTTATAATTTGATGTTAACCCACGCCCACTTTTGGAGGCGTTCTTACACAAAAACCATTTGAATAGCGTACGCCATACCATATGCAGGAGAAAAACGTGTTTTTTTGTCGAACCATACAAGATTTTGATAAACTGGCTGAACAATATGTTGTGACAAAATTTAATTTTCTATATTGTATCCTCACAAAGCCCACATTTTGGGAATATTAACTATAAGGATGGAATGGAATTGGGTATTAAACGGTCCGCACAGCGGATTGTTGCTTTTTCATATGTTTTTATTTATAATTTGTTCTCTTCTTATTTTGCTCCTGTACACAATTTTCAAGAAATTTGAAAATATTTGTCAAACTAAATACCCCCGAGCCCCGCATTACTCATTGAATTTTTTTTTTAAATTCCAACCATTGGCATATAACTTACGAGAGTTTGGCTACTAGCAGTCAATAAGTCAATGAGCAATGCTTTCATGATATGTTGACTGTTAACGTTTGTAGTAAAAAGTGGCAATGTAACTTCTACAACAGAATTTTTATTCAAAAAAAGACTGCAAGAGGGAGCGGTAAAATCGCCGAATCTTTACAGAATTTACGACAGTGATATGTTAGGTAGTCTTACTCAGACAATTGCGTATTCGTATGATCTAATCGCGTGAAAAACAGCCCCCTCCGTCGAAGTCATTCAAATTCTTTTGTAGCTGGACTTAAGCAAAATCCACATGACATGCAGATGCTTCTCTGTTGAGAGCTAGGAGAGCGTTTGTCCTGACAAGACGCACGTTTTATAGCAGTCGTCTTGACAGCAGGGTGATGCCTATTTGCTACATGACTCTCATCAGGACAAAGATTGCCTATGGGTAGACGTTGTGGTTAGCCTGGCCCCATCTCAAATGGAAAAGATTCGGCTGTTTGAGGGGCAGTGGTTAAGAAACTGTTATGAACTACACAGAACACCAGGATCTAACTAAACATAATAACGGGTGATCCAAGTAGAGATACTTTTTTCAATAGCCTTTTTTGACAGTTCACGTGTGAGTCGTGTAATGCTGTCATGTTATTTTTGTTTAGTATTGTTTGGCATTTCATAATGGAAAGACTTACGTGTGAACAACGTTTACAAATTGTTCAACTTTATTATGAAAATTCACGTTCTGTGAGGAATGTGTTTCGTGCACTTCGCTCAACATACGGTCAACATAATCGGCCTACTGAGCGTACTATTCGCAACACCATCACCCATTTTGAGACCCAGCATTCATTATTGGATAATATTCGACCGAATAGATCACGTCCAGCACGCTGTGAAGAAAATATAGCGGCCGTAGCTGAGAGTGTACACGAAGAACGTAGAGAGTCGATTCGGCGCCGTTCGCAGCAACTCGGACTGACGTATGGAACGACTTGGCGCATTTTACGTCAAGATCTTAAATTGAAAGCGTACAAAATACAGCTTGTGCAACAACTGAAGCCGCTCGACCTTCCCAAGCGACATCGCTTCGCTCTATGGCTCTTGAAAAGTTCCAAGAAGATCCGACGTTTTCGAGGCAAATTTGGTTTAGCGCTGAGGCCCATTTCTGGCTCAATGGGTATGTAAACAAACAAAATTGCCGCATTTCTGACGAAGAGCAACCTGAATAGATTGAAGAACTGCCACTTCGTCCAGAAAAAACAACGGTTTGGTGTGGTTTGTGGGATGGTGGAATCATCGGTCCATATTTCTTTAAAAATTAGGCCTGTGCGAACGTAACCGTCAATGGCGACCGTTATCGTGCCAAGATAACCGACTATTTGATGCCTAAAATGGAAGCTCGTGATCTCGGCGACATTTGGTTTCAGCAAGACGGCGCCGCTTCCCACACATCGCATCAATCAATGGACTTATTGAGAAAACATTTCGTTGAGCACATAATTTCACGTTTTGGTTCGGTCGATTGGCCACCAAGATCGTGTGATATCACACCGTTAGACTTTTTCCTGTGGGGATATGTAATGTCAAAAGCTTATGCCGACAAACCCGCTTCGATTCAGGCCTTGGAGGAAAACATCACGCGTGTCATTCGCCAGTTACCAGTCGAAATGCTCGAACGAGTGATCGAAAATTGGACTCAACGGATGGACCATCTGCGACGTAGCAACGGCCAATATTTGATAGACATAATCTTCAAAAAATAAATGCCAAGGAATGTTCTTTCATTCTCCATTAAATTTTAATTTGCTGTATTTTTTTCTTTATAAAAGAAGGGAACCTCGAAATCACCCTTTATAATTCCAACCAGGTCCTATAAACAGAATAGATAACTTTCTGGTGAAAATTATTTTCTTCAAGCGGATAGAGCAATGGCAAGAGGCAAATAACCGCATCTCTGGGGCATTCTACGCGCATTCAACAATGCAACGATGCCAACAAGCCATTAGATTAACAGCATCTGATGTGCTAGGTTTCTCCAACATCAAGAAATTCCTGTTCTATACACAAAGAAGAAAGGAAGAACACCGTTTTTCAGAGAGAAGAAAAATAGCAAGAAAGCACGCGATTAAGGATATAGAGAGGTGCCAATCCAGGAGCGATGTTTCACCAATGTGTAAAATGCCAAAGCTAAGGCTTCAAGGCTCGAACAGAATCCTTTCGAGATAAGTAAGGATATATCATGGTTGACACACAGTCGATCCTGAGGAAGAACCAATTCTGCAGACTGTTAAACGGCGATTACGAACAACATTCCGCTGCATGGCAGAACGAACCATTCAATATTGACAACGACATCCAAGTTTTTTCAAAAATGTTTCTTGGTAACCATTATTATAACTACAGATTTACATATTAGATAATAGGCCGAAAGGCATTAGAATTAAGTTGTTACCATTTAATTTAGGGCGCCCGCATAGAGCCAATAAGTTATTTAAGTAGTTGATAAGTAAGCTAGTTTTTTATGAATTTTTGTCTAGTATGTAAGTTAGCTTTAAGATAAAGTAAAATAAGAATGAATTAAAATAATAAAAAAAAATTGACCTAAGTGAAATGAAGATAGCAAAATCTTAACTCAAGCTAAATAATGATGCCGGAGAGCAGCCTTAAGGAAATGCACAATTTTTTTCAAAAATCGGTGCAACGACTAGCTTACGCCGACGATATTGACATCATTAGTTGGAATCAACGCGATGCCAGAGCCACGTTTGCTAGTATACAGAAGGAATGTGTTTAGCAGTAAATGATGGTAAGACTAAGTATATGCTGTCAACACGAAAGGACACACAACATTGAAGTATTGAACAGAACCTCATCATTGACAGATATAACTTTGTAGTACCGGACTTTATCTCGGCTCCGCTATTAACTCTGTTAGCAACATCTCGTCAGAAATAAAACGAAGAAGTTGTCTTGCTAACCGCAAGTTTCTTAGGGCCTGGAAGGCATTTTTGTAGTTAAGCATTCATTCGAACTACTAAGGAGATCTTGTATAAGACCCTGATTATCCCAGTCCTGCTCTGCGCCGCTAAAGCATGGGTTGTATCAAAATCAGATGAAGAAATCCCTGGTCAAATCGAATGGGAAATTCTTTCAAAAATCTTCGGTCCCGTTTGCGTTGACGGGCTATTGAGACGAAGATTTAACAAAGAACTACACGAGCTGTACAGCGACATGCCCCTGGTAAAAAAAAACTCCGCATTAGAAGTCTAAGATGCCTAGGACATGTATAACGAATGGAAACCAATACTCCGGTTCGCATAGTCTTCAATTCGCAGCCACATCTCCGGACGCAGGAGAGGAAAACCTTGCCTTAAATGGCGCGCATAAGTAGAAACCAACCTCAACCATTTTCGAGTGCGCAACTGGAGGCAGTTGGCTAAGGACCGGGCTAATTTGAGAGGCATGTTAGTTGAGGCCCAGGTTCAATCCGAACTGTAGCGCCGCTTAAGTAGGTAGAAAGATGGTAATACTTACATACTATTTCTAAAGACCTTCCAAATATATAAAATCGATCTTCAGTGACACCACTTAATGGAAAATATCTGTAAGTGGTGGTACGTACAACTGAGTAATACAAGTGAAACAATTGTTTATTTTTTAAATTTAATTAACGGAAGATTTATTTGCTCTTATATTATAAAACAATCGATTTTTTTTAAAAGGAAGACATTATATTTATCAGTTTCATATTAATAATTAAATCTTTACATTTTATAATTCTCTGTACTCTAGGTAATTCTAAAGAAAAACTAAAATGGAAATTAAAACATAAAATGGTTAAATTAAAATAAAAAACGACTTACATCTATGTCAATCTGAATTAAATTTAAAAATCTAAAGATTGGAAACATTTTAACATAAAATAGTGACAATTCTCTTGCAAGATGCCGTAGTCTTCTTTCGCCTTTGCGCAGTGAGGTTTGATGAACAAATCAAAATACAATAAAAAAAATATAAAAAATAAAATAAATATTTGAAAAAAAAATTAATAAAACGAAGCATATGTTGGATCTCTTAGAATAGATGATGAATATTTATAAAAATGCAAATCTGAAATAAAATCGTAAACATAACTACTGTAGTATTGGTCAGAATTGGAAGTATTAAAGACTGACGTTAAAGCTCTAACGTATATTCTAAGCTGTGATTAAGTAATACGAAAAAAATTAAGTGTTTTGAGTTATTGGGACTCAATTGCCTGGAAGACTTCTACAATTAGTTATTTGTCAGATCCCAATCATTGGATCATTTGGAGAAAACGGTTCTCCTCCAGTAGAGAACTGAGAGATGTTGTCATATCGTTGATAATCATGTTGGAGCTGGGATGCGTTGAACTGGTCACAATTTGTGTGGTATTCTCCAGCCAGTTTTGACAATTTTGAACATATTCAAGAGTTCGTTGGTATGTATCTTGTCGCATGCCGCTGTTGTTTTGTTCCATATTTGGCTGTTCAGATGGAGCAGTAGACAGTTTTGGTGCAGATATGGCTTCAGTGGCAGTAGAAGGACTTGTTGCTGGGATGGCAGCGGGCGTGGTCGTATCAGAAGACCTTGGTGGTGGCACAGATGATGCTGGAGCGACTGCAGGTGACATTTGCGATTGGCTGATATCGCCGCATTGTATTTCTTTGGGTTTGGCTGGCTGGGTGCGAGTCTGCAGC
This sequence comes from Rhingia rostrata, assembly GCA_949824845.1. Classification (NCBI taxonomy): domain Eukaryota; kingdom Metazoa; phylum Arthropoda; class Insecta; order Diptera; family Syrphidae; genus Rhingia; species Rhingia rostrata. The sequence goes on along the minus strand of OX463759.1, from coordinate 25,805,524 downwards.
TGTAGATGTGGCGCGTAAACGTGAGTGTGGTGGGACATACCCGCAGCTGTATGCCGCTGATGCTGCGCATAGAAGTAAGCACTTTTGTCCATGGTTTTTGAATCCGTCAAACTCTTCATTGATGAATCGCAGCAAGTACTTTCCGCTATATTGTGATGAGCGTTATGATAGTACTCTGGTACGTGAGATTGTTGCATTGTTGATGCTGGCGGTGGGGTGTGCTGCATTTGGCTGCATAGTGAGTTGAAACCATTTCTGGGTCGTCCTTGCTGCTGTTGTTGATATTGTTGCTGCGGTTGGTAGTGGCTGCAATATAATGGTGGATTGTTGTTGTACATTGATACTGGAGTAGCTGCTGCCTGATATTCATGCTGAAGTGTATATGGGCCGTCGTGCGTTGACATTCCCTGAGATGCTGGGCTCATTACCTGCGCTGGACTATTCAGCATACCTATAGTCGAAGGACTGTGTGGATAATACATAGGCGAAGGTGTCTGTACCGGTACAGTTGTATGGTTACTTTGTGGCCAGTTAGTATAGCCTGCGGGATGTGGTGAGTGATTTAGCGAGTTTGGTGGGGCGTTATAAGGTCCTACTGGGGAAAGTATCTGATCAGTGGGCTTATCTTGAACCTGGTTTAAGTACTGCAGCATCTCATCTGGAATAACGAGTTTATTCTCGACCATTTCATCCTCTTCGACTTCGTCTAGATTGACTTCTTCGTTAGGATGATGGTCTCTGGAAGCACCTGCTGCGCCCTGCTTTGTCTTTGTTGTCTTTGCACTCACGGTTTTCATTACCAACGAAGGTGATGGAGAAGTAACCATTCGATCGGTGCTCTGGTTTACGGTTGGTTCTGATTGTCGTCTGCGATCAATGGAGCTCTGTATTGTGGCTGTATTATCCCAGGCTGGTGTTGTAAGATTTGGTATCGAGAAACGACCGTGCTGTGAGTTGATGCTTGATGAAGTGTAAAGACTGTTGCTATTTCGTAAGCGTTGCAAATGCGAGGATATCAAATGAGAAGATGGTGGCGGTGGTAGGCTATGACCATGAGTCGTTGCGATTGACGTTTGACTAGAACGCCGGGAGCAACCCGGTGATATTGGATCATAGAATGATCCGGTGTTGTGTGAGGGACGCATTGTCGATATTGACGACAACTGTGACATTTGGCTGCTGCGCCTACTAGCGTCTGCTGAGCGCATGCTGCAGTAATATGTGCTTGCGTTTGAATTGTTGCTGTCGCGCCGCAAAAGCGGATTCTGTGCATACTGAGAGTTTTGTAAGCGCGATTGTAATTCGGTCATGTGCGTATGTTGAGAGGGTGACATTTTAGGAGTGAGAGTAGTACCTGGTGTGCCCGGTTCCATTTTCAAATCAGTGATTCTCTGGTTCAGTTCGCCAATACCAATATTGCAGCGGTTCAATTCCGGGATATTGGACAATGGCGAGTTCATCCCCTTCGACTGTAATCGGCTGCGGAAACGTTGGCGCGTACTGATGGTTGACATACTTCCACCACTGCCACTACCAATACCGCTACCGATGCCCACCATTGCCCGCAACACGACGGGCAATTCAGCCACTTCTAAGTCTTCGTCCTCATATGGCCATGTGGGGTCATCCATTCCCAACGTCCCACTTGGGGTATTTGCTTGCATGCGGTCGCTGTGCATGTCGCCGTGCATATGCGACACGCTCATTGGGCTATTAATAGAAGGATGGCCGGGCGAATTTGCTTCAGATTCTGACTTGATGCTTGGACTAGATAGGCTAGTTGTTTTGCCTGACTGCAGATCATCACTGCGTGGACTGGAGTCGATTTGATGATGGCTTGAACCAAACCTAGATCCGTCATCATTTCCACCGCCACTGCCGGATCCCTTGTGCTTCTTGTTGGCATAAAATTCTGCACCGTGTACTGTCTTTACATGTTTTCTTAACGAGCTCGGATCCGTATATCTTTTTGTACATCCGGGTGCTTTGCAGACATATGGCTTCTGCAAAAAAAAGAAATTCATATTTCAAAGATACAGACTATCACGTCCCACTTACCTCATTGCTGTGTGTTCGATTTTGATGTTTAGCGCGATCTGAAGCATTGCTAAATGCTTTACTGCACCCAGGGTACTCGCAAGTGTAGGGTTTCTCACCCGTATGTGAACGTAAATGAGTTTTTAGATTTTCAAGGCGCGAATATGCTTTGCAACAGCCCTCAAACTGTAAAAATAAATACGTTAAAAATTGTATATTTTTGAAGGAAAGTACTTATAGTCTTACCGTGCATTTGTGGGGTTTTTCTCCTGTATGCCGTCGCATATGTACCACAAGCATGTACTGAGCTTTAAATGGTTTCTCATCACGGGAACAATCCTCCCATCGACATACAAAAGACTTCTTGTTGGCTTGAATATGATCGTTGTTAATATGTTTCACTAGCTCCTCCTGTGTAATGAATTCGATACCGCAATCCCGCCAATGGCAGTTGGTTTCAACAAAATCGCCTGGCTCGTCCTTAATATCGGTGGTGTCAACTAATGGCGCATCACTTTCATTGTGCAAATTAATAGATTCACGTTTGCAACGCCGCCTAGCCGCAGCTGCAGCTGCCAAAGTATTAGAAGCGCTATCCGCCTCTACTTGAGCTACCCCACCGGAAGTGGAAGACGGTTGTTCCATGGTCTTTGGCGCCATATCTTCAAAGTGCTATTAAAATTGAACACAAAAAAAATACTTATAACAAGAATTTTTATGAAAATAGAGCATTGCAAGAACTTACAACTGATTTTGATAGAGAATTTCCAGCTCCTTGTATCGGATGATGTCCAAGCGAAAACATACCTGCACCAGCTGCAGTGTGATGCGAAGGAATTGGGTGTAATAGACCAGCTCCAGCTCGTAACAAATGAGCTTGTAGCTGCTGCAAATGTGGTGCCATACTACTGTGCATTCCCAGTCCTGGGCTCATAGCACCTGCAGACAAATGACCATACGAGCCGCTTGTACTGCTGTTCCTTGATCCATTGACGATGGTTGCCAGCGAATTCGGTGAAAATCGAATCATTGAATTTATATCGAATGAATCCGAATAGGGTGAAGACGATAGAGCTCTCTTTCGACTAATACTCGCACGAATACTACCTGGTCGTGGGCTATTAAGTCTGGAACCGTCTATACTGAAATGAAAATCTGCACTGGCTAGAGAGCTGGCTGGGTGAATGTCTCCTAAAGGACCATGTGACCCCAAGTAATCTGAGTTCAGACCGAGCCCTGTTAAATGGAATGATGGCGCAAAATTAGGAGGGTAATTATCTAAAGAGAAAATATATATGTGTATACAAATGTTAGGTACTGTCTTCGTGATTTTTGTTTGTTGTTTTTGTTTGTTTTTGTTATCTGTTATCCTAAGATATTATTAACTTACCGTGAAAAGATGCGGTTGGGCTAGCTCTCTGCAATGAATATAAATGATCCATGTAACCAGGAATCCTGTATGCCGGATGAAAATCATGTGGCTGTGGTGGCTGTGACAATCCATTTTGTCCAGCACCAGCTTGTGGTGGTGGAGGCGGTGGAGGTGGAAGAACAGTTGCAGCTGCAGCTACAGCAGCTGCACGCCTCGATGCCAAAAACTGCAGTTCTGAATAGCTGGAATTGTTGGATAAACTGTAAGTTACACAAAAAATACTCTTTAGAGCGGCACCATCGTTTAGACAGTATTGCTTAAAATGTATCTACAAGCATGCGAAGATTTGTTTTACTACTCTATTTGGAAAATACTCGTTATAACAAAATTATACTACCCAAATTATATTTTAAGATAATTTCAAATTATTAAGAACTGTTATTTTTAGAGACAACAGGTGTGTGAGCTTCAACGAATTTGTAACTCTTACCTAGTTAAGGGAAATTACAATAATTATTCGAATTATCTGAACACTGATAAAACATCAAACTTTCGTTTAGATATAAGTTACAAGTTCCCAAAACCAAATGTATGCATCAAACTACACAATCTTTTCATTTGAAGTTAAAGCCATCTGCATAATAATGGTCCACTGCAGATTTTACATGTGCTCAAAACGTTGGCACATATAAATCCCAAACAGATTTAATGTTTTTATGTAAAATATATGTAATCCAACATATGGGGAAAATTCTTTCTAAAAGATCGAATACGCCATATAAAAAACCTTTTACATGTGAGGAAATTAATAATTCCCAAGGAGTTTAAGATAAAAACGTAAACGCTTTGGGGAACAAAGAATCTACACGAAATCCATGAAACACCATTGCATTCGCCGGTTGCTTAAAAAGGATCATTGGGCCGTATTTTTCGAGAAGGTGTAACATCAAATGCAATTGATTTCAGGGAATATTGCCTCATTACACCTTCCCACAAAATTGTGAAAAAGGTCTGGATGGCTATTGGCTTCAATAAGACGGTGCGTAGTCCCATATTTCAAATTAAACAATCGGTTTTTGCTACGAAAATTCCTAGACGTGTTCTGCCAAAAAAAATGCGACTTTGACTGGCCACCCATATATTGAGATTTTACCTTCTTTTTTTGTGCTTATTTGAAAAGCAAAGTTTATGCGAGAAATGTAAGACCATTGACGAGCTCAAGGCAAATTCGCCCGAAATTCTGAAAAACCTTTTGAAGGAAAACAATGTAAAAAGGTCACATTTTTCAAGGGACCAAAAAAAATGTAAATGCATCATATCGTCCCCTGAATGTAATAAGTAGATAATTTTACTTTCCTCACTTTTGAAAAATCAGCAAAAGTTTTGCTTCTTTTAGAAACGAATTTTTGAAAATCTCTTTCCGACACATTTTTCTGTATTTCCGACATAGCTACAAGATATTTTTTTTTGCTGTAGCACTGGTTGAAGTTAAAAGTGTTGAATTGTGACAAATATTTATAGTTTTATAAATATTTTGTTGAGAAAAAAATATTAAAATTAAAAAAAGGTCAGTCATCCATTTTTTGTAGATCCAGCCATGTTTAAACCTCTGTGTCATTGATTTTTGGGCCTTAAATTTTGAGATGGATTGATGAAAGTTGGTGACATGTATACCTCTGATTGAAGAGGCATAACAAGTGAACATATTGTTTTAATATTCGCTCAATGACACGATTACTTTTTAAATAAACGTCTGTTTTTTTATCAAACCATGAGCAATTTCAAAGAGAAAGATATTTAGAACATACTATTGTCTATATTTTATTTATGTGAATTTTTCAGCCAGGCGTTTTGTTAAAAAAAAACTATTTTTGATAAAAGTTTAAGAAATTTCGGAAAACATTTGATATAAATACCTACTTTGAAAATAATGGAATATGCATTCCGTCTATATATCGTTTTACGAAAACATTTTGGGAGCGTTTTAAAAAACAAAAAAAAAATGATTTATATAAATACGCTACCCCAGCATATGCAATAGAACGATTTGTTTTTTTTTTCGAACCGTAAATGATTATGATAAAGTATCTAAGTATTTAGTATTTATATTGGCAAAATGCCATTTTTGTATATTACATCTCCATAGAGTTATAGGCTCTGCCTACTTCTTGGGGATATTAGTTTAAGGCCTGGTTTTTCAGTGCGAGATCATCCTAATTTCGGGATTAAAATCGAGTTAACTCGATAAAGTAGTTTTTCGGTCAATTTAAGTCAAGAGTTAACTTCGAGCCAGTTTGGTGAGTGACACAGGACTTTATGATCGGATGTTTTTGACAGACGATAAAAAAAAAACAACTATTTTCAATTTCATTTGTGTGGACTGATACGGCAGCCTTTCGACACTATTCTTTATGATAAAACTTAATGCTACCCCTATACCCAATACAACCCCTTCCCATCACACACTAACTACACATCCTATGCTCACAACAAGACATTTTATAAAAATTTTAGAAACTAAATACGTGTACGATCAGATTCAAGCGACCCAAAAACTGTATTAAATTTTGAATTTGACTAGTTTAACAAGAAATAGACTTGTAATAGACATTTTCATTTGTTCGGGGAAAATTAAACCAAACAGCTGATAAGGGAGCTGTTGCAGATTTAATAATTTTCGATAACTTTTTGACAGCAAAATCGATAAATCATGAGTTCTACCAAATCAAATCAACACACTCGAAATCAAAGAATCAAATTAAATCCCGCACTGCTTCACGAGTTAACTCTAGATTAAATTTTTTCCGGGGTCAGTTAACTCTGGATTAATTCAGAGTTTACTCAGGACTAAAAAACCGGGCCTTAAAAATGGGATTAGTTGGGATAAAGACGACCGCATAACGGATTGTAGTCTTCTCATATGTTTTATTTATTGAAAACGATGTGCATTTAAAATAAATTTACAGTAATGAACAAAATTTTCTTAGAAAAAAAATCAATCAAAAGGAATGTACACATAACACCAAGTAATCCTGCCCGGACACAGACATTTAATAATTTCAAACGCATAGGTTCTTTAAATGCGCACCTATGAGCAATTGACATATCTCTCCATTACATCTAGAATTATTGTCTGTTTGGTTAACGTTAATGACTTTACCTTACATAGGTCAAATATCCGCTCAAGTCGTTTTACACGTACCTCATTCCGAACGACGCACACTGAATTACTTCCCCTGCTTCCACCCTTCGCGGGCAAACACCACAAAAGATGCTCAAAATAACGTCTTAATAAATATTACGGGAAATCACGCAAATGATGATCTTCATATGGAGACGATGATATCCACGTCGTCGTCTTCATCATCATCACAATCCTCATCATCATCATCATTATAATCATCGTCATGGTCATGATAAAGACCGACCAACTTTTATAAATCTACTTCTCTGGTCAATTCAAGTGGCCGACTTCTTCGTTTTAAGATCGACTTATCAATTGCCATGAGTGTTAAAGTATACCTACAGTTTTCTGAATAAACTTTAATGATGATCCTATGAAATGAAAATAATTGGGCACGTCAACCAAATGTCTTATTTTTCATGGATGACCAGGTAGGTTATGACGTTGGTTTTTGTTTATTTCTTGTCGATCAGACCCAAAACAAAAAAAAAAAATTTCTACGGGGAAAGAAATTTAAAAGAAACGTACGTAGACGGCTAGTTTCCTAACCGACATTGTAACCATAATGTAGGTTTTTTTTGGGAACATATTCATTTAAGTCGTTTATCCCTATTGTAGGTAGGAATTTACTTTTTTTCTGAGATTCGCTGCCTGTGTCCTGAACTATTCAGTGTTTCCACCCCCACATTCCCTCAGTGGCTCCGCTGATGTACCTTATTTCCCCCGCTCACAACGTACGTTATTTAAGATTAATGAAGCTGAAAAACTGAAGCTCAGAGTAGATGCAAGAGCTGAAATTATATGCCGACTGTTTCAATATACTCTGTTCGGTTTCTTTTGAGACTGTAAGCAATAATCATCTCGTGCTGCTCCTCCATTCGTGGAGTAGTACAAGAACACATAAGGAAACTAGCGAATTAAGGAAAAAAGGTAGAGAATGCTAAACAAAAAACAACAAAAAAAAATAAAAGAATAAAAAAAAACAAGCCAAGAAAATAAATGACTTCAGCGACAGCCAACGAAAAAATTAAAGTAAAAATGTCTTGGAAAAATTGAGTTGTTCACGATGACTGTGTCTAGAGTGCGCGCATGGGATCGCGATGACGATGAATATGTGCGCCAAAGAAGGAACATGTTGCTATGATGTGTGCCGTATATATTTGGTAGCATCATCATCATCGTGCCCGTGCGTCTTATTCGTCGTTTTGATTACACCGTCATTTTTGTGCCTTGTTTGTTATTGCTGCTCTGACTCTCTGTTGTATTTGCAGCGTGTTATGGACCCTCTGTGTTCTGGTGGTGCATCTTCCATACACACACTGCATTAATATTATACAGAGTAACAATTTTATTACAAGCCCAGCAGCTGAATAAAAATAAACAAAATAACTGATGCAACAACACATAATAAAAAACAAAATACAAGCAAACATCTCGCATAAAAAAAAGGATTACGAAGACCCTCGAAGCATAATGATGATGAAGCAGATGCCGCTGTTGAGCTCAATGCTGATCTGTCGATGGCGATGACACTTAGCGCAGGTTAAAATGATGTTTTTTTTCTTGTTGTATAAGTTTTCACATAAAGTTTACTATAAATCGATTGACCGAATCGCAACTCTTTGATGTCACCATACGTCCCAGTTTTGATTACATTCGTTCCGCCTAATTAAGGACCTATATTCTCAAGGTAACCGCAATTGTGGTTTGTTTATTGTCTGACACTTAATCGAACATACAAACAACGTATTTTTTTTAAGGGTGAGCAATTTTCTTTTGCAGTTTTTTTTTTATATTTTCTGCTAACCGAAAATTTAGACAGAATTTACCATGACAATGTTGTATAACACATTATCTCATGCAATCAAAAAAAAAAACCTTTTGCGGTCCCGGGATTATCTTTTGTAGACACTTAATTAAGCCAATGAAGTTAATGTCATGGGGACGTATTAGTTTTGACATAATGTTTGTAACATATTAGAGAAATAATTTCGATAAATGTACCTAAAAGAATATGGATCGCTGTCTGTTGTACATCGCTCAAATATATTGCTACATTACTGAATTCGGTACTTCAGTTACAGGAAAATCTAGCGTGTACTCTTTTGGGGATCAGATACTGTATTTGGGCTAAGTAAGAATGCATGCATTTACAAAGATTTATTCTTCAATGTTCAGTTCGGAATTAAAATTTTTATAATCCTATCCAACAAATATAGTATCCAAACTTAAAATGTACTCAACCGGATTCATGAAATTTAAGTTTTCCCTTGAAGTAGAAAAAATCTGAAGTAATAAGATTTCGAGCAGTTTTTAAAACTAAAATCCGATTTTCATACACAATGCATGACGCATTCAGGTGTATAATATAAATGTTCGACTGGACAAGAATTCTCTTTCCTTTATTCTGGGAGGCAACAAGTTTTCATTTTTCCCATTCAGCTGATTTGCAAGGCAAATATTCCATCAAAAGGGAAATTTTCCCACGAACTAGCAGCACTGTCCCTATGTAGCTTTTAATCCGTCCGGGTTATCTTGGACATGGAGGTACTCTTACTTACCTCTGCGGGAAACGTCCGGTATAGTTTTAAACAAATGTCCGAGATTGTATTTTAACTTATCTCTTGGCAGCTTGTATTATGGTGTTTTCAATTGGTAAATCTAACAAAAATGATTTCTTTAAAAATTCACTAAAATCATGTAATTCAGAAATCCAAAATGGTCATAAGGCTTGGACTAATTTTTTTTAAGTTGAGTCAAAGCATATAGGTAAAATGAATACCTTTTTCTTAAAAACGAAGAAATTGACCTTTATTTAATCCTGTTGAATGTGGTTATCAAACGGACAATGCAGCGAAAAATCCTTCTGGTAGCTTTTGCGAAATATTAGCCGGAGAAGTACCGACCCTCAAAAATAAATAAACTTCCCGAACACAAAAGTACACTGCTCTTGAGGCTTAAACGACTGCACAGGCCCATCACTGACAGACACGACATGGAACGGTCTCTGCTCAAAGATCTCCAGCATTTTATTTCGAAGAATTGCAGAAAATCATTGTGTATGCATTGGCTTGGATTAAGATTCATGCTATAACATCCAGTAGACCAAACATGTTCCCGAAAATTAATAAAATATTTAGGTGAAAGGATCTTAAACAAGTGTGTGAATTTGCCAGACAACAGAAACAGACAACCTCTGTTGGCTATTGGTATTAGCCCGGAAGGTTTTGAGTAGAATGACAGTTTTTTCGCGATGGAAAATTAAAAAAAAGTTTTGTCCTAGTTTTGTAGTCTTTTCCGATCGTCATTTGTCTGGGAGAGTCCGGGACTTGGAACCCCGTGTACTACATTCATCAAAAACCATCTAGCAACACTATGGTTGCTGTTGGTATAAAAAGACTGCGTTTACATTTTAGAGAGATCATCATTGAAATTAGTGTGGTTAAGATATTCTTAACATTTTTTGACTGCCCTGGAGCTCTCTAAAATGTATTTAGTGGCTAACTGTTCACGTTTGGTATTGCTACTATGGATTGGGGTTATTCCTAATTGGCAGTGTTCACGTGTGGAGGAAAAATTATAACATGCTGTTTATTAAACCAAAAGCTAAGAACATGTTTTTTTTTTAACAGAAAAGTCAACTAAATTTGTTAAGAAAACGTTATTTTTGAAGGAAACTTCTTTTGGCTCACATGAAACGAAATTTGAATAGGAAAAGTCACGGGTAGGGGAAGGCTAGCGTGGTGGGACAACGGCGGACAAACAACAAGCAAAAACTTGTGTCAGAAAATGAGAGTGAGAGCGTAAGCATGAGAGAGCATTCTGCAGTGAATCCAAAGCATACACATTCGAAAATTGAAAGGCAAACGCAAACAGAACATATATGCGAAAACGAGTGTGTGTATGCAAATCATAAAATGAAATGGTTAGGGGGCAAGCGTAGATTTCAGCCTCGTAGCTCTCTAAGGTCTCTTTGTTTGTATGAAAAATTGATACACTTTGATGAAATTGCAATATATATCTTCAATCATGAACACAAATAGTAAAACAAAATGTTTTGCACTCAGTACTGGAAATGATATATGATAATGTTTATTATATTAATCCCTATAAACATCTATTCGATTTTTTAAAAACCAAAACGGTGTTAAAAGAGATTTTTTTTAAACTGTAATGAGAAGCCAATAAAAATATGTTTTCGTAAAAAATCCCTTTAACTAATTTGGCATACAAAAATTAACCCCTATGGAAACGTCAAAATTTACGCAGTCGATTAAATTTAATCCGCAATCGACACAAGGCCTAAAATTGGTAACTATGCAACCGGATATATTAAATTTTGTTTTTCAGATATAAATCGATGTTATGAAATTAAGATTCGTACTTTTTTGAAGTTCCTAATCATCGGAAAAATGATTTTCCAATTTGCAACAAAACTTAATAAATAAAATTTTCACATGGTTGCAATACTTGTCCCTATAGTCAATCTACCAGAGAAATTAAAAATAAAAATAAAAACATTTTGCTGCTCTTGCAAACTCTCACCTCTCTCTCTCGACGCTACAAACAAAGCAGATCTAAAGAAGTAAACTAAGTCGTTATCGTACAAGTTTTTGCTCTTAAGTCCTTGCCGATAATTATTTTTCAGCATCTATATATACATAAATGTGTGTGGAGATAAGTATTAAGTTCGCTTTTTGAGATGAAGCTGTAATAAATCAAAAAGGTTCACTTCTTTTGGCGTTTTCCAGCGCTCCACAACGGCAAGGTAAACATGTGTGTAATTTTTTTTTTTGCAAGATGATGTTTATTATAATTCTTTTACGAATTTTACGTTAAAGGATAATTGAGCTTTTGGAAGATAGTCGACGCTTATTAAATATGACAGTTAAATGATTTCAAATCTCAAAATGTTTTTGGATTCTCTTTTCTTAAAAAATGTGAAGTAATAAAAGTAGCATTTTAATTATTTTAAAAAACTAATTGATTTTTGGTTTAATTTCCTTGTTCGGCCATTTTTTTTGCGTGAAAGATGTGACATTTGAATTGATGATCATATCATTTCAAATGCCACATGATTTTCAATTCATATTATAATATTTTTAATTAATGTCACAATGGCTTTGAATTTACATTTTTATCTTTTGTCTAATTTTCGTTTAGATTTATATGACAGTTAAGTGATTTCAAATATTAAAATGAGTTTGAATTTAGATGAATGTGACATTTTAACTATTAAAATGACAACATTGCTTTACTATGATATCAGCGGTTGTGGTTGATGGTTTAAATCTATAACATTTTTCCTGTGGTTTCTATTTGACATTTTCACTGGATTTTGTTGTTGTTTTATATTTGTTTGTAGACTACCTGAGGGTGCGTCGTATTTTAATTCGGCATGTAACCATTGTAGACACGTTTTTGAAACGTAAATTCGGTACAATTTTAACCATGAATCGCTTCATACCGAAACAGCGGCGGAAAAAACTCAGCGTGCATATAGTCAAAAATATAGTGGCCAACAAGTATCATCTGACAACATGTTTGCGTCAGTGCAACCGCCTTGCGGAGCATTTTATGTGTGTTTTTAATTTTTTCCGTATGTCCAACTGACTCAATGAATTTTGCCGACTTGTTAGGAAAACTGCCAAAACAGTCGCTCGAATGATTGAAACTGCACCTGATTTTTAGATTTAAATTTTTAAAACCTATGAGATCCATTTCACTGTTTTCAACGGTACCCCATTCTATACTGCAAATCATACGATGCAGTTTCCGTAACGAAAATGCCCTGTACTGTCAAAAAATGGCGCTTTTATCCAGATTTGACCACTCCGACTTATTTTTTTGATTTGAGAAGCAAAGTATACGCCAGTAAGCCATAGATGGTTTTGAAATTATCAATTCATAACGGTATACTAAAAAAAGTGATGGAAAACACAGCAAAAATGGTACATTTTGTTTTGGTTAATAAATGCGGCCACTTGATTGATATTATATTAAAAAGTGAACTACCTTTTTAATATAATATAAAAATAAACGGTAAAGGATCAAATTAAATAAAAATAGATACACGGGAATTGGTTGTTTTTTTTAGTGTTTCTCTATACACACATACCGATATAAGAGATGGCTTTGTGTAATGGTAGCAGGCATATTCAGCGATTAATGACACCAAAGAACAATAGGCGTTAATTAAAACAACATTTCACGAAAAGAAGAAGCCAACAAAAAAAAATTCTATCTATAAAAATAAACCGACTTGCGAGTACGTTAATGAGTATTCATTTAAATATTAAGATTTAAGTGATTGCCACCGTCACGATAATTGTAAAACTGTTTAAATTGTGTGTCCCTCGACAATCAAACCAGATAACTAGCCAACAGAGTCATCTTGTGTATAAAGACTGAAGTGTGCGAGTGCGCCTTCACCATCGTTTGGCTCATATACTTGTGATACTTGTGCACACAGCAAGACTCGTATCATAAATGAGTCCAACACCACTGTGTCAGCGAGTAAATCAACAAAATTGAAAGGTTTTTATTACGTTCGTCGCGCTAACTGATTTTAAAGATGTACCACTTATTCCAAGAATATAGTCTAGGCCCATTGTATTTTTTTTCTACTCAAAGTGTCAGTAGGCAATGTAACAGTAGCAACGTTTTAGCTGGTACTCTGGAGATACATCTACGCATTCAAATAATGAATGTTAACTACTCGAGCATTTAAAGAGCATTTAAAAATGGAAAGCTTTGGCAGTTAGGTTCTCATACATGCTACGTGAAAGGTAAAATATACCGCTTTTCTACTATATCGTCATGAACAACGATACATTGTTGTACTATAGTACTAACTCAATTTGATTTGATCTCCAGCCAATGCAAATGAGAACATAGGTGAAACATCGAATGTTGTTTTTGATTTAATATCATTTGGCTCTATATTTCATCGTCCAAAATAAAATCCATAATTTCATCGTCCAAAATAAAATCCATAATTTGAACCATAGAAATATGCATAAATATACATGGTTTCCTGCTTATTTAAGTCTAAAGGTTGATTTTTTAGGCGTTTTGGTTTTTAAGCTGGCAACACTGTTCCTAAAGATTGCCAATTTGAAAGTTGAAATTTGATTTTGGTAAGTACGTTTTGCCATTTTACGATAAATACGTTAACGTCAGAACAACGCGCACAAATTGTGCAAAATTCTTTTTAAAAACATGGTTCGGTTTGCCAAACATAACTTTTATTCTCGCCATAATAGTCTATGTGAGAAAGTTATGCGAACACGATGAATCATTTTCGCACCATGTACACTCTAGTGGATATAACGCATCCCCAAAACCATACACTACGAATACAAGTAGTTATTGCCGTTGTAGAAAATCTGAATCATATTCGCAATCGTGCACAGCAATTGGAGCTATGCCCATCCACAGCCCAGCAATTGGAACTGCGGGGCATCGCACTAACCATCGCACCACTGAGCCCGTCAGGACGATCTTAAATCCATTAAAAAACACTGTTTTTTGTTCCTGTGCGCTGGGAATTATCGGCCAAATATCTTTAAGGACAATGCCAGCCAGAATGTTACCGTCAATGGAGAACGCAATAAAAACATGATTTCAGACTTCTTCAGAAATCATATGAACTGGCCTTTACCTGTGAACTGACCTGGGAACTGGCCTTCATGATCCCATGATCTCCTACCTTTAGATTAATTTCTTTGACGGTATGTGAAGTCACTAGTCCATGCCGATAAGCCAGAGACGTTGGACGATTTGGAAGTCAACATTCGCCATGTTAAAGCTGTCCGAAATCATATTATAACGCGAATGGCGTAAAATTATCTATTTAATAAAGCTAATATCATAGATATTAACATTAGCGTCAAGTGTTTTATTTCATATTCAATTCGTATACGTCTAAAAAAAAAACACTTTATATAGGCGGTGAGCTTCTCAGTTGGAGAGCAAAAAATGCGATACTTCAGCCGACAATGAAAATATCTTACAAGCTTTTCAAACTATAGTACTGGGAACAATTGTAAGTGCACCGTAGTATATTAACAAGAAACAATGATATTCACAAAGATCTAAGTAAAGCCAGTTTGTATGTTCTTAATCATTGCAACATACCGCTATTTTACAAATTTTTAGACAAAAGATACCTTGCGTGAACAACTACAAAGAACCAGACTTTTCGCATGTATATATTAGATTCGTGTTCTTAATCATTACAACACCGCTATTCTATAAATTTTAGACAAGAAATACTTGGCGCGAAAATAACAAGGAACCAGGCTATTCGATACAACATACCGCTGTTTTACAAATTTTAGACAAGATGTAACTTGCGCGAAGAACTACAAGGAACCAGAATATTCGCATGCAAATATTAGATTCGTGTTCTCAATCATTACAACACCGCTATTGTACAAATTTTAGACAAGAGATACTTGGCGCAAAACAACAAGGATCCAGACTATTCGATACAACTTACCGCTATTTTACAAATTTTAGACAAGAGATACCTTGCGTGAAGAATTACAAGGAACCATACTATTCGGATGCAAAAATTATATTCGTGTTCTTAATCATTACAACACCGCTATTCTACGAAATTTAGACAAGAGATACTTGACGCAAAAATAACAAGTAACCAGGCTGTTCATTACTACTGCATTACTACTAAGTTAAGCGTTCCAAAACGCAATTGGATTGCTGTGTTGCAATGAATACTTTTCCAAAATGCATTGTAAATACATTAACTGCGCACGCAAAACAAAAAAAGACCCTAGTGAATGATTATGAGTCATAAAATAATGCAAATCAGCGAAATGTATCCATAAACTGGCATCAAAAAAGCAGTGTGTGCATTAACATTTTTTTTTACTATTTGGAATTCATCCGTAATGATTATCATTCCACCCAAATGAACACATCCTCAGTCACAAGGTTGGTTGTTCGCACGCAGTGCAGATTTTGATCAGAGAATTTTCTACTGACTGTTATTACCATCTTTGTCAAATAAGACTTCAGTTCCACAACGTTTTGTATTTCAATTATGCTTTTCAGTTACAGCTATAAATAGACCCCTAATGATGAGACTTGTCACGTAGGCTCATAATATTTACTTATTCATACATGTTTTTTAAACATATTGGTGAACATATTGGTCTTTAGATTACCAACAATGTATCTAAAATTATAAAAAAATATAAAGTATGGGATGAGGGTAAAAAAGAACAATAACAAAAAAAAAACACGAAAAAAATGCAATGCATACATCTGCAGGGATATAGTTAAAATAAAAATTGAAGCAAACAACTCTCGGAATTTCGAACGCATATATCAACAATCCACCCGCTCGTTAGTTCAATGGAAGTCTTATGATATTCGATCTGATGTACAATCGATGCAAAGAATCGAAGGAAAAAAGTATGTATAAGTATCTACTTCATATATAAGCGGGTCGACGGTTCAAGTGGTTGAGAAGATGCATGCGTAGGCATCCCAATTACTCAACTGTTTTTATTCTATTAGTTTTGATTATGAAGAAATAGCCTTTTCTTTGTATTTCAATAAAGTTGCCCTTATCTTGCCCAAAGGAAATGTTGAGCATTCTGTGTTGGGTATCAGATTTCTTGGTTGTTTAAAAACGTACGCACTTATGAAGTGTTCAATGAGATGAATAATACAGGATGAATTTCATAATAAAATGCACGACTGTGTCGTACGTAAGTTTTTCTCCTTTAGGCGAGACGAGTGATTATACGACATTCATTTGATTTTACTGTCCATTAAATCAAATCTAGAAGGAAAATGTTTTTGGTCCTTCTTAAACAGTAATTAAAATTTAAACGCTATAGATAGTAATATGCAAAACTTTTGCATACTGTGATATTCTAACTAAAGTGTCTTTCATTAAGCGCTGCCTATTTTAAAATTTTTAATAAAACAAATTATGTTCGAGATCGAAATTTGTTACTAGTTTGAAAGTCCTACCATTGAGTATGAAATATAACATCGTTTAAATGTCCGCCGTGGTTTGTTTGGGTGACGCACATGCGAAATTTCAAACTTTCAAACTTTCAATGATTGTGGCCCATAAATCAGACTGAACATGACCGATGGTGAGGGTTATGTTGTGGCTTATTTGCATAGACCTGTGACTTCAGAAAACCCCACAAGAAAAGGTCTAACGGGGTCAAATCGCACGATCTCGTTGGCCAGTTCACATCACCTCCAATTGAGATGAACGTGCCCTCGAATCGTGTAAAATTTTCAATGTGGCGTAAGTTGTATGGCACGTAGCGGCCTGTTGAAACCACATGTCGTTTATGTCCATATAATTCCATTTAGGTTAAAATAAGGTGGTATCATCGACCTATACGGTCGCCGTTACCGATTATGGTCTGGCCAAAGTCCTTCCAAAAGAAATATGGACTGATGACGCCGCCAGTTAAAATCCATACCAAACGGGTTGGGGTCATAATCCCAAAAAGCCAAAATCCTGAAAAAGTATATAAAATGAAAAAATCGCGCAGTTGTGTTGATCGATATCAGTAAATTTGTAAGTGAATTCAAATTGTTTCTTATATTGTTTCATAAATTTTTTGTTTTGTTTGGCTTGACATTCTTTTGTTATGTTTTATTAATATAAAGTTTGTTATTTTTTTTAACATTTAAAATGTTTGTTTCATATTTATTTGTTCCTACAATACATTTTTTGGGATATTGGACTTTTGAGGATTCTGGGTTTTCGGGGTTTGGAATATTTTTGATTTTAGGTTTTCGGGTTTTCGGAATTTTGTGTTTTTGGGATTCCGTCCGACTCCCATACCAAACGGTGACTTTTCAGGGTGAATTGGACGATCTTGGATCTTATTTGGATTCGTATCATCCTAAATTCGCAAATAATCTTCCATGATGTACCTCATCCTGGAAGATGATTTTTCGATGCAAATAAGGGACAATTTCCAACTGATCTAGAGCCAAAAATAAAAAGAATGCAAATTTTTGCCACAAAAGGCTCGTTAGTACCCAGGGACGAGCTTTCTCGCAACCATTTATGTGTGCGTGTGTACTTCTTGCACGATGGCGGGACGTCCGTTTTTACGCCTACTTGAGGTAAGCTTTTGTTGACAATTATTAGTGTGATTTAGATG
Organism: Rhingia rostrata; assembly: GCA_949824845.1. Classification (NCBI taxonomy): domain Eukaryota; kingdom Metazoa; phylum Arthropoda; class Insecta; order Diptera; family Syrphidae; genus Rhingia; species Rhingia rostrata. The sequence continues at coordinate 25,787,760 of OX463759.1, read as the reverse complement.
ATTTTTCAGATCATCACGAGTGTAGGGCAAGTGAAAAATTATTTAGGTGCTGCTACGGCTGGGAATCGAACCCAGACCTTATGAGCCCGTCAACTGATCCAGAGCCCGTTCAGCGAAAACTCGTCGTTTTCTATGGACGTTTACCTTAAGATCCTGGACCAGTTAAAATTTGTACGTGTAAAAGCTCAAATCACAACGCAATAAATCGCCAAGTTGTGGTCTGTGAGAGACGCAAAATCGACTGCCTCGATTTCTCCTGCACAATCTCACGGGCAGTGGCGTTTTTTTCGACAGATCTTGCATTTTAGTGAACTAGTTTACTGAACTAGTGAACTTAAATTTATACACCACACTGCTAATCGTCCGCAGTATAAGACGAATATGGCTACCGTAAAATGAGTAAAGTGCGCTTAACGTTGCCTGAACAGTACACCCATTTTGATAAAACAATTTTATCATTTGCACTTGTTGTTCAATGTTATGTCCGTCCATGGTGATTGATCAAAAAAAGATCTGAATAAACGAAAACCAATTTGACAGATTGTCAAAATTACTATATTGAAGAAAATTGCGTCATGAGTTAACTCTGGATTATAATTATTTAATTTATAGTCAGTTTACTCTGGATTAACTAAAAGTAAACTCAGCAATAAAAAATTGGGCTTAAGATTAATGAAGTGAAATAAATTAGGTCGCCTTTATATACTTGCCTTGCATTGAGAACCAAAACTCAAGGCATAAGCTCCAAATAACCACTTCCTAGCTATGACTTGATAACACATGGCAGAGAAATTTTGGGAAAAAAATCTCAATTGACGTAGCAAACATAAGGAAACAACGACATCGCTGTGCATTTAGTACCTTTAAAAGCGACACATGTTCAATGTTGTTTTTATTTGTTATTTGCTGGGAGCGTGTGTATAAAGAACCTTAAACCAACGAGTGTGTAACCGATTCTCAATTGCTTCTCTTCAGAAGCAATTAATTGTACGTGATATGGAATTTAATTGAGCGGATGTCAAAAATATTTTTTTTTGATTTCATTTTGTAAGCTAAGATTTAGAATCGGGTTTTTTTTTATTTAGTAAATATATTTCCCGCGCAAATATACATCTACAAAAAAAATGAAAAGTCCTTAAAGTATAGTTTTCCACTGGTAGTAAGAAAATGACTGAACATGCATCTTTTACCTGATTGCATACACAGGTACAACATACAATTACGCCTTATAGGTATATTCTACAATAAAAAAGGAACAAACCTACCACTCACACATCCATTTAGCCATGTACGTGTAAAATGGAAAGAAGATACCCTTTTTTGTGTGTTGTTTTGCTTCAAGGGTAGCACTAAAAAGGACTTAAATTCTTTAACCGATAAACCATTAAATGACTTCATTTAATCATTCAATCTGTAAGCAGCAATCTTCAATTTTTCTTTTTTTTTGCTTTTATTTATTTTTTCCTTTTTTTTTTATTCTTTTAAGTACGGCTCAAATTCCCTTACCACTTTACCGTGTCGTGTTTTACCATGGTATATCTTTGTTGTCTTTCTTTAAAGGCTAAAAACAGATTGAGATTGAATACAGGCAATGTACCAAAACATCGCGTTAGTTTTATGTTGCTGGTGTAGAGTTATGTATGGAGAGGAGCCCAGGCACAGTAAACCAGACCAGACCAGACCAGATCGGGCCAGGCCAGGCCTGAGCCAGCCGCTGTCGCATTCGCAGTCGCAGCCACCGCCGTTGGTTAAATGTAAAGGTGGTTATGCTTTTTTGTTCAGCTTTTTTCTTACTACATTTCATCTTAATTTGATATGAACATCGGAACTGTTGTATAGGCTAAGCTATATGCGAACAATTTGATTCTCTTTTGGGATATCGCTTATTTTAAATTTTGTATGCTGCTCCTTTTATTTATTTATTTTTTTGCGGTTGTTGTTGTTGTTGTTGGTGTGTTTTTGTTTGCTTTTTATTGTAGACGCTGCTTATTTAAGTCGGGAGTTTTCTTCTTCTCTTGTAATGAATATGTTGCATTGAGAGGTGAAGAACCGCGACGACCGACTATTATAATGTGTACTTGATTGAGCGAATATTTAGGTGAAATGAATCAGATAATTAAGACGTGTGAACATTTTAATTCAGTTTATCCGCGAGTGTGTAGCTGGTTGTACGGGTATATTATAAATTTGGAAATCTTTTGTCAATATTATATTATAGGGTGTGTGACACTTTTGATGTAAAGTCCGTTTCATTTAATTAAACAAACCTGATTTACGTTTTAGATATTGATTGTTTCTTTTTTTAAGGAATAAAGAGACGAATCACATAATAGGGTGGCCTAAAGGGGTTTTTTCGATGTATACAATTAATAAATCTTTTATTTAGAGATCTTTTTGAGTTTTTTTTTTTTTTTTGGTTTCCGACATAAGGCTTCCATACATTTCATTTATTTCAGTATTATTATTATTTATTTAGATTTTATCTTTTCGTTGGAAAGTTTTTCCAGAAATACATAGGAAAACGACTTTTGGGCCCCACTGTGTTCAAAAACATAACATCATTAATACTGAATACAATAAAATCAACGATTAAATCTTTATTAAACATTCTTTGTGGTATTTTTTTTTGCAATACTTTTTGAATCCATAGGGGTATATTAGTTTTGACATTATGTTTGTAACATACAGAAACAATTTCGATAGATATATCTAGCAGAGTCGATTGAGCCAGATCTGTCTGCCAGTCCGTCTGACTGCTTGTGTGTCACTTATTGGGCTTTACAGTTTGTGCTAGAATGGTGAAATTTGGTGCATAGGCTTTTGTTCGACGAAACAGAACAAGTGTACAAATAGGTGTCATGAAAACCGAATTCCAAAATTCGGCGTTATATCACTTTGTAAAAGAGAAACAACGCCGAATTTTTGAACTAGGCGTTATTTAACAATGACAAAGTGAAATATCGCCGCACATCATTTGTGAAATAGAGCCGAATGCATAGAGAGAGGGCATCATAGTTTGCACACATCCGAGTGCGACTATGCGTATATGAAAAGTTTTAATGCGCTAGGGGGGGTGTATGGTGCCCCCTGCAACTCGCTTGCTTTTGCTCACTCTTGGATTTGGGTTCCGTGCGAGGTTTGATGTATGGGCTTGGACACCCATTTTAAAACTTTGGATACACCCAAACTGCCACTCGGATGTGTTCAAAGTAAGAACCCCCTGCTTGGGCTCCCTGTTGGATATGGAATGGGAGCAAAATTGGATGTATGAAAAGTGAAGGATGGCCGAATAGGCTTTATTACACTTCAGCAAAGTGGTATAAGACCGAAATGGAAATTAGGAGTTATTTCCCTTTCATAACGCCGAATCGCGGAATTCGGAGATAATTTACGGTGCAAATATTCAAAAGCGCCTACTTTTCAGAAAACCGATTTTCATTTCAACCGTAAGAAATTTTAAAAAAGAGTTTTTTGTGAATATTTTTAACCACCCTTGATTTGTGCAAACGTTTTTCTTTTAATATTAAAGGATATACGTAAAAAGTTTGATAAATCGAAAACATTGTAAAACATTCGCCAATATGTAATTTCAACTCACGCCTACTTTGCGCGGTTGTTTTTTTAATAAAACTAATTGTATGTTCTTCCACACATGCATTAGAAAAGCTTTGCTTTTTCTATATATCATCCCGATAAAGCTTTTAGACATTCCATTTTTGGGGATATATAAAAGTTTTTTTATGTCGATGGCTCTGACATTTGAAAATATATTTTGAAATAAAGGCAGCATATAGATGGGATGTATGGGCTCCAGTCCACTGACACCCTGTCTTTTTTTGCGGGAAAACTCATTTTAGGGCATTAGGTTATCGTGAGTCGACTTAATTTGGAAAATGTCTGAATAAATTGCCACTTAATAAATCCTCGAAATCCCAAAAGACGATTTTTCATCTATCTTCGACAGTCTGTTAAATTTGCAATAAATCAACATCAACAATGAAAATAAAAATCATAAATTTGTAAATTAATTTGTTGGTCTCTCGTAAATGTCCGATCAGTCCCCAGACCGATTGTGTCATGTCTTTCTTCCTATTCATTTCTTATCAATCAAATTCATAAATTGCTATGAGGTTCTTCTTTCTCAATTCCTATTCAATCGAGAAACTTAAAAACATCTTATTTACCCAAAGAAAAACCTAATTTATTATGAGTGCTTTTATAATAGAATTGGAAAGAGAATTACTGGTTTTTTCTTTGACTATTTAAGCCTTTCCAGTGCACATTATGTAAATTATTTTTAGAGAAGTTTTTCCTCTTTTCTCGTGGCTCTTATATACGAGCATGTTATGGATATGAGGCTAGCATGTTTATCACAGATTTTTATCTTTTCAAGACTGTGATTTTAAATATTTTTTGCCGCTTAACAATTGATATTTGTGAGTTCGATAGGAATCGTCATTTAAGCATTTTATTTACAATTCTTTTCATGTGACTCATGTCATTATTTCCATGACTTTTGTGGAGATGTAGATATTTCAATAGAAACAAAACGCCTAGTCAAGAGTGAGTTATAATGAAGTTGCTGGAATTTCGTTCGAAATCTATTAATAAAATTTTTTGATTCGTTGGTATAGGAAATAAACCATGCCATTACCCAGACTTCGGTTTCTAAGAGTCACTCGCTTCAGCTTATCTATTGAATTATTGGGCTTTGGATATGTAAAATACATGTATTTGTGAATAAATAAATACATTTCACCCTAGATCGACTTATTTATAATTTCGCGAAAAATTATCTGCAACAAATTGGCGAGGACACCGAAAACTACCAACCACTCGCCCTTAATGAGCTGAGGATAGCAATATCCAAACTAAAGCTTATCAAGATTACCAGAAATGACGCATTTTTACCGAGTTTTATAAATCAAGTATAGATGAATTGGTAAGTAACACCCACCAACTCATAATCAAAATTTAGTCAGATGCAATGCCTGCCAAATGAGATCTCAGCATCGTTTGTCGAATCCCCAAAAGAGGAGCCCCTGACCTTCGCGAACCACATAGGCATCTCATCGCCTACAAGATTCTATCAGCTGTTATTTGTTTATAACAAAAAGCGTTTAACAACGACCTGATCTTCCTTACCAGTGCGGTTTTAGGCCGGGAAAGTCCACAACTAATAAAGTCACACTTCGGAAGATCCTGAGAAATAACCAAAAAACTCAGCACTTATTCGTCGAATTGATAGCAGCTACATACAGATTTCCAAGTTTTGCTACATCGCCCCCACTCATACGTCAGTACACTATGGAGAATTCTCGCTGCACCATGAGGACCGAAAACGGCCTAACTGAAACATTCGATAACAGAAAAGAATTTATTTAGTCTTACGACAAGGTAACGATTTGTCGTTTGACTACTTTAATATAATTCTTGAGAGGATTGTGGAAAAATTCCCGAGTCAACACTAGAGACACAATCTTCCATAAATCTGTGTAAGTACTAGCATACGCCGACGATATTGACATCATTGGTAGCACTAAACGCTATGTCACATCGACGTTTGGTAGTATAGAGAAAATAAGCCGTCAAAATGGATTCACAATGTCGAAGAACTGAATAGAACGTCACCATTGACAGATATAATATTGAGGGTATAAGGGATTTTTGTTTACCTGACAACATCTGTCAGAAATAAAACGATTAACTACTCTTGCCAACCGCTGGCTTTTTCTTACGGTGAAGAAGGCAATTCAGTAAAATAGCCCTCTCTTGAACTACTAAGGAGATCCTATAAAACTCTCATCACCCTAGTCTTGCTCTACGGGGCAGAAGCATCATAAGCCAATAAAGAAATCGTTGGTGGTGTTGAGCGAAACATTTTTTGATAAATCTTAGGTCTCGTTTGCGTTGACGGGTTATAAGGGGTATGATGCAATCAAGAACTGTACGAACTTTGCTCGCAGTCTTCTATTAGCAGCCAGACGTCACTAGCGGTAGAGGAAGGCGTCAAATTCAAGTACACAACTGGAAGCAGTTATCTATTTACCAAGCTAATTGGAGGAGAGGAAGACCTCAACCAACTTGAATTGCTCAAGTGGAGTTAGCTAAGGACCGACCTGATTGTAGAGGCATATTTTGGTTGAGGCCCAGCTTTATTCCGTAATTCGGCCAGCGTTAAAAAGAAGGCCCCATTCTTTGTTGCAAAAATAAGAATTAACGAAAAAGCTAGGTTTGAGGCCCGGTATGGGTCGATAACGGATATTTTCACAATTCTTTACCTAACATGCAAGACTGAAACAAACAATTTTATTTAATGTGTTCACACCGCTATGAACTAACACTATAGCTACGCTTAATTCAGTTGCACTTAGCCTAGATACTTCTTTTTGAAATATACAAGTGCTTTTGTATAAGCCTTCCCACTTGATACCACTCGAACTAATTTTCATATAGTAAGCGAACACCTAGTGCAAAATATTTACTGCCATTTCTGATCTTTGGAATAGAATCAAGGGACCTCATGCGCTGTAGTCCAATTTACACAACAAATGAATTTTGAAAAAAAAAAAATGGATGCACAAGCAATCTTCAAATCTTGAGGAAACCGAATTCAGCAAAGCCACTTGTCCAGCAATGATTATGAGTACGCTCAGTATCATTTCACAAGTAGTGTGTGTTTTAATTAAGCGATCCGTCTCAAATCACACTCGAAAACTTCTTATTCTCTAACTCTTGACAAAAGAACCAGACAACTTATTAATATATGAATACATAAACGGCAGAAGATCCCATAAATCAGACCGGAAAAAACACTTAATTACGACTTAACGACAGTGATTTCCAATTCCCAACTCAAACGTTTGCTCTTCTTCTGTTCCAAGCCGCTGTTAATGGATTTGTTAGCTTTCTCTCCGAGTAGGTATAGGAAGATATCAAACCTGCATCATATCAAGGTTCAGCAGAGTATACGCGTGATTTAAATCAACCATAAAAACTAGAGAGAATTCAGTAGTCTAAAAAGAACATATGCTCAAAAGACAACCAAAAAAAGCAACAACAACATGTTAATGGCTTAATTTCGTCCGAGCACGTTATTAATTTGTATCGCCCCGGTTTCGGACCACGGTGTGCGTTGGACTTTTCTTTCGCTGTGTGTGTGTTTGCTTGTGTATATGTAAGCGTTTTTTTTTTTTTTTTTAATTTTTGTCAAGGGATCTTAATGAGATAACCCAACATCAAACAGCGTGAACCCGAGAAACAACTTTAATCAGACAACAGAGCCGTAAAATATTTTAAAAATTAGAAGAAGGAATTTCATTAAGTCCAGAGACTTGTTTTCGATGAAATTTATATATGTATTTGTATATACCGTGTATTTGTATGCATGGGTATATCTTTAACGGACGAGTGTGCGCTTGGTCGGTCGTCTTCTTAGTCGTCTTATACGAACAACAAAAAAAAACAAATATAAAGGTAATGTCCAGACAAAGAAATTCACCTTCCCCTGGCATAATCGCGTCATGATGACCAATTTCCAAGAAATTGTGATATCTTCTCAGCTTGCATTATTTCTTTACGTTTAGGTTTTTGTCTTTGCATGTCCTGCTTCCCTCTATAATCCTCCTTTTTAACATAGTCATCGTCTTTCCTGCCTCCTTCTCCTCCTCCTCCTATGCCACTCCATACACTGTCATCATTCGTGTCACATAATCATATTGAGAGTGCGTCCGTGGAAGGTTACATTTCAGATTTCACAAATGAAACTGATTTTAGGAAAATGTTCTGCTCTTGAGTTGATACATATATATATATATATATATATTTTTTGTTTTATATACATTTTGTTTTCTTAAAAAAGTGGTGGCATTCATTCTTTTTTTTTCCTGGTAGGTATGTAGTTTTCTTTATTTTTTTTCTCAGTATAAAACATTTCGGACGACTGCTGCGATGTTATCTTCAACTTCTTCGTTCGCGGATACATGTATATCTATATATAATATTGGTGTCTTTTAGTGTCGCCTTTATCTGTTCCCTGGGTAAGAAGTGCCGGACGATAGCTCTATTAGAAGTTGATTATAATTAATAAATCTGTTCTTATTGAAATGAATCATCACTGACCAGACCATTAATAATCTATTGGCGTCGCTTAAATAAGCCGTAAAGTGTCGTTTCAGCATCAAGTAGAATCATTTAACGATGAACAGAATTTGATTGGTGGTAGCCATTCCGAATCGCACCATCTTTTCATCCGTTTGTGGTTTGTATTAGCTCTTCTAACTAGATTGGGTATAGAAGGCAGTTACCTTCTTTGGATACCTATATTACCAAGTTAATATCGGAGACATTGTACCAACTGATGCGGTCGAGTACTTACGGTGGCCTACCATCAACCACAGCAGCCAGTCAGCCAGCCAGCCAAAGAGTAGTACCTTTTCTGATTGGCTCGGCGGACTATGAATGCTCAACGGATGGTTGGCAATGGAATACACACTTTTTTGTTCCCTGTGGTAGGTAGTTGGATTGGCCATTGAATCTGCCCAATACTTTGGTTCGTAGCTTAGTAAAATTACTTAAAATGGTTTCTAAGGTTGGAGATTGAATGTTGGGCCATTCAATAATTTTTAGGAAGGGTATTAAGGTATTTATTTATTTGTGTGTTTTGAAGGAATACTTATAAACAAATATTTGGGTAATTTGTGCTTGATTGCACAGTCACAAAAATACATACTTGTAAATAAGGCTCTAGTTATATCTATCACTGAAAAGCATAATTGGATTATAAAACATGATGGAACTTATATTATATTTGAGAAATTGTTTTAGCCATCATTGGAAAATTCTGTCATTAAAATCACAATCATTAAAATGCCTTTAAAATTACAACTATGTTTGAGATTAGGGCTTATCACACAAAAGACTAATGACAGATCTTAACAAACGAATGGAATGAGAGAATGAGATCCCATTGTAAAACAATAAGTGTTAATATACTAAAAGATGCAAATGTTTGTGGATAAACATTTTTTAAAATTCATTCAGATTTATTTTACAACAAACTCAATTTACAAAACAAGCCGCAAAAAAGAAAAAGGATTTCTAATGATTCTTTTCAATGATAGCTATAACTGATTTCTAAAATACATCGTACAATGGTACATATTTTCGACGTTGGTAGTCATAAATTTGGAGTTCACAAGGCTGAAGTTCTATTGAGAGCCTAGAAATCCCAACTGCTTGAGATAAACATTTTTCCGGCTTATGAGCACAATTAGGTGCAGTAGGCTAGTGGTTAGTGCGATGGACTACTAAGCGCGGAGTACCTAGTTTATATCCCGAAAGTGACAACATCATTTTTTTCTACTGTTCCACCCTTGCCCTGCCGAAAGTCGAAGAAATATCCAAGAGTAACACTGTCATGAGAAATTTCTCTAAAGGTTGTAAAATACAATCTACCCGTTCGGGTAATCATTTGCATAAGAACATTTTAATATTCTTGGATGTGAAACTTCACAAAATCGATTCGTACTATGAAAATTATATTATCATTGTTATTATAATTTATTTAGCTTATTATAAACGTACAGTGTAATTTATAAACAGCACTAACTACAGGCCTAAAGGCATTAGAATTTAGTTGTTATCGTTTAATTAATGGCGGCGGCATAGGGCCAATAAGTTAGTTTAGTAGTTGATAGGTAGGCTAGTTTTTCATAAATTTTTGTCTGGCATTTAAGTTAGCAACTTAAAACTAACTTATATGTAACTATATATACAACTATTATTACTATTATAACTAATTAAAATAAAAGTAAAATAAATTGTTGATAAGTAGACTACTTTTTCAAGTGATTTTTGTCTAGCATTTAAGTTAGTTTTAAAATGAATTAAAAAAAAAGGAAAAAAAGAGTACTAGCTAGCTATCAGGGCTTAAGGCTAAATGAAAACTGTAAAAAGATGAATTATAAAAAGATAGTTAGGATGTTTAACAAAAAACCAACAAAATAATTCTTTCTTTTATTCTAAATAAACGCGGAATGTATTTTAACGAATAAACGCTGAAATGTTCATGTTTTGTAGATTTGTTTTAATATTTGAGTTATTAAAAATAATCTGCGACGGCTTTATACGCTAGAGGAATTTTTTTGTTTGTTTTTTAACAACAAAATTTGAATTTTTCTAAATCATGGGGATACTTTTCGACGAAATGAGAGAATACTGTCTAGATATTGAAGATTTGAAATTTAATTTTTATAAAAGATTACCCGAATGGGGATAATACCACTTTCTTTGTGGATTTCCTCAAGGCCGAATCCCTATCAAGTTACCACTAGCTTGGATAAAAATAGTGCTACCCAATTCATTGTGATTGTTATCAGCAATAGCAATAATGATAGCCTATTCCCTGACAATGTAATAGGTTCATTGCGATTGTTATCGAAAATAGACATAATGCCAGCCAGGTAATCACAACAAAATAGGTTGGAAATAAATATTTTTAAAAGTTATTTCAATTAATTTTTTTTTTACTATTTCAGCATCAAAATCTGAGCCAATTGATTTAGAAAAAAAACATAGGACTCCGGATGTGAAGTAACCAATTTCATCGCCATAGTGACGGAAAATTTTTTTTTACGATTTTTGGCTGGGTATGCCACTTTACTTAAAATATAGAATTTATATATTATGACAGAAAATTGTACCTGTAAGTGAAGTAGAATAGAAGTTAGCACTTTACAAAAGTATTCATGAAGCTCAAAAAAATGGTGTAAAAAAATATCACAAAAAAACGAAAATTATCAAGTATTGACCTTTTTGTGATACTAGTCAACTGGAAAAGTGCTGCCACATCACTGCTTGGTCATTTATTCCTGATTTCTTTAATACCTTTACCTTTAATGAATAAGTAAAAAAACACGCATAAAGTTATTTAACTCTTATTATTGCGCTATCTCTTTTTATCTATCAGTTGTTCGGTAGCTGTTACTAATATTGTTTACACATATGATACTGACGTTGTTGCACAGAACTCTATTGTCTCCGTAAACAACTAAAATGAAATAAAATTGAATTCCATTTTTCAAATTGGCATGACAGGACCAAAACTAATGGCACCTGACAATTCTCAAACACGGTTATAACGATTTTAAGTAAACTTTACACGATTACTAACTTGGTTTATTAATATATTGCTCAGAAAACTTCAATATTTAGGGCAAGTATGAAAAATAGTAAGGAAAATCATTTAATACATATAACTTAAAAAAGTGAATTTATAAATGAAATCTATGTATTTCAATTACGTGTACTATTATCGTATCGTACGTCATAAAAAACAGACACAACACGATTTTCATAGGGTAGCTACTGAATTTATTTTTAGCAGTAGCAATATCTTAGAAATTCAAGTAAAAATAAATATCAATAACTCCTAATATAAATACAAATAAACAAACAAACTGTAAAAATGTCGCGCCTTCCAATTAGGATGCATCATTAAAAAAAATCAAAAATACACCTACAGGCAAAAAAAAGGAAGTTAATGCTTTTCAACTTTGAACCTTCCTTATGTACATAAGAATACAGGTCAAAATCGCCAAACCATCAAAAACAAAAAGGAAACAAAAAAAAAAACACGCATAATACATTTGAAGCGATACCAGATTTTCAAATTCCAAACCTTCTGAGAAAAATGAACAAAGGCTGTAAATGCTGCCTGAAAATGCATTGTGATGTACAACTTTCCTTTAACAAAAAGAAGAAAAAGGACCAAACTGCATTACGGGAGACTGAGTTACAACAATTATATTGGACCGCTTATATTTAAGTGTGTGTGTTTTTTTTTTTGCTTTTTAATAAGAATATGGTTTGTCTAATACGTTTGCCTCTTTCGGTTCTTCAACGCAGGTCTGAATAAAATTATGAGGCACATGTTTAAAAAACGTACCGATTTTATCTGTCATTCTGTCATAGACAAATTCTAAAGGAATTGTTTCCTATTGTTTTTTGGGAACATTGTTATAAAGATACACAATTCAACTTCATTGACATTGTAATCTTCTCTTGAGAAAACACATACCTGTTTTGATTTTAAATTTATTTTAATTGATGCTACATTTTGCCGAATTATTTCAGAATGGACATCTTAGTCATTTTAATATATGTAGCCGAAGTTATGTTTAAGCCTGTGTAAGATACTCATCTTGTTTTGTTTTAGTATATAAATTGTCAATTCGCTGTGATTAGAATGACACATAAACTGTTGGTTTTTGAGAAAACGCTATTGACTTTACTTTTTCTATTTGTTAACTTAAAATGTATTTTGCAAGAGTTCTATGAACCAGTGGAATGTTGGTGTACAAATTTAGCTTCTGAATATTAAAACACGTTTAACCGAAATTTTGTAAATTTAACTTTTCGCATAAAAAAAATACCTTTTTGCAATTCCGAAGAACAATTTGTCTAAAGAGACATTCAAATGAATCATATCCATTCCACCCTTAGGTCAAAAATATAATTATTCCCTCAATGTGCTGATTTTTTAATGGCAAAAATTTTTAATGGCCATCTTTTCAAATAAAATGTCACTTCCATCCTGTTGCATGTATTTCAAAGATGTGCTATAAATAGGGCTTGAATGAAAGGTTTCCGAAATTAAATTTCAAACGTTGGTTTTATAAATGCTTACACTTCCCAGGACCAATGGAAATCCAGTACTTGCAATAGCTACATGTGGAAAACCCTTATTGGGTATGTTCTTTGTTCTTTTTGGAGATTGGATTGAAATTTCTTCCTCTGTCACGGTCAATGATGAAACATAACAAAGCAAAAAAAAATAAACGCAACGAGAGTCTAGTCACGCACTGTTGAAGTGAATTAAGACTTTCAATAGTTTCGTCACTTTGAACAATCGTTCATGTGGCTAATAAGGGCAACCGGAGACGTGACTATGTGTACCGTATACCTTTTTTGAATAGAGATATATCTTGAGTGAAAAAGAATCACCTTCCAATTCCGTGCTAAAAAAATGAAGTACCGAATATGACTTCATATCTATGTCTTTAGATGATAAATTGATGATTTTTCAGGAGAGTGCCAAATTTTAAATATACTTGTGATAATATTTAATGAATGAATATTTGAATGAAAAGTGCAGAAAATTGTTGCGCAGTTTATTTAAAAAAAAAAAAACAAATAACATGGATATCATTGTATATACAAATATTTGCAATTGTTTTGACCCACATAATTGTTGAATTCATTTTTATTTGGAGTAAAATATTGTATGCCCGATGTTGATTTGATGTACCGAATTTCATACCTTTGGAGGTATTGAATGGGAAATTATATAAGGATCTCTGTGTAAATTCATATCAAGTGAAATTTAATGTTTCTTAAATTCCTAATGCAGTAGATAAAGTATGATATAGTTTGTTTTTACAGAATATTTTAAGTTTCTCGTGGATTACAATTTGGCTTTCTTTTCATAATTAGGGGTGCTCTTATTCAGGCCTATCGCGAATAAATTTTCCCGGGAGTTTTTTTTTTCCTTTTCAGCAATATTAAACAGATTTCTGAATGGAAAAAGTGTTCCGTGAAAATTTATTCGCGATTGGCTTGATTATAAAAATGAAACTGATTGTAACTGACTAGTCTTTAGAAAATCTATACATTTGGATAACGTTTGACAAATAATTCGGTAACGTATGAGGTATTAGCGGTACTACCAAATGCACACATTTATCATTAAGTTGTCAAAATTAAATCGTAAATTTTTTTTTTTAAATTGAGAATATTTATACAATGACCAACAGTTGTACACAATTTGTGAGCAACACCATTCTGCGTATATCCTCATTTTTAAGTACGAGTATATTAAAATGTTTCTAAAGATTTTTGTGAATCTTAATTCAAGTTTACTAACATATGGATCAAAATATATTGCCAAAAAAATATTTGACGGATTGCTTACATTTAAGCGAAACTATGAATTGCAGGATTCGTTACAAAAGTATGTCCGACTTAATACATGCATCCATAATCTTTTTGAACACTCAAAATGATAGCTGAATCGAATTCGTCTATCCAATTTTTAGTTTCTATAATTTAAGACTACTTGCAAGGACGCATTTATTCAACCAAACAGTTCTTTGCTGTCTGAAATTCACCAGAAAATAGTTGAACTGACCACTAATTAGTTGAACTAAACACTGATTAGTTGAACTATCCAAAGCTACTGGCAGGGTAATTATTTATGATAATCCTAATAGGCTATGAAAGGGGGGTCTAAACAGAAAGGTTTCAAATGTTGAAATCTTGCTTAATGTATCTACAAGTTAAAAAAAATTGTTTTCATTCTGTCAATAGTTTTACTGTTTTGAAAAAAGTCAACATTGCGATCGGCAAAACATATTCTTAATGCGCATTTGACATAAAATAAAAATAATCTTCGTTCGCAACATATAAATTGTTTATATTAATAGGATGTTTTACAATGTCTATGATCACGAACATGCGGGCGTTACCCAGAAATTCGACCGATACCCTAAACATTAGAAAACCTGAGTTCCTACGTTCCAATGTTTAAAAAAACACGATTATCACCGAGAAATTTGTTTAAACTAGCTTGTTGAACATGTTCAAATTGTTCTATTTTCTGTTATTTATTATTGAAAGTGTAAGAAACAATATCATATAAATTCTTCTTAAGCTAATTTTACAATATAGAGATTTATTGAAAAGCTTAACAACATTTTGATTTGGATAAACGTTTTTTTTTTACCAATATTTTACAAATATTCTGAGAATTTGTTGATTCTTATTGTGCTTGAAGCTTAGGCTTGATCTTAAGAACAAGGAGAACAAGGTTGTTAAAATATTTGCGATTAAGTAATCGTGTTAATTTTTTTTTCTGAACCAAATAATTATTTCATTGTCGCATTCTGGCGATTTTCAAGAAATCTTAAGCCTAAATGCAATCAACAAAACAACGTCGTTTAGACAAATGCGTGATCGTGCGATAGTATTAAAGAGAATTCAGATAATTTGAAAGAATTATTACCACAAATCATCTTCAGTGATAAAGTATATTTTCACTTAAGGATTTGTTCAACGTTTAAAAAAAAACTGAAATCTCCACGTTTTTCTAGAATTCATTACTTAAATCGAATTGAAAGTGACCAAGTTGTTTCTATTACTCAGAAGGTGGTCCAAGTGTCATGTGGTATTTTGAGATTGTATTGGTTTTATTTCGAAAGAACCAATTTTAGATTAAGCGAAAACATTGCAAATTTCAGGATGCATTCTTACGTCGATATGACATATATGTGGCGATTCTATTACTATTCTATTCTATAAACGAATTTTAAGCGTGTTTCTTGTAGATATATTTTCTACTTAACAATCTTTATGTTTTGATTTGCAAGAGTTACTATTATGTGTTATTGGCTAGTTGGATTTTAGCTGGATGTCGGGAATACGCAGTTATATCCTGCAAAATAATTGTATTCTAAATGGAAAGACGTCTTGAAGACTGAAATAAATTGAAGAGCTTATTTTTAATCCGTATTGGAAATTGTTTTAGTTCATGACGTGAGTTATAGAGTAGCCTTCAATATGCCATTCAATTTTGCAATTGCATAGCATAGTTCGTCTAGTTGAAATACCCCAGGCATTAAGCGCGGAAAGGACGTTATTTATAATTTCGACTAAATGAACATTTTGCTGCACCAACTTGCCTGCATGTCATGGCTCCATGTTATTTGCCCAATAATCTATGCATTATCCGATTTTGTGATTTTGTAAATCTGCTCATCGTACCTAGGATAATTTGTTTGTGTGTATTTATATAACCATTTTATCGAAAAAGCATTCCACTCATAAAGATTTTTGGAGCTTTCTTTTATAAAACCAGCTAACTAGCCTATACTACATATATACGGAATGAAACTAATTTAAGCCTAAGCAGTGCTTGTCTCAAAGTTGTGCATGCAAAATTATAATGACGGATCTATTTTGTTAATCCAATAATAAATGTTTGGTTGTACTTACGCAAGTGGAAAGTATGTAGGCAATGTATATGCATCCATTTTTGTTGTTGAGTATATTAAGTAATTCCTTTCTGTCAGAGTCTCTCTCGGTCGTGTTTTGTCTGTTTTCAAATTGACAACAATCCTTATGATGCGTAACCACTGTTAATTATTTTTTTGTTTTGACACATGTTAATTTTTATGATAAATATTTTCGTAACGTTCGTAACGTCACACTTTACACTTTATCGTAGATAAGGGATCCATGCACTTTTACTTTTACCGACGGTAACATAACTTTTAAGTATTTTACTTTAGTTAACGAACAACTGTTGCACTTTTATTAAACAAATTTTTGTTTTGTGTTTTAGAGGTGGTGCAGGAAAAAAAAACAAAAAAAAAAACAGATCGGAAGAAGAATAAAGGACTGCGATTACAAAATCCCGGTGGTGTTTCAGCTAGCTAACATTTGTAAATAAATCCATTAGTGAAACTGATATTTATTTATCGAATAGTTGCGAAAATCAAGTTGATAGTTTTGCGCAAACTGCAAATATCATTTACACGTAAATCCTTTTCGAAAACTTCGTGCGATCTGCTGCCGCTAGCAAAACGATCACGGAAAAAATGTTTAAACACAGACAGATATTCCCTTCACAGGCTCGACAACACTAACATAGCATCGGCTAAACTCAACCGATCTCACCAGCACACTTATCTCTAATAATTTTGTTGGGTTCGTATTCGTATGCTTTGTTTTACCAATACTCGGGCAGTACACTCTCTAACACATGCTCTTTAGATTTTCATCATTCATCCGCTCATCCGTAGTCCGTACCATGGCCCATGGGCTATAATGGGTAGGCAGTATGAGTATGAATTCAACCTTTTGTATAGTTCACCTACAAATACACTAGCAGTGCATCCTTTTCGTTTTCGTTGCTGCGGGAAGAACTTATTTTGAAAATGTGTGTGCACATGTGTGTTCAGCAGCTTGGCCACATGTTGACACCCATTTTTGTTTTTATTTTTTTTTTCTGAATTTGTCTCAAGATATACTAACAAACAATAAAAGAGTATGAATTTCTCTCTCTTAATTGGGATTTTTGAAGAGTATTGCTGCTCTTTGTCGTGCGTATGACGATCGTCGTACGCCGTATAGTGTTCTCACTTTGGTGGTGTTTTGTAACGTTTTGGTACGCATACCAAAATATATCAGGTTCAGAATTAACCACGGAAATTTTTTTAATTATTTCCCACCTATAAATTTAGATAGACGAATTGTTAAAAATTCGCGAGAAAAGCACTGGCATATCTTTACCGGTGTATATATAGATACGTCATATCTTAACTTGCGTTATATATAAAAACAAATTAGTAAAACATGAAAGTAGGTATTGATAAAACTAAAGCGGTTTGAAGCACAGGTAGCTACGCCCCCGTATGATGATAAAGAACTATCTGTAGATAATACACGCCAAATATCTCAAAATGCAAATTTTTGCAGATACGCCATTTAGTGTATGAAACGACGATAAGTGGGCATGTTGCACCATTCAACTCGCTTACTAGGGGTCACTCTGAGTGTTGCAGTGTAAAAACCCCTGCGGAAAAAAAATACAATGGGGCTGTATTCCCAAAATTAAGGAAATAGCACCCACGGGGCTTATTTCTTATCTTGCGTTAATATCTACACTGCACCACTCTGAGTAAAAGGCCCAGTTATAGCTTTCATTGAAAACCCTTATTGCAAATTTTCTTTTTCTTTTCTTGCGGCGTTTTTATAGATTCAATCTTTGGCTAGTTGGTGTCAAAACAATGCTTATGAATTTCAGAACATGATTATCCAAAAATATTTAAATTTCTAATTATAGTTTTTTAGAAAATCACTTCTTATTTTTCACTGATCAACATTTATTTTTATGAGGTTATGTTCGCCATTCTACAGAAATTAAACGGAATTTTCCAATGATTCCTATAAGCAGCTATGGAGATAACATTTCAATTCCATCATATTTTCTTTCCAATGAAATTGTTTAATGATAGCTATAACCGGGCCCCTTAGTGCGAGGTTGGTTGTATGCAAACTGTCTTTATATAAAGGTTCATCCAAAAAGAGCTTTCCGACTTTTTGTTTTTACATAAAACACAAAAAAATTAACGCATTGGGAAGAATATTTATCTGATGTAGTTATTAGTTTGGTTCATGCAATTTAATGTTTGAAGGTAATTTCCTTCAAATGTTGCAAACGACTAACTCTTAAATGGTTTATTCTTTTGGTCCAATTTTCGACTACTCTTAATGAGTTATGTTATATGCAAAGCATAAATCGTTTCTGGTTTATCAACGTAAACAAGAGATTTCACATATCCCCATTGAAAGTAATCTAATAATAACAAATCAAAGGATCTTGGTGGCAGGAGATAGGACCATTGATTAAAATGATGTTTTCATTGAACCTTTCCTTTAATAAAGCGATCGATTTGTTAGCAGTATGTAGGTATGTAGCATGATCCTCTTGAAATCACAAGTCAGTTTCACCAATATCCTGAATTATCTGTGACAATACTTCAGTGATCATTTCTCAGCAGCGATCTTCATTTACGTACTACTTTAGAATTTATAATCAAATACGGTTCGGTGATGCCGTTTGCCCATAAAGTGAATTTTTGGGGTTCCATTTTTAGCTGTTGGATTGCTTCTGGCTGTCTCTAAAAACATTTTTTCGATAAAAAAATGGATCAATTTAAAGCTGTTTCAAGGCCCACAAACCGAAATGAAAAGGTTAATTAAGTCGGCTTCAATTCTTGAACGAGCTGTATTTTATAGGCTTTTAACAAAGATCGCGTTTGAAAATACACCACTACTTTCCACAAGAGATGCCCAAACTGTGACGAGTCGATTGATCACGGTCTTCACGAATATTCTCTGCTACTGCAGCAATCTTCTCTTTATTACCGGATCTAATGGATGAATTCTCAATAGCGTTAAATTGTTTCAAAATGGTTTTATGAATAGAGCGTTCAGTTGCACGATTATGACCACCAAAATGTGGTTGAAGAACGCAATTGAAATAAGTACCTCATATTACCATTATATGAAAATAAACTATGATTTTTATATATACTCATCTACTTATATTTCGTGGTCTCATTTACAAAAATAGACCCGAAATTTGTTTAGCTATTATAACATATTACGCGTTAAAAAAATTAAATTTGAAAACTTCGTCGAAAAAATAATTGTTTGGGGTGCCTAGTCCAAAATGCATATATATGGGAATATATATAATATTCAAAGTTAATTTCATACATATAAGGAATAAAATCAATTTAAAAATGGAAACAATATGTCTTAAGAAATTACCAAAAGTAGGGACAAAAAGATTTTTCTACCTTCATTATGAAATCATACCAAAAAATGGAATATTTTCCAGGTGCCTTGAAACTTGCCAAGAAAAGAAAATACTAATACGAAAGGCAGATAAGACTTTAGATAAAATTGAATTATTAGTATAATTTATGAACGAATTTTTAAAAAAATGGTAAGAATTACATTGGCTTACACAATATCTGTTGCCTGAAATATATTAGCTGTTGATGATTACTAAAAATTTGACAATCAAAACTATATAAGCATAAATATAAAGTTTTCGAGTTATAGCAGATTTGTGTTTAGGAATTAAACATGTAAGTGTGAAGAAAAACATAAGTAAAAAGTAAGATCAAATATTATTTTCCGAAAAACTTCGTTCTAAAGATTTTTTCTTATTGGCAGACTTAGACAAAAATACGCATCAGTTACCAACAATAGTCAGAAACGCTAGTAACGCTCAAGACGGGAAAACCTGATACATACGTTCAAAAAGCTCCACGCTCAGATCTTCTCGATTTTCGTAAAACCTGTCGGGGTGAGCATGAAGAAAGTGGGGTTGAATACTCATATTACATCTCATTTTTTTTAATAGTAAAAGAAATTTTTCTACAAGGTCTGTATAATTGTCTGATTTTTGATTTAATCACTGAGGCAAAAGCTGACTAAGCAATTGATTCATGCTCAGAATTTCGTAAGAATTGTGGACCATCAAAAACACCTGATTTATTCTTTTGCATTGTTAGCTCAGGAAATCTTCGACATATGTAAGCAATGCAGTATCAAAAGCCTAAAAATCTGTTTCATTGTGCCCAATTTTTTATGCATTATTTCGTCCCGAGCTATCAATGGATTGCAGTCTACATTTCGCTAACCAGGTGACACATGTTCTCTTTAAGGGTCAGTTTTTTTTTTACCTAATATGCTTGTTTAGGTCTGCTGTCCCAGATACATATGAAACAGAAAACTAAGTGTAACCGCCTTGCTGACCGAGAAAAGTGAGTATCATTTTTTGATGATCTAGATTCTAAATAATATAGGCCTACAGGTTCAGATATATGGTCAGTATTCGAAATCGACGGAACTAGTACGTTCACTGAATGTTGTACGGAACTGTGCACAGGCGTACTACAAAAATAAATAGAGATAGGAATTATAGATTATTTATTTTTCTCGACAAACAGTAGGAATGCACTTATTCTTCTTCTTTCTATAAGTGGCGCTACATTCCGGAATGAACCTGGGCCTCAACCAACCTCTCATATTAGCCTGGTCCTTAGCTAACTGCCTCCTGCTGCACACTCCAAGTTGGTTGAGGACGGTTTCTACTTCTGCGCGCCACTTAAGGCGAGGTCTTCCTCTACTGCGTCCGACGTCTGGCTGGGAATCGAAGACTCTGAGAGCCGGAATATTTTTGTCCATTCGTTCGACATGTCCTATAGCCATCTTCAACGTCCAATGCGGAGTTTTTGACCAGGGGCATGTCACTGTATAGCTCGTATAATTCTTGATTGAATCTTCGTTTCCATAGCCCGTCAACGCAAACGGGGCCGAAGATTTTTCGAAGAATTTTCTTCTCGAATCGACCGTTTTTAATACTGTCCATACTTCAGCGCCGTAGAGCAGGACTGAGAAGATCAAGGTCGTATATTGGATCTCCTTAGTAGTTCAAGTGAGGTCTTTACTACTGAACTGCCCTCTTAGCCCGAAGAAACAGCGGTTGGCAAGACTAATTCTTCGTTTAATTGCTGAGCGGAGGTAGACAAAATCCCGTACTACCTCAAAGTTATATCTGTCACTGGTGACGTTCTGTCCAATTCTTCGATGATTGATTAATGATGTGTCCTTTCGTGTCCTTTTTGCCACTTCCTTCTCTATACTAACAAACGTGGCTATGACATCACATTGAGTCCTACTAATGATGTCAGTATTGTTGGCGTATGGTAGTAGTTGTGCCGATTTTTTGAAAATTGTGCCCTGGTGTTGCTCGGGAGATTTGCACAATCCTCTCAAGAATCAAATTGAAGAAGTCGCATGACTGCGCATCGCCTTGCCTATCCTTTTTTGGTATCTAATGTGTCGGTGAGGTGGTTTCCGACCCTGACGAGAATTCTCCATCGTCATTCTACACAAACGGACGAGTTTTGACGGTAAAAAATCGATGAACAGGTTGATTTACCGAAGTGTGATAATTTGATCGGTTGTGGACTTTCCTGGCCTTAAACCACACTAATAAGGTCCGATCAGATTGTTGGTAAACGGTTGAAGGCGTGCACATATTACGGCAGATAGGATCTTGTAGGCGATGTTGAGGAGACTTTTGCCTCTGTAGTTGACGCAGTTCAGAGGGTTTCCTTTTTTTTTTGGATCGGCCAAACGATGCTGAGGTTTCCATCTCCATCTCCGCCGGTTTTATAAACCTTAGCGGGAAGGCCGTCATTCCCAGCAGCCTTAATAAGCTTGTGTTTATATATTGCTATTCTCACTTCACTCAGGTCGGGTGGTCGGCTGATTTTGCTGTCACTGTCAATATTGAATGATTTATTCTGCCTGACAGCGGAATGTTGTTCGTCATCGCCGTTTAACAGTCTGCAGAAGTTGTTCTTCCATATCCCCAGCATCGATTGTGTCTGAACTACCATATCACCTTGTTCATATCGACAGGGTTCTTTTCGAGCTCTGTATCCTAGGCCTTGACGTTCTACACTTTGGTAAGACTTGCGAACATCGTTTCTGGAGTGGCACCTCTTTTTATCCTCGATTGCGTGCTTTTCTTGCTTTTTCTTGCTTCTTTCTGAAAAGCCGGTGTTCTTCCCTTCATCTCTGCCTATAGAGCTCAATAGCAGCTCTCGTCTACAGCTTAGCCTTGTAAGTCTCGTTCTTGGCCGCGAGCATGTGTCAGCATTCCTCAACAAACCAGCTTATTCAGCTTATTACCTGACTGATCAGTAGAAGCATGCTTCGGTTTAGAACTTCATGTATACCATTGGTTTTTATAGCAATGCAGATCTTAAATCTCATTTGGGATTACAGCGTTCAACAGCAGATACTTTAATACACATCACCATTGCTGCAAATATATATGTATATATTTGTTTTTTTTTTTCAGCCCCTTACTCCAAGTCAGATTTTTCTCCAACTTCAAAACATGGAGGAAACTGCAAAATTTATCCAAGGAAGGAAATCTATATTTGTATGTGGTAATTTAGTAAAACAATAACTTGAGGCAACTCGGACATTTGTTTGGCCTTTCAAAGTCTTTCGCTTGGAATATAGTTAGCCGTGCTTCCAGTTTGCTAGTTTCAAACTGCCAGGACATAATGCTGGCCTCAAGGAGATGCTGTTATAGAAAACTGCAAACTGTAGTTAGCGGCTTAGATTGCTCTCACACAAAAGCCATGCAGCTGCAAAGTACCATAAAAGTGGTAATGAAATTCGAAAGCATTAATTTACCATCACCCTGCAAGCAGTTGTCGATGCAAATACAAAATTTATTGGCATATATGTTGCTTCGAACCAGGATCTTTGCATGGCAGTAGAGTTGTTCAGAGATCCCATTATTTTGAAAAGCGCATGCTAATTCTATCCAGGTGTTTTCCCCTGTACTTTCATTATGGGTGAATCAGCATATCCTGCAACAAGTTGGTTAGCGTCTCTTTTTAAAGATAGTAGGAGGCTCACCGAACAACAAAACTCATTTCACTATCAGCATTCAACTACACGTATTGTAGTATGAAATGCTTCTGCTACCGAACTGAAGGTTCAGGAGACGGATTAATTTTACCGAACAATGGAATTACATGATGTGGAGATCCCGAGTAATTCTGACGTTTTGGTTGATTTTTTTGTCAACCAATGCGAGATTATATTTAACTATCAGGTTGAAGAAAACATTATCTGAAAGTGAAACTTGTTTTCATCGATTTTATTATAAT
Source organism: Rhingia rostrata (assembly GCA_949824845.1). NCBI lineage: Eukaryota > Metazoa > Arthropoda > Insecta > Diptera > Syrphidae > Rhingia > Rhingia rostrata. The sequence continues at coordinate 25,764,424 of OX463759.1, read as the reverse complement.
TAGAATATCACGGGACTGCTGCATTAACATAAAAGTTAACACATAAGCATTGCGTTTTTATTTTTTTTTTAATTTTTATTTCCAACAGTTTATCCAGTTGTTCACACCCTATACCATAGGGGTATACATATCAGTTTTGATACATAGATTGTAACATGGATAAATAATTTATCTAAATATACCTAAAGGTATATGGATCGATTCAGATTGTTTTTTGTTTTTGTCGAACCATAAATGATTTTGAACAGTAAGTTGTGACAATGTCAATTTTAATCAGCCGTAGAGAGGTATCCGTTGGAGCGGAAAATTTTCCGATTTTGTACGATTCGGAGGATTTTAGCTTCGAGGTATTCTTCCGAAAAGCTTTTTGGAATATTTCTCCGACATTTTATAACGCATCCCTGCGTATTGCGTTAAAATGCGCTTAGGTGAATTTTTCGTACAATTTTTGACAGCTACGTGCAATTCTTTTTCCGTTTTCCTACCACACAAATTCTTCGCGGAAATTATTTTCGAATTGTAGTGAAGTGGGTTTTGTTCGGATGGCACATACCTCGAATGGAATTTTCACCTCCGGCGAAGTATGCGTTGCGGAAGATTGTCCGCTCTGACAGATACCTAGCTAGGGCAGAATATTTCTTTGCCATTTTGGGAATATTAGTTTTGAGGAGGGGTTGGGATAGGGTATAAAACGATCCACGTAGTGGATTGTAGCCTTGTCATGCTGGAATAACGTTAAGCACTTCCGTGCCTGCTGTACTGGGCCACCTCTTGCATAGCACTATACAAATCCAGGAGTGCCAGTGTCTCCCTTTCACTCCAAATTTTTCTTCATTCTAAAGGACGAAATATGTATTTTGTAAACAAACAAATAGCATTTACCTTGTATATGGTATTTAAGTTTTCTCCTTGCTGTCTGTTCTCCGTCAACGAAAGACAACATATATCAAACTATACAAGGCGTACCCCCTAAATTGAGTGTTTCAAACAATACATCGCAACTGAATTTTACTTTATTTAAAAAGCTTAGGTAGTTTCAAGGCAATTGTATCGTTGTACTATTCTTACTTCACTAAGTTTTACCAAAATACACTTATTATAACAGCAGGCGAAGGGATTTGAAATATTTGTTCATATACTAACTTACTTTACTTAACATTCTCCCGACCCGTTCAGGGTATTTGCGGAGACAAGGAACCCTTCCATCGATCCTGGACACCCTGCTGGCAGTTGTTCAGCCCAAGTGCTTCGGCATCAGCACTCGCTTGATTCTTATGCCTGATGTTCGATCTTCCTTTTCGCCTTGAACTTGAAGGCTTATATTATTGTGGCCAAGGCAATGTTGTCTACGTATTTTAACCTTTTGTGCTAAAGCTCATAAAGTTCGCGGTTGTATCTTCCACTCCATTCGCCTTCCTTCAAGCAGCACCGAAAATTCGACATAGAATTAAGATATTTCTTTAGAATGTGCCAAATATTTTCTTCACCTTGGTACTTGTTGTCCAGTACTCGACTGGTAGGATTAGAGCTTTGATCCCATTTGTTTTGCTTAACCGAAATAGCAACGGTTTCTCAGCTATAATGTCAACCGTGGGATTGATTTTGACTTCGAGGTAGATTAACGCAATAATTTCCTCAAAATTGTTACGTTCATAGTAACATATTGCCCAATGTAGTACGTCGAAAATCCTTTGTTTGTAAAACATATACATTATCGTACCCCGTTAACTGCAAGACAAACCTAAAATTGCCGTAAATGCTTATTTCTGCTACAAAGAAGAGGACCTCCTGTTTAACTCCTAACACAAACGGCAAAATTGCAAAGCTTATCATGACAGTGTTACTATTGGATGTTTGTTAGAGGTGGAGCAGTGAAAAATAGGTGTTTTCACTTTCGCTACCTACTAGACCACTGCACCCACTGTTTGCAAGCGTTCAGAAGTGCTGTTTTTTTTCAAACGGAACGTTTGAACGCGTGTCCTTCAGTGTTAGGCGATATACTTGTACCAATATTTAAGGTATCCCGAATCCCGCCATTGCTTTGTAAAGCTATAGGCGTTAGATACTTTCATACGCGGCCTTGAGTTCGATAAAAAGATGTGTTTCCACTTCAAACTCGTTGGCCTTTTCCAGGATTTGCCTAAGTGTGCAAATTTGGGCTATAGTGTATCTGCGTGTTTTGTGCCGATAGGTGTGCTGTAGAAAGACTTAAGGCGTTCACACATTAGGTCGGATCTGATCTTATATGAGAAATTTAGCAGAGACTCTCCTCAGTCTGGTGCAAGACGGTGGTCTCCTTTTTTTTATCAATGTGAAATATGGAGCTGATATTCCACTGCACTCATCCAACCAGACTTTATTGATGGTTTGGTTCTATGACATCCGTGTTTCAAGAGTTTTGCTGGTAATATAGCTGCCTTGCTGTTCTTCAATTTTCTAATGGCTGGACTATTTTCTTCAACACTGGGAGGGAGTGTGACTGGAGGTAGGCCCTATCAATATCTCGACATTATGTCCAAAAAGCTAGTGCTGCTGATAACAGTATTACATGCTGCCGCAAAGTCTGTCATTTGGAAGCCATTATCTGTTGTCGTTTCTTGGATGCTGTGCTTTCCCACTAATCCGTCTAAGAGGTTATCCTAACTGATTTTCGCATAAATTGAATTGAAGTCGCTTATTACTATTTTCATATAATATTTCCGGACAGTCTTCATTAATAGGGCCTTCTTATTGATTGGATCCAATTTTTCACCGAAGAGTTAAGAACTCTGATGTTTATTCTCAAATAAACGCACATTTTTGTATCTTTTTTGAGAACAAAAGTTTTGAATGTAAATCTGACCAAATATTCGTCAGAATAAGGGTGTTTATATTCGGTCTGATTTGAGTGCACTGTGAGATTAACCTCACACTATATTGGCTTGCGAAGTTAATAGACAAGTTGGAAACTATTTTATATGTTGGTTTCAAAATGTTCAATAATTTTGTCAATGGCATTGGTTTTATAAATTTCAATTTGAATTTAGTATTCACGCTATTTTTTTACCATCAAAAAGTTATTTTAACGAAAATCATTTTGCGAAAACCAATCAAATAGTCCATTTAAAGCTGTGATTGCCTTTAGCTGCTCTTTTTTTTTCGGGGTATGATATTAAATATGCTATACTTATTTGCACTCGTTTACTGTATAAGGTCGCATTAGGACAGACTTGATACACTGTTAGGGAGCGTTTAACCTTATTAGAACTTTCTGCCACATTATGAGTTGATCTGACAGAAGCAACTTATGTCGCATATAATATTTGAAATCGGGTCATAAAAAAATCAGTCTTTTGCTTCAATAGAGCCTTGAATCGGGAGCTGTCGTTTATTTAATACTTTACGGATAAAGCTTTACCATTGCTTACCATCCTTCTCATACAATAATGCACATTTTCGCAGGGTTAATATCGATAACTTCCCGGAAAAATGTACTAATCGACATTTTTTAAATTTTACGGGAGACACAAAAAAAACCTCAAACCAAGACCAAAACGTGGCGCTTGCATAAACTATAAGGGCAAGTCAAATCCTGAAAATTTGTCGCTCAGAACATTTTTCCGGGTTGTTATCGATTATCTCTATAGAAATCATACTTCAATGCTTTTCTGTATGATGCGCCATATTTGCTGTCGTTAGTTAAATATGTAGTAACTTAAAACAAAAATATTCATCCCATATTCCATATTTATACCATAGGGGTATATTTGTTTTGACACTAAGTTTGTAACATAGTGAAATAATTTCGCTAGATATACCTAAAAGTATATGGATCGACTCAGAATCGCTAGCTGGATCGATTTAGCCATGTCTCTCTGTCCGTCCGTCTGTGTGTCACAGATTTTAAATTTTGATCTAGAATTTCGAAATTTGGTATGCAGACTCTCCATCAGCCGAAGCAGAACAAGTGCTAAAATTTTTGAAATGCGCCCACTGCCACGCCTCTCTTTTTAGAAAAACGTTGTTTGAGGCTGTTAGAGATATTGAAAAAGCGTATGAACCAGATATCGAGACAATCTAAATGTTTATATATCACCTATACAAAGCTTTTTGCCACGCTCACTTTTTGGAGGCATTTTCAGTAAAAAACATTTTTCGGTAAAATTTTAAACATTTCGAAAAAAAATGTTGATGCAAAATCATAGGTTCTATTAATATGAACGCATTAGTAGAAATCACCGAAATACTTTCTTCTGGTGGCTATCATCTTCGTAAGTGCACAAGTAAAAGCAACGAAGCAATATTCCGTCCATTAAACGCGAAGTTGATTCTTTGGAATGCATAAAAAAATTAGACATAACATGTCTCCCTTCTCGCGATTGCTTCTCCTTTCAATAGTAGCATACCAATTCTCGGAAACGAAACATTCTTTCAACCTTCGCTAAACTTTTTGGTCATCTGGGCTGGACTAAATCCAGCACGATCCATTTGGCGATCATAGCAAAATATGGTTGCAACGAAAGTGCTTGAGTGGATTTACATGAGATGCACCGGTTCCATTTAAATAACATAGAGGCAGGGTTTCATTGTATGCAGAGTTGCCATATTGTTAGAGAAGATTAGAATAGCTGGATTTTCACAAAACAAAGGCAAGAAGTGTATGGTTTAGCGACGCTTTAATGAAGTCTTTTGGTGCTTTTTTAGATGATTGAAATATCACGTATCTTTCAATATCAAAAAAAATTTTGCGGAAATCAAGAGGTTAACGAACACCAAACAAAGAAGTTTTGCGTAAAATAATATGGAAGATTTATCGCCGCGAGGGGTTTTACCATCGGAGCTACTCCAAAAATTCTGTGGTGGAAGTACCAGTATTTCTTCAATCGGCTTGGAATATTAGTGACCATCTTCCTTAGATACGTGGGATTCGTCTAGTTAAAACACATGCCCATTTGATCTTGACAAATTAAGTTGCGTTAGGGAGACAAATAAATAGGCATTCATACTAGAAGTAATAGAAGGTTCAACTTCAATATCCGTCAAAATCCTCAACATCGAGTTAAAACATCCCTTTCTCTGTTTTATGCATCCATTTCTCGGTTGTACCTGAGATATCCAAAAAGAGTTGTTTTGAACTGAAATGGAAAGGCTAAAACGAAAATCTTATGCGCCGAAGCATTTTCGATCTCTTAACACTTTCATTAATAGCAACAGAAATTTGAGAGTCGGAGGCAGATAGCAAGATTTGTATATAAACATTCAGCAACAACACCCAATCATTCTCAAGAACATCACTTTACCCAATTGCTTCGAAGAGGAATGCAGCAAAAGTTCACATACTTACGCACACATATTTAGCGAAGTGGAAGGAAACACACACACTCACGAAATCTAACACCACCTCGAGTAAGAATTTCAAGGCCGTTCACGCATTCCGCACTGAACTACGCTGGGCCAAGAGAGGTTAATGCTTGGAAAGATCAAGACTCAAAAATGTGTAAGGTATAATATGCCATATTTGTCTTTTTAGGGAAGACATCCATTCACTTGGAGGAAGTGAAAATTTACCGCCCGCAGAGTATTATGCGCCGAAATGTATAGCGATTTTGGTAAAACACTGTGCTTCAACACAGGTAACACTGTGCTGAATACTTTGGGTTGAAAACATAGAATGGACTGTGGTTGCCACAATCACATAAATAGAAATGAATTTAAATTTTATTCCTTCTTTCGGAGAACTATGCGAGCCAGAAGTAATTGAAAAACTCAGCACACTTCTGGTTCAAATACGGGGTGGCAGCCACCCGTTAGAAGTCTGTTGAAATCCATCTGATTTTGAAGCACTACCATCAGAAGATATCGTTTGTCGACATATGGAAGAGAATCCAATTATCGGTAATAATGTTTTGGAACCAATGGAGCGAAGAGTATCTGTCCCGTCTCCAAATAATTGTATTAAAAAGTAGTTTATAGCAGACGTTATGTAAATATATGAAAAGTCTAAAAGTACATCGGCAATAGTTAAAGGAATCCGTGTGATTTAGAAAGCTCAATCTGCAATCAATTATGAGTCTCAAATATTTAAATGCATCAACTTCTTCGATTAGAAAGCCCTTATTACTACATATAAGACTGCTACAAAATGAGGAAGAAGAACAATAAATCAAATCAAAAGATTTTATGATGTCAACAAATAATCCACCCTTGCAATTTTTTCTGTCAAGGTGTTACATTACAAGAGAGCAAAAATGGTGTGATGGATTACACCATTTCAGTTGATTTACTTTTTTGAAAACCAAATTGAAGGAGATGAGGTGATCGCGACGGCCATACATACTCATTCTTTTTTCTGATAATGGATTTGGGAATTGTTCGCGAAAAAAGATCTTTGCCTCACGAGCGAAACCAAATCAGTTCAGGATTGTTGTCTACTTGCACAAGTCCAAAAATTCATAGGAAGCAGCTGTTGGATTCACTGTAAGATACACTTTTTTGGCGCAACAGGCTTGTATTTACCCAGATCCTAGCTTTCTCACAACCATCCAATTATTTTATGCCGACTCCGAACGGCAAAGTTGAGATAAGATACTTTGACAATTGATACTACTTCGATGATTTGTCAGATCATCAAAAGACGATGACCAGTGAAAAATCATTTAGGTGTTGTCCTTCTGCGCGGATGTTAATCGTACTAACCAACGCTCCACAGAGCCTGCCGATGCAGATCCGTCAAAATCAGATGAATTATGCTACACAACAATTGAGCTGTTTGACAAACTAGATCTTGTAAGGGTATAGGTGCAAATCTTTCCCCAATAATCGTCTTGTCGATGTTTTAGGTTTGGTTGCAACATTTTCCCTAACGCCCTGGATGTTTTCGACTGATCGTCAAAAACAAGACCTTCCCGAACGTCTCACACTCCAATGGCTCCATATTGTTCTTATTTGTCTACCACAGCACGAATAGTGGCTGCTTTTTAAACTTTTTTAACGCCATTACATTTCCGGTAGGCACATTGAGTACAAATTTATGAATGGCTTTTTTTCAAAAAATAGTTCAGCAATTCTTGATCGCTGTGCAATCGTGTAGTGCTCCATCCTAAATTTCACAAGCCTTATGATTGAAAAGAAAACTCAAAATAACTAAAATATATTTCTAGTTATTTATTTTTGATTAATTTTGTAAAAGGGAATGATGTTTTTGGGTCACCCTGTATCAGTACCAACTTTCAATAAAGGTGTTGCGCAAAAGTATTGAGTAGGAAAACCAGACAAGGAAAGCATTCCATTTGTGAAAAGATTCTCACGAATACCAACTTCGTAATTATTTATAAGGATTTTTTACCATGCTTTTAAGGTGCCGTGACATAAGGCCAAGCGTCAGAAGGCCAAATTTAAAAGTTTGGCCTAAATTCTAGCATTTGGCAATATGACACTTCGATAAAGCGACATTGGGCCAAATAAAGAAAGCGATATAAAGCCCAATGGATCTCAAAGCAAATAAAGTAAGCAATCGAAAGTGTCATAAGGCCAAATTGGCCTTTTGCCGCTTCATCAAATTGTCATAAGCTCGAATTTGGCCTTATGTTACGACACCTGCCTATAACTAGTATACACATGTACTCGGAATAAATTTCAATCAAACAATCCTGAAATGTATAGTTTATTATATAACGTTACAAACAGATAGATAATAACTATTTGTGCACCTAAGTTTAGTACGATATGACAGAGATAAATTGTTTATTAAAATTACGAAATTTATCAAAACAGCTAATAGCAATTTAAGTATATAGTAACTTTATTTATACTTATATCAAGTTCACGTACGATAAAAATTTTGCGAAATTGTTTTTCAATTCTTGAATTTATTTTGAAAGTTTTCCAATTTGTAACGAGTGACACTAGAAAGCATATACTTACTTGGGTGGAATGAGAGGCCTTCAACCAACATGCCTCTATCTAGCTCGTGTTAATTCTACGGGTGGAGTCTCAAGACATAATGCAAAATTCTAAAAGGTTTGAACGGCCGAGCTCTTTTGAGCGACGCGAAATCGACTGACTCGGATTATGCTGCGCACTTTCACGAACAACGGCAATGTTTTTGAGCAGACCTTGCGTTTCGTCAACTTACGGGTGTTGGTTTACAATTGTTGGTTGCACAATTGTAGCGACCTTAAAATGGGCGAAGCTCGCCGAACGTTGCCCGCACAGAAGATCCGTTTCGATAAAATAATTTCAACATTTGCAGGAGTTGTTGAACACTATGTCCGTCTATGATATATGCCCGGTATCAACTGTCAAATTTCGGAAGTCCCTGTTGGAAGACCTTTTAGTACTCCTTTATAGTTTTCGATATGGTCAAAAACGCATAAAAATATATGAAACTAAAATCGAGTTCACTGAAACATCTTTTTAAAATAACAGCCAGCAAAATATAAAAATCAAGTACTATCACTTCGGTTGAAGACATGAAAGCCTAATACACAGGGTAAGATCTAGGAATATTCGCTTACAAGGTCCAATGACTCAGCAATTGGAGGCGCACGACCATTCACTTCGTTAACACATCGCAGTTTCACTGTACCATTTTCTTTCGAAAATGAGGTTGAAAACAACGGTGGGCGTTACAGAACCATGTTAATCGATTTTTTGAATGGAATTGATCTGAAATGCATCAACTAAGAGGCGTAACTCTCCTCAACATCGCCTACAAGGACCTATTTGCCGTAATATGTGAACCCCTGAAATCTTTTGCCAATAACCTGATCGGCCCTTATAATTGTGGTCTTAGACCAGGAAAGTCTACAACCGATTAAATTTTCACACATCGGTAGATCCTGAAAAAAGCCCAAGAAGTCCAAATCGATACCAACCACCTATTTATCAGTCTCAAAGCCGCATACGACAGCATTTGTAGAAACGAACTGTCTAGTTTTTGTACACCTCCCAAATTCGTCAATTTGGTTAGGATGACGATAGAGAATTCTCGCTGCTCCATCAGGTTCAGAAACGACCTCACCGACACATTCGATACCAAAAAAGGATTTAGGTAAGGTGGTGCGCTATCATGTGACTTCTACAATCTGATTCTTGAGAGGACTACTACTAGCATACGACGACGATATTGACATCATCGTAGGACTCAACGTGATGTCATAGCCACGTTTTCTAGTACAGAGAAGCAAGCGGCAAAAATGGGCTTACCAGTAAATGAGGGCAAGACTAAGTATATGCTGTCAACACGAAGGGACACACAATCAATCAATCATCGACGAATTTGACAGTACGTCACCATTGACAGCTATAACTTTGAGGTAGTGCGAGACTTTGTATATCTCGGCTACGCTATTAACTTTGACAACAACTTTTCGTCAGAAATTAAACGAAGAATTACTCTTGCCCACCGCTGTTTCTTCGGACTAAGAAGGCAATTAAGTAGTAAAGCCCTCACTCGAACTACTAAGAAAATCATATATTAGACTCTGATCATCCGCGACTTGCTCCGCGGCGCTGAATCATGAACCGTCTCAAAAGCGGATGAAGAAATCCTTGGTCGATTCGATAGGATTCGATGCCCAGGTTCATTCCGGACTGTAGCGCAACTTCAGTAAGTAATTAAAGCTTAAATATGATCAGGTCTTGGATACAGTTTTGATATTCAGAGTTCCGTCCAAAGCACACGCTGGAATTATTGGACTATATTCTTTTCCTGCAATCCGCCTTATTAACTTTCCTTACTTCAAATCTACAACCATTGTCAAAGCGAAGACTTGTATGAGATCTGTTTCTATATAAAATATATTACATTTGCAGATTTTCGGATAGGAGCTTAAGAAAATCATCCCTAGACTCGTTTCATTTCAACGTCACTTAGTTTGAGCTCATTCACATTAACGCAATGCAATGAATTTCAAGGGGACTTATGTTTAAGAACATAGCTGATAGGTTTTTAATATTCAATGTTAAAACTTGCCTTATCGTCTGGGAACCTCGGCGTTGGTCATTTTCTTTGAGCCCCTATTTTTACTCTTATCAACTCAGTTATTGCAAAACATGCACCTAAAATTTATGTTAATTAAAAATGAATCAACATTTATTTCTCCACATATTTTAAGAGCATTTTTGGTTTGTGTAGGACATAAAAATCTAGACTCTTATATAAACAAAGGCAGTTTCAGCCAATTAAAAATAAATAATAAAAAAAACACTCCGAGCCGATAAGAAATACTCTTCATAAAAATGGAAACTAGTCATAAAACTTTTTTTCTGATGAACAATACACATTTGCCTCGTGCACTTTAGTTAATTAAAAAAAATTTTGTTTTGTTATTATTGTTGGTACATTTTATCACACATTCTGGTACACTAAAATATCCCAAGTGGTAACATTGTCCATGGCGCGCTTAACGTCGCGGTCTTTTCCAACCAACACAGTGATAGTGATTGTGTGCAATTAAATTTGATTGCTTTATTTCGGAGGAGCTGCAATCAGCAGCTGTGTAGGTATCAACAAAGTCAAGCTTAAAATTTTTGTTTTTCTTTTGATATTTTCATTTCGTTTGGACCACATATATGTGAATATCTATATATACACACCTGTATCTATCTTTATGTAGGTATCGTTTGTAGGTAGGTTTCTTAACATTTCAGAACACCTATTGTGTAAAGAAGAAATTGACTTCCTGAGAATAGAGACATCTTGATTCATCCCTCTTAAAGCAGAATAACAAGGAGTATATGTAGGCGTTCTCACTATAATACTAAAGAAAAAAAAAAACTCGAAAAACCCTGCCTTTTGCCTCTCGTTTTATCTCTCACACGGAGTGAGAGCAAGAGGAATCATCGCATCAGAGAGATGGTCTCAACTGAACGTCATAATGACTTAATTACTGGACCATGGTAAATTAGACAAGCGCAACGTTTTCAGAGAAATCCCTATTTGGCTGGGATGCATTTATGCATTTATGCAATCAATAATCAATATTTCTCGTTGATTATATGTCCCTTTCATTATCAAATCAAATAGAAAGAAATCCTCAATAATTGAAGAGCGTTTAGATAAATAAAAACAGAATCACAATAAATTTTAGAAATGGGTGTAAAAATATAGTACGTAGGGAAGTAGTGTAGACTTTAAATATAAAGCATCCAAAAATAGCCTTGAAGCGGAAATGCAATAGCACGTGTTATGAATTTCATTATTTCTGTTTTTGTTTTTTTTTTGTACTGTTAGCCTTCCACAAACATGCAGTTTCTATGCACGGCGTAAATTTAGAGAAATATGTGAGTTTTTTTTTCTATTTCAACACATCCTCGCGCCTATAGATACCGACGCGCCTCATTTCTCACACATTGTAGATTATGAATTTTACTGCAATAAACTTTTACCAACTTGGAATAATAATTCGCTGTCAAAGTTTTGTTTGTTATCAACGAAAATTGTATGCATTACTGATCCTCCTCCACCTCATATCTGTGATTGTCTATATCGTTAATTTTAACTAGGAAAATAATTACATTTTTTTGTTATTTTTGTTGGGATGGAGCGCAAACACGTCCGATAGAGGCGTTTATAAGACATGTCTGTCATCGATTGTTTCCAATAGCACGGCCAAAAACAATATGTTTGGTAGGGTACCTATATGTTGAATGTTTCCCTTAATGCACATGTTTACGAGTATATCGGTGATTTCGAAGTGGCAGCCGATTTTTCATGTACATACCCTTTGCTGGTGTGTTGACGTGTTGAGTATGGTTGCCGTTGAATGATGTTATTAATTCGATAACCTTAGTAGGCGGGATGTAGGTACTACACACTTTACAAGTGACAACTTGAAGAGCTGCATGAAATGTGGGTACTGACAGCGCATAAAATTCTACCTTTGGAATTTTATTTGGTTTTTGACGGTTCCGATTTCTGACGCTTTGTTTTCATAATATTTTTGTCGATTGCATGTGCCGGAATGGAAATTTTATTTTCGAACAAGTGGCTTATATCGGTTTCAATTTGATTTTTCAGTTTTTTTATCTCAGATTTAAGATTTTTCCAGTCCCTATCGAACATAAGCGAGGGGAAATCTTCTTTTTTCTACCGCATCCAATAGGTATTTTAGTTTTGATGCATAGATTGTAACATAGAGAATTAATGTGGATAGATAAGCCTTTAGGTATATTGATCGACTCTGTCTGACCGTTCGTCCGTCTGTGCTTACGTCAATATTTTTTTGGGTTTAATGCACTGCTAATGTTTGAGGTTGAGCTATATCCTATGACATAGTAAGTCATAGGGGCATAGTCCGAAAATGTTGAGCTAGGATAATGAAATTTGGTATTTGAGCTCGTTGTTCAGGAATTTATTGCAGGAATAAATATTTTGAAAATCAGTAAACGCCTGCTTTCACAAAAAAAATCATCGATGTTGCGATAAGGTGTCTAATAAAGATATTCGGACAATGGCATTTGCTGTTTTCAGCCATATATATTTTTAGCCACACCCACTTACATTGAGGATTAGATGGGTTATAGTACCTACCACTTATCTGATTTCATCGTTTGATGATCATTATGAAATCATTTAGTTATGGCCAAAATGTTTTTCGCAGATCTTAATGATGCGTCATTAGTTAATCCTTTTTGCTTTTAACAGTGATTTTTGTGAAAGTGTTTGTTTCTGTTGATTAAAAAGTAGTTTTCCAACAAAACATTAGATGTATTGAAAAAATATTTATTTAGAAACTTTTGTAAATATGCCGAAATTCATTTTTCTCGCGGAAATTTAGATTTATTAGCATGACACGGACTTTTTTTTAGAATCCCTGGTTTTAATTTATATGCAAAGTGTAATAACAAGCTTTTGGTGGTAGGGGAGAGAGGGCACATTTATAGTTGGGATACCTTTGAACTGCTGTAATAAAATCTTAATAAACAAATATTTTATAGCGCAAACCAAGTTCTTTACCCTGGCAATACTCAGGCCTATCGCAAATAATTTTTTCCGGGAATTTTTCCCTTGTCAGAAATATAAATCAGACTGCTGAATGGGAACAGTTTCCCTGAAAAAATAATTCGCGATAGTCCTGACTGTTTTCTTAAAACGTCAGCATCTTTCGGTCATATATTAAATAGTCTCTTGAAAGAAACTCAGGTTGAAGGTTTTTATCCTGCATTTGCAACTTTTTTTTTCGAGTAAAAACAATTTTTGATGGCATGTTTTATTTGTCAAAAATATTTTTTGAAGGCGAAGATTCATTTAAAACAACGTAGACACGTGGCAAATTTATTATGGAAAAATATTCGCTAAGCTAACGTGTTTTAATTGTTAAAACATTTTATCAAAATCGATCATTGATTTTCATGAAAAAAATCATAATGACGTGGCACATTTTTATTTGAATTTGTATTGTTTTGGGTAATGGAAAAAAATCAAATTATTCATCAGTCACCTTTGCATCCATTAAAAGTGTGCAATTTGGTCAGGGGGAATCATTGGAACTAACTTCATTGAAAATGAAAACGGCGTAATGGAAACTGTGAATGGTTAGCGATATCGTGATATGATTTAAATTTTTTAAATGTCACAACTGTATTCTTAAGGCTTGATTAACATGTGGTATCAACAAGACGGTACCACATCGATTACAGCCAGGATTACAATGGAATTACTGCGATACCTCTTTCCACAACAAGTTACATATTTCGAGAAATGGTGATATTGATTGGCATTCACGGTAGCCTGATTTGGCTGCTCCGGACTTCTTTTTGTGAGGATATCTGAAAATCAAGGATTATGCAAACAAATTAGATCCAAACTCGTTCATTTAAAAAAATTATAAACAAACAAAGTAGTATACCCTCCCGGCGGACACCCTGTACTTTAAGGTACATATATTGAAATTATTTCTCTATGTTACAAACTTAATGTCAGATTTAATATACCCCTATGGGATAGGGTGTAAGCAATATTTTTCTACCCCATTTGATATGGGGTAGGGTATACAAATGGTTTTTGTAACAACACACCCCTAAAAAGTAGGCGTGGGTTCAAATGGCCAATGACGAAATATTCATGATAATAATACCAATGATTTTGCATTATTTCGCTTTTTCTCAATACTTTAAAATTTTACTGAAAATTGTTTTAAATAAAAATGCCCCCAAAAATCGGACGCAGTAAACAACTTTGTATAGACAATTGGTATTGGGATTTGCTTTCTCACCGTTTGGTCAAAAGTAACGTTTCTGAAAAGTGGTATTGCCATTAGGAAAGTTTTAAAATAGTTCACAGTTGTTCTCAATCAAAGTACAAGGAACCTATGTACCAGATTTCATTCTCCTAGCTGAAAATAAAGGCCCAATAATTGGTGACATACAGACGTACGGACAGAAAGATATGGCTTAAACGACTCAGCTTTACCTGTAAATTAAGGTACTCTGTACCACCAGAATAAAATACCCAAAAACAGTGGTAACGATGACAAAAAGAATTAAATCAGCCGCAACTGATGTGCTTGGTATCTCGCACCTATCAGGATGAAACCCTTGGTTTGAAGAGGACGGCCGACATCTGATCGCAGCCAAGAACGAAGTTTGCAAGGCTAAGCTGCAGGCGAAGAGAGAGTTGCAATTGAGTTCTATAAGCAAAGGAGGAGGGTGCGACACTAGATTTTCAAAAAAAGAAAAAAGAGCAAATAAAGCGCTTACTCAGCGCGCAATCAAGGATATAGAGAGGTGCCACAACAGGATAGGGTATAAAAAATATGGGGCATATTTAATAAATTATTTAACAAAAATAAACAAACTTTTGATATTCCTTCATATCTTACTCTTGGAACAATGAGTACTGTTGATCATTCTGTAATGGTAAACATCTATAATGAGTAATCAATTCCAATAGATAAAGATACTAATTCCAATGCAGGAATAAATTAATCTTCTGTGAATTGTCCAGAAAATTGTTTTAATGAAGGTTTCCAATCTAATAAGTTCTTTTTGGCGATGTTACCTTCCTTTGAAGTTTATAAAGTAATCAAGACTTAGATAATTCGGAAGCTTCTACGTTAAAAAGTTTCTCCAACAACTTAATCAACGAACATATGTAGTTGATATCATATTTATTTCATTGAATTTTTTATATTATTTAATAATAATTCACTGTGAAGTCCCGCAAATTTTTAAAATAGCTGAAGTTATTTTATCCTTAAAAAATGTGATAAGCAATTCTTAAAAAAAAAATCGAAAAACTCATAAAATATAGAGTAGTAAGCTTTTTTGAGAAACATTTTTTTTCCAACTCAAAACAGCATGGATAAATCAGCTGAAGATGCATTTTTAGCACACTGTTGTCAAATGTACGGAGGTATAGACCAACAAAATTACAATGCTGCTCTGTAATATTGATATTAAAAAAAAAAAACCTTTGTAGACCATACAATATAATTAATTAAGGCTGGCTAGAGAGATTTAATGCTCGATTGGTTTTCTTCTTACCTAAAAAGTAAAAAAAACAAATGGTTAACATAGGCAATAAGTTTAACCAGAAAACATTTATATAGGAGCTCCTTAAGTTTAAGTTTTAGGTCCAATTTTGTTCCTAATTTTTAATAAGAGTGTATTCAGTCTAAACTTAAAGGGAAAATATTTTTGTTTTGCTGATGACATAGCTTGTGTATTTTCTAGTCACACAGTTTCAGAACTGATTTCGGATATCAATTATGACTTCGAGATATTCAGACAAAAGTTTGGCATTCGTAAGTCTTGCGTCCGAAATTTTGTCCCAACAAATGCTCTAGACGTTAGTTTTTCTCCATATTTTATTTTCTGTCGGCTGGTGGAAATCATTATAGACACGATGAGAACGTGCCCACAGTAATGTGAGATTTTTACTCACTAAAACCACCATCATTTTCGTATTTGTATTGCAACTAAGTATGCGACTTAACTAGCAATTTTTTTATCATGAGTAATAAATGTTTGGCAGGTTACTTTACTTTTACGTTACCTTTGAGAGTTTTTGCTTTTTCCGCAATTAATAGCGCGATTTCTTATTTTCGGGCCAAATCCAAATAGGTATAGAAGTTCGAGTGGCCTTACTACTGAATTGCCTTCTTAGACCGAAGAAACAGCGGTTGGCAAGAATAATTCTTCATTTAACTTCTGACGAGATGTTGTTATCAGAGTTGATAGCGGAGCAGAGATAGACAAAGTCCCGTACTACTTCAAAGTTATATCTGTCAATGGTGACGATCTGTTCAATTCGTCGATGTTGTGTGTCCTTTCGTGTGTACAGCATATACTTAATCTTAGCCTCATTTACTGTTAAACCCATTTCTCCGCTTCCCTCTCTCTACTCGCAAATGTGGCTCTGACAACACGTTAGGTCCTACAAATATCGTCGGCGTATGCATGTTGTTGAACCGAATTTTAAAAGTTGTGGCTGTGGTTGGCTCGGGATTTTCCATCCTACACAATCGGAGTTTGGGCCGATTACAAAAACTTTGAAATGATGAATAGGTTTTGGGTATTTATGTATACGAATCTCGGCTCCGCTATTAACTCTGACAACAACAT
This sequence comes from Rhingia rostrata, assembly GCA_949824845.1. Lineage (NCBI taxonomy): Eukaryota > Metazoa > Arthropoda > Insecta > Diptera > Syrphidae > Rhingia > Rhingia rostrata. The sequence continues at coordinate 25,747,876 of OX463759.1, read as the reverse complement.
CTCGTCAGAAATTAGTCGATGAATTACTCTTGCCAACCGTTGTCTCTTAGGACTAAGAAGGCAATTTAGTAGCAAAGCCATCACTCGAACTTCTATAGCGATCCTATAAAAGACCCTGATCATTCTAGTCCTGCTCTACGGAGCTTAAGGATGGAAAGTATCAAAAGTGAATGAAGAAATTCTTGGTCGGTATCTAGAGGAAAATTCTTCGAATACTCTTCGTGGACGGGCTATGGAGACGAAAGTTCAACCAAGAACTACACGAGCTATACAGCGACATGCCCCTGTTCAAAAAAGTTCGCATTGGACGTTTAAAATGGCTGGTATATGTAGAACGAATGGACACCAATACTGCGGCTCACAGTTTCTTCGATTCCCAGCCAGACGTCGGACGCTACAGAGAAAGACCTCGCCTTAAGTGGCGAGCACTAGTAGAAACCGACCTATACCAACATGGGGTGCGCAACTGGAGACAGTGAGCTAAGGACCAGGCTAATTGGAGAGGCATGCTGGTTGTGGCCCAGATTCATTCCGGGCTGGAGCAACACATAAGTAGTTAAGTAGAAGGATCTATGACAATTATGTGTGAAACAATATAACGGCTAAGTGCTCGCCACGGCGTCTGATGGTCCATATTTTTAGTGAATCTTAGAGTCAAGTAGGTTAAATGTCATTAAAGTGCTCTTGACTTGTTCTTGGCTTATTGACGTAAACTTTTTCTTTTAAATATCCCCAAAGAAATAAGTCCAACGGTGTCCAATCACATGATCAAATCACAAGTTGCACCATCCTGTTGGAAACACATATTGTCCAGGGTCATAATCCTTAGTTTCTGGCCACAAGAAGTCCGGTATCATCTCGCGATGGCGAACACCGTTCACGGTGACTGCTTGATCGACCTAATTGTCTAAGAAAAACGGCCCGATTACGCCGCCAGCCCATAAACCGCACCTAACAGTCACTCCTTTTGGATGCATCGGCTGTTCAACAATCACTCGTGGATTCTCATTTGGCCAAATGCTGCATTTCTGCTTTTTAACGAATGCACTGAGGTGAAAGTTTGCTGTCGCTAAGTGGATTTTCTTTCTAAAGTCACACTATTCACTTATGTCTGTAGGGTTTAGCTCTTGACCCAATTGAACATTGTAAGCGTGTAAATTCAAATCTTAATTAAAAATTCGCATCAGTGATGTTCGTGAGATGTTCAGTTGTTGAGCACGATGACGAGTCGAGATTAACGTCTCCTCTGCAACACTATCGCGAGTATTTTCACAATTCTTACAGTCTGATTTCATTTCCTCAAAGGCTGTAACTCCCTCAAATACATGTTGGAATCATAGCCATACAAATCATAAGCTGTAATATTTGATCTCTAAATATTGGGCTTAAAATAAACACAATAAATAAAAATTAAGTATTTTAATTAAAATGACAAAAAATCATATAGACCCGTTTTGATGCTGCCCATATGTAAGGTTTTAGAAAACTTCTGCTCCAGTCATTGAAGAATGATGGTCTTGATTCTAGAGCATCAGAACAGCTTCCGTGGCTAAGATTCCACAATCGATAAGGTGTATTATGAATTGATCCGGCGCTTTTCGCGGCGTATTGCAAAGTTTTGACAAGGTATGGCACCAGACCTATAATACAAAATACTGGAATCCTACGTTGAAAACATGTTAGACATTAGAGTGTATACTCGAATATCAAAGAAATCCACGCCGGTGTTCTACAAGAAAGCGTCCTTGGTCCAATACTATTCCTTCTATACACAGGAGATATCCCACAAAATAAAGTAACCATCCTAGCAACCCTTGCATACGATATGGCTATCCTTGCAGTGAATGAGTCAGTCGAATCATCAACGACAAAGCATGCGAGTAGACAAAGACCAAGTCAACGCATATCAATTTTACGTACAAAAGGATAAACAGATTACCTGTTTTCATTAACTCGGGACAAATACCATACGCAAATGAGGCAAAATATCTAGGAATGACCCAAGGTGCAGAACTTAAGTGAAAGCCACTCGATAAAAAAGGGCGAATAGCTCGTAATCAGACTTAGAGTAATGTATTGACTTCTAGGAATATACTCGAAGCCAAGAGTAAACAACAAACTGCATCTGTATAAGCAAGTGCTAAGACCTTCTTGAACATACGGTATACAACTTTGGGGTTGTACCAAATCAAACAAAATTGCTATACTGCCAACATTCCCAAACAAGATGCTAAAACAACATGCATGATATAGGAATTGCTACCGCAAAAAAACGAAGTAAAAAACTTTACTTGCAAACTCCGTACTTGTATTCATGTTCATTACAATAATGAAATAATCCGTACTCTAGACGTGCCAAACTTTAAGCGTCAACTACTAAGAACAAGACCGGTTGACTTAGCGCCATAAGGAAAAGCCACTGGAAAGATACCTTGTACTACGCTGGTATTAGTTACTTGTAAAGGTAACTTTGTCGTAGTCATCACAAAAATAAAAAGAAAAAAGATAGGAACAAACGGGTAACGTTTTTATATTAAAAAAAATAATTTGGAAACTCTGAATTAAAGTTCGCAATTTTAAGAACGCTTATTTTAATTTTTGGTCTCAATAATCCACCCGACAGGATGTGAATTCAGTCAAAATTGGAGTCATCGTATTCACTTTTGAACATGAAATTGAATCAATGCAGTGGTCGAAGTACCAAAGCAGCCGTAAGCACTGCAGTTCAAAATGTGCCATTTCACACGGAATATTAATCAATCATTCCACATTGTGACGAATTCTTTCATGGCCTTGTACGACCATTTTGCCACCATTTTTGGCTACCCCGATCATGCGGCTGATAATATAACAATAAAACAATATTGAACGATAAATCGCAAACGGATCTATCTCTGCAAACGAATTCAATTTTTTTTTTAAATTAAACACATGTAATGTCAGTATAGAAATCTTTATCCGCCGAGAGGGGAATGACATTTTAGGCGACTTAATTTTTGGTTAAAATTCTACGGTTCTAAAAAAAAAATGTTAATATACTTCACGATAATTTCAATGACAACACTATGACCAACCATCTTCATTGTACCGCAAATTTATTTTAATATGTTGGAGGTCTAACTTTGTGGCCATTAATATTTACAAATTCGCCGAGTGTTTTATTAGCGTCATTAAAAAGTATTCATGGCCAAACTGTGTTCCGTTTTTATTCATTTCTAATACTTAGATGCAAAGTTATATGCTCAGCTTGGATAATGAATTTCAAACGGAGGTAGCTTATTTATGAAAATAATTCCACTGTTCGTTTATAGCGCACATCTTTACGACTGGGAGGACCCATGTTTGTCTTAACGCTCAGTGTTAAACTGCTACGGCTAAAATAGACTTAATTCTGGTAATAAAACATAAATAGGAAAACATGTTGATCATACGCCATCTGATGTTTTTCAATGGATCTCCCTCTACACCATTCTTGTTAATTTGTTTTTTTTTTCCAACAACCCAAATGAGCCAGGGACCATCACATTACATTTCGAAGAGATTGCCATCGAAAGCATTTTGACACTCCAACTCCGACTTCAGATCACACACTTCGTCGCCTTTAGTCCATGTGTTGTTGGTCGAGATGCGAGTTACATTTCAAACAAAACGGACAAATAAAAATCAGCTCGTTTATAGTTGTATAATTAACGAATTCATCATGTTTCACCGCAGCGCATAATATCTCCACCCACGCTTTCGGTCGAAAAAGAATCTGGTGCTCTTGGAGAACACTTGACAGGTAGTGGTGTATTTGAATATGCTGTGTATCCGTCTCAGAGCCAGACGGAATCATGATTTCTTCATTAAGTGTGCTGCAAGTTGAGATTTATGTATTGTTGTTGTTCTGCGGAAATGTCCACATGGCGGTTTTTGTCAACGCCAATCTTCCCGAGAGACTTTAGGTACTGCTGTGGGGATTTTATTACCATTGATTTAATTTTTAACTAAGAATAAGAAAAAAAAACAAAAAAAAAAAAAACACATACACTTAAAGCCGGACTCGGCTTGATATAGCTAAGGAACATGATTTTACTTACTCTCTTTTGCTTATCACGGGTCAGTTTGGTATTGAGTTTCTCGACAAACCAATAAGGAGTGTAAATAAAAGGTCCAATACGACTCAGACAAACTTCCTCAAATACTTGAAAGATTACCGTGTAAATGGTTAAATAAATCGGGGAAAGCACGATAAATTTGGCTCCTAAAACTGATAACGGTTTTTAGTAGAGAGGTTAAAAAGAAAACATTTTTTACTATATATATTTTTTACATTTTTTACTATAGAGGGAGGTTTATCACGCCCGTTTAGGAGGTAGAAGCAATTTTTGAAAAATTACTTGAAATGAAAACAAAAAAATAAAAAAAAAATTGGCAATACTTTCAAAGAAGTATTATCCCGTTTTTTGAAAGTCTGAAACCAGTTCTTTAATCCCTTGTTTAACTTTAATTATTCATGTCAATAGTTTTTGAAAAATTCGCATGCAAACTCAAAATTGTGATAAAAATGCCAAAAAGACCAATTTTGTTCAAAATTGTAAAGCGAAGGGCTTACTATTTACTATTTACAAAAAACCGAAAGTTTTATGTATTGAGAAATGTGGTATCTATTGTAGTATAATGCAGACAACAAACTTTAAAATTATGTCGATAAATTGTAAATTTATAATTTCCATTGAAAGTAGATTAGATTTGTTTAACAAACCAAAAACCCACAAGCCCCAAATATGTCTCCTCTCGGAAACAAGGCTATCCACGAAACATAAGCCATCTTTCGATGGCCTTAATTTCATCCCACGTCACTAAGGTAAAAGAAAAGCAGTTGTGCTAGACCAAATGTATAAGTACACTGAAGTTCCTTTCCAGAGCGATATCTTTTCAGTTTGCCTGGTAACTACTACAACTCGTAGTAGTTGTATGTCACTCAAAAATATTTTAATAGGCATTTACATTCACTCCAATGCCGGTCAGTTATACTTGGAGGTGATTTCAATGCACGTCATTCAGAATAGGGTGACACACTTCACAATCAAAATTGTAATCAAATATATAATTGGTTTTATAACGGGCCTTATGGGTAAAGATCTTATTACTCCTAACAGTCTCACTCTTCCCAGATAATAATGATTTCTTTCTTATATCCTCATCCCTCGCCAGCAATATCCTGAGTCATTTAGATTGCTCAACGATTCCAACGAACTTGGATTATTTTGGTATAAAATTGCATCTAAACTTAGTCGATTCTCTCTCAATTTTTGTGCCACTGATAGATGTCTTACCTCACCATCGTATATCCATCCTTAACATCCCGTCTGAAAGAAATATACCGAACGAGGAAATAGTTATTTTGATAACAAAAATCAATGATCAAATCGACGCCTGCGTTTAATCTCACTCCTCTATCTGTGAAGTAAAAAAATGAAGAATATCTCAATATATCGGATACCACAAAAAAATTAATAAAGCCACGAGGTACCTGGCTTTCTCAATTGAAAAGACTGTACCACAGACACCTGAACAGTATTTGATTAGGATTGATAACAACTATGCTTTTAAGCAAAGGTTAAATAAAATCAGACCATTACTGCAAGCGTTTAAAGAAATTGATAGGATTACAAGAAGAAGATTCTTCGGAACCAATATTGCTAAAAATATTTTGGTCCACAACTTAGGGAATTTAATAGACATAGAAAGTAAGCTGAGCGCGTTTAGAGATTATTTATCTCATGTGTATTCGGGAGTCCTCCCCAGGAAATACCTCCACGTCAAACAGAAGATACCATATCAACTCGACAGTAGAATCCTTTTGTAATACTGAGTTCAATTCAACAATTACTAATTTTTCATCTTCAAATATTTGGTTTTTGCAAACCCAAATACGGTCAGCATGTTACGAGCAGCTCTGAAAAAAAAACCGGCTGGTGTAGATAATATATCAAATTACATTCTTCGAAAATGTCCTAGCTCCCTTGATGGGGCGCTATCTGCTATTTTTAACCACTGTCTGAACTATGGCTCTCAAGCCCCAACGGAAGAAAAAGATGATATAGCTAAGGACTGTTTCTATGAACTCCTTTAAAAAAACCTATGAGCGACTACCGAAGTACGATATTAAAATCGTGCTGGGATATTTTAACGCAAAGGTAGGAAGAGAAGACATCTTTAGCAGTATTGTCGGAAAACATAACCTACACGACAACACGTCTGGTAACGGACTTAGGCTACTTGACTTCGCTACGGAACGAAATGCCACTATAGCCAGCACACGGTTTCCTCACCTCGATATCCATAAGGGGACATGGTGGTCTCCAGATCAACGAACGGTCAACCAAATTGATCACATAGCGATAGACAAGAGGCACGCATCCAGTATTTTGGATGTCCGAAGATTCCGAGGAGCTAACATTGATTCGGACTACTACCTTGTTGCTTCCAAGGTTAGAATGCGGATATCCACTACGCCACAAAAATCCAGAAATACTGTAAAAAAAATTTAATGTCGAAAGACTGCAATCGCAAGAGACCGCCAAGACCTTCGCGCAACGTGTATCCCTAAACCTCTCGATTAACACCATACCACCAGCATCGAATGTCGGAGAACCAAGGCAACGATGCCAACAAGCCATTAGATCAGCCGCAACTGATGTTCTGGGTTTTTTGCGCCCACCAGCAAGAAACCCCTGGTTTGATGAGAAATGCCGACAGATGCTCGCAGCCAAGAATGAGGCCTACGAGGCTAAGCTGCAGGTGAAGACGAGAGCTGCCGTTGCGCTATATAGGCAGAAAAGAAGGGAAGAAAACCGGCTTTTCAGAAAGAAGAAAAAAAACGCAAAAAAAAGCGCGATTGAAGATATAGAGAGGTGCCACTCCAAGAACGATGTTCGCAAGTCTTACCAAAGTGTAAAACGTCAAAGCCAAGGATACAAGGCTCGAACAGAATCCTGTCGATATGAGCAAGGAAATATCGTAGTTGAGACACAGTCGATGCTGATGATATGGAAGAACCACTTCTGCAGACTGTTAAAGGGCGATGACGAACAACATTCCGCTGTAAGGCTGAACGAACCATTCAATATTGGCAACGACAGCGAGAGCTGCCAACCACCCGACCTGAGTGAAGCGAGGATAGCAATATCTAAACTGAAGCTCAATAAGGCTGCCGGAAATGACGGCCTTCCACCCGTACTTCATCAAGCCGGCGGAGATGACTTGGTAAGTAACATCCACAAACTCATAAGCCGAATCTAGTCGGAAGAAATTATGCCTGAAGAATAGAACCTTAGTATCGTTTGCCGATCCACAAAAAAACGACCCAGTAAACTGCGCCAACTATAGAGGCATAAGTCTCCTCAACATTGTGGTATAATGCAGCCAACAATATTGTGGTATAATGCAGACAACAAACTTTAAAATTATGTCGATAAATTGTAAATCTATAATTTCCATTGAAAGTAGATTAGATTTGTTTAACAAACCAAACCCACAAGCCCCAAATATGTCTCCTCTCGGAAACAAGGCTATCCACGAAACATAAGCCATCTTTCGATGGCCTTAATTTCATCCCACGTCACTAAGGTAAAAGAAAAGCAGTTGTGCTAGACCAAATGTATAAGTACACTGAGGTTCCTTTCCAGAGCGATATCTTTTCAGTTTGCCTGGTAACTACTACAACTCGTAGTAGTTGTATGTCACTCAAAAATATTTTAATAGGCATTTACATTCACTCCAATGCCGGTCAGTTATACTTGGAGGTGATTTCAATGCACGTCATTCAGAATAGGGTGACACACTTCACAATCAAAATTGTAATCAAATATATAATTGGTTTTATAACGGGCCTTATGGGTAAAGATCTTATTACTCCTAACAGTCTCACTCTTCCCAGATAATAATGATTTCTTTCTTATATCCTCATCCCTCGCCAGCAATATCCTGAGTCATTTAGATTGCTCAACGATTCCAACGAACTTGGATTATTTTGGTATAAAATTGCATCTAAACTTAGTCGATTCTCTCTCAATTTTTGTGCCACTGATAGATGTCTTACCTCACCATCGTATATCCATCCTTAACATCCCGTCTGAAAGAAATATACCGAACGAGGAAATAGTTATTTTGATAACAAAAATCAATGATCAAATCGACGCCTGCGTTCAATCTCACTCCTCTATCTGTGAAGTAAAAAAATGAAGAATATCTCAATATATCGAATACCACAAAAAAATTAATAAAGCCACGAGGTACCTGGCTTTCTCAATTGAAAAGACTGTACCACAGACACCTGAACAGTATTTGATTAGGATTGATAACAACTATGCTTTTAAGCAAAGGTTAAATAAAATCAGACCATTACTGCAAGCGTTTAAAGAAATTGATAGGATTACAAGAAGAAGATTCTTCGGAACCAATATTGCTAAAAATATTTTGGTCCACAACGTAGGGAATTTAATAGACATAGAAAGTAAGCTGAGCGCGTTTAGAGATTATTTATCTCATGTGTATTCGGGAGTCCTCCCCAGGAAATACCTCCACGTCAAACAGAAGATACCATATCAACTCGACAGTAGAATCCTTTTGTAATACTGAGTTCAATTCAACAATTACGAATTTTTCATCTTCAAATATTTGGTTTTTGCAAACCCAAATACGGTCAGCATGTTACGAGCAGCTCTGAAAAAAAAAACCGGCTGGTGTAGATAATATATCAAATTACATTCTTCGAAAATGTCCTAGCTCCCTTGATGGGGCGCTATCTGCTATTTTTAACCACTGTCTGAACTATGGCTCTCACGCCCCAACGGAAGAAAAAGATGATATAGCTAAGGACTGTTTCTATGAACTCCTTTAAAAAAACCTATGAGCGACTACCGAAGTACGATATTAAAATCGTGCTGGGATATTTTAACGCAAAGGTAGGAAGAGAAGACATCTTTAGCAGTATTGTCGGAAAACATAACCTACACGACAACACGTCTGGTAACGGACTTAGGCTACTTGACTTCGCTACGGAACGAAATGCCACTATAGCCAGCACACGGTTTCCTCACCTCGATATCCATAAGGGGACATGGTGGTCTCCAGATCAACGAACGGTCAACCAAATTGATCACATAGCGATAGACAAGAGGCACGCATCCAGTATTTTGGATGTCCGAAGATTCCGAGGAGCTAACATTGATTCGGACTACTACCTTGTTGCTTCCAAGGTTAGAATGCGGATATCCACTACGCCACAAAAATCCAGAGATACTGTAAAAAAATTTAATGTCGAAAGACTGCAATCGCAAGAGACCGCCAAGACCTTCGCGCAACGTGTATCCCTAAACCTCTCGATTAACACCATACCACCAGCATCGAATGTCGGAGAACCAAGGCAACGATGCCAACAAGCCATTAGATCAGCCGCAACTGATGTTCTGGGTTTTTTGCGCCCACCAGCAAGAAACCCCTGGTTTGATGAGAAATGCCGACAGATGCTCGCAGCCAAGAATGAGGCCTACGAGGCTAAGCTGCAGGTGAAGACGAGAGCTGCCGTTGCGCTATATAGGCAGAAAAGAAGGGAAGAAAACCGGCTTTTCAGAAAGAAGAAAAAAAATGCCAAAAAAAAGCGCGATTTAAGATATAGAGAGGTGCCACTCCAAGAACGATGTTCGCAAGTCTTACCAAAGTGTAAAACGTCAAAGCCAAGGATACAAGGCTCGAACAGAATCCTGTCGATATGAGCAAGGAAATATCGTAGTTGAGACACAGTCGATGCTGAGGATATGGAAGAACCACTTCTGCAGACTGTTAAAGGGCGATGACGAACAACATTCCGCTGTAAGGCTGAACGAACCATTCAATATTGGCAACGACAGCGAGAGCTGCCAACCACCCGACCTGAGTGAAGCGAGGATAGCAATATCTAAACTGAAGCTCAATAAGGCTGCCGGAAATGACGGCCTTCCCGCCGTACTTTATCAAGCCGGCGGAGATGACTTGGTAAGTAACATCCACAAACTCATAAGCCGAATCTAGTCGGAAGAAATTATGCCTGAAGAATAGAACCTTAGTATCGTTTGCCGATCCACAAAAAAACGACCCAGTAAACTGCGCCAACTATAGAGGCATAAGTCTCCTCAACATCGCCAAAATGAAACCATTTACGAACAACCTGATCAACCATTATTAATGTTGGGTAAGGCCAGGAAAGTTCACAACCAATCAAATTTTCACACTTCGACTGATCCTGGAAAAAAAAGCCAAGAAGCCCAAATCGATTACCACCACCCATTCATCAATTTCAAAGCCGCATACAACAGCATTTATAGAGACGAACTATTCAGAGGTATGTCTATTTTTGGTATAGCGCCCAAACTCGTCCGTTTGAGTAGGATGACGATGGAGAATTCTCGCTGCTCCATCAGAATCTGAAACGACCTCACCGACACATTCGGTACCAAAAAAGGATTGAGGCAAGGCGATGCGTTGTCATGTAACTTCTACAATCTGATTCTTGAGAGTTTTGTGCAAAACTCACGTGCCAACACCAGAGGCACAATTTTCCAAAAATCTGTACAACTACAAGCATACGCCGACGATATTGACATCATTGATAGGACCCAACGTGATGTCATACACACGTTTGCTAGTATTGAGAAGGAAGCGGCAAAAATGGGTTTAGCATTAAATGAGGGCAAGACGAGGTATATGCTGTCAACACGAACGGACACACAACATCGACGAATTGGACAGAACGTCCAATTTATCTATCTCGGCTCCGCTATTAACTTTGACAAAAACATCTCGCCAGAAATTAAACGAAGAAATACTCTTGCCAACCGCTGTTTCTTCGGGCTAAGAAGGCAATTCAGTAGTAAAGCCCTCACGCGAACTACTAAGGAGATCTTATATAAGACCCTGATCATCCCAGTCCTGGTCTACGGCGCTGAAGCATGAACCGTTTCAAAAGCGGATGAAGAAATCCTTGGTCGATTTGAGAGGAAAATTCTTCGAAAAATCTTCGGTCCCGTCTGCGTTGACGGGCTATGGAGACGAAGATTCAACCAATAACTATACGAGCTGTACAGCGACATGCCCATGGTCAAAAAATCTCCGAATTGGACGTTTAAGATGGCTAGGACATGTAGAGCGAATGGACACTAAAACTCCGGCTCGCAGAGTCTTCGATTCCCAGCCAGACGTCGGACGCAGTAGAGGAAGACCTCGCCTTAAGTTGCGCGCACAAGTAGAAACTGACCTCAACCAACTTGGAGTACGGGCTAATTAGAGAGGCATATTGGTTTAGGCCCAGGTTCATTCCGTACTGTGGTGCCACTTAAGTAAGTAAGTAAGTCTGAACAATGGCTATTTCCCCTCAATTTGGGAAATACTTCCAATAGCTTAATCAAATAGGGCAATAGATGTAAATAACTTTCGTCCGATATCTATGCTTTTCAACATAGGAAAGCTATTTGAGAGGCACATAGCAGAGAAGTTAAATTAATTTTGCGATGAGTCCAATATTGTTCCAAAAAACCAATTCGGCTTGGTATTGCACAACAAAATTGTTGAGAACTTTAGAAACAAGAAATGTACCGTAGCTTTTGACATAGACCTGGAAAAAGCCTTGGACTCTGTCTTGCACAAGGGCTATAAGCTAATAAGGCTTGATTCCCCAAGGTACTTAATTTAACTTATTTTAAGTTTTCTTAGGGTCATCATAGGTTCCAAGTACTCCAACTATTTCCCAATCCTGTCAGGTGTGGTCCACTGATCAATTCTAGGACCTCTAGTCTCTATCTATATTCATGACTTTCCTTTCCAAAACACAACACAGGATGATCCTAGTGTTATCGTTTATGCAGATGATTCTATGATATTAGCAAGTGACACAAGACTGGTTGCACTTAATAAGATTAAAGAGAACCTACCTATTAAAAAGAACCTACAAACGTGCAAAATAAAAATCAACATCGATAAGTGCGGCTTATCATGTTTCAGAAACGCTAGCGGGAAAGGACATTATCTTGCAGTAGGGGACAATAACTATCTGAAACTTCAAATAAATGGATGTGATATTCCTCTTCGAGATAATGTCAAACATCTCGGTATAACTCTCCATAAAAGTCTTGGCTTTAACAAGCATGCTCGTGACACTTTGAAAAAAGCAAAAATGGTCACAGCAATGCTAAAGCCAATGCTTAATTACACACAAGTGTCGCCAAACATTAAAATATTGATTTATAAGACTTTGGTGAGACCAATATTAACTTATGGATTCTGTGCCTGGTTCACATTTTCACAGCTTAAAATTTTTTAAAGGAAAATCTTAAGATTCTGGTGCTGCAAATTTAGGCGACCGGATAAAAAAAGGGTTTTCTAATAAAATGCTATATACGAAAACAAAATCAAACCGTAACTGACATACCAAACCGAACTTTTTGGACGAAATCTCTGTTGTAAATTTTAAAATGTTTTGGTAGTCGAATTTACAATAAACTAAAAATTTGTGCGTATAACAGCAAATGCGTTCAAATACACAATTAATAGTAAGTTTTACAGCATTTGTTTACAGTTAAGCAATAGAATTGTTAATATGATCCCAATTATTGTAAAATTTACACCGCGTTGTCAATTTTGGTTGTTTAATGTACAGATGTGAATTTGTATAATCTACATCTCAAAATTGTGAAATAAACAAATTATTTTGTAGTAATTACATTAGGCTGTAGAAATTACAAAAACTTGTATAGATATGACAAACACCAGCGCTGTCAATCTTCAGCAAGTGTAGTTTTAACTATTTAGAGTAGACATGAACATTAATCAAAAGCAAACATCTTTCAAATGTACAACAAAAATTTAACAAGTACGAAAAGTTGTAGAAACGACGTATTTATTGGAAAAATTCACAGCTTTTGCATTCAAATCTGCAACCTATTTCTGCTGAAATAATAACGCACTCACAAAGCCAGAATATATGTTGTTTATTCACAGTTCTGTGTTAACCTGAAGATTAATTCAAAATGTCAAAAGAAATTTAAATAGAATTGAAAACTGAATGAAACATCTCATGTTGATGATTTGAAAAAGAAACGAGTGGTAGGTGCACGACTGGGTCGTACGCAACTTTCTCTTTCACAGCGAGTTGGGCGTTAGCTCAAATCCCAAGCATTTTGATTATTGATGCTTAAAATGATATAAAGAATGTTGAAATGTGATTATACGTATGATTTTTCAAAAAAATTGAAGGAATTGGTGTCTATGTGATTAATATTGATTTTCATTTATTAGCTAAGACAGAAAATTCCGTTCGAAAATATTTGGGTCACAACTAATTATGCGGTGTAGTTGTAAATATTAAAATACACGAATTTTCATTATAATTCATTCATTTTAACCAAATATTTTGCGAGTAATTGCCAATTTTGTTTATATGGGCTAAAAGCAAAAAGCCGTTGTATGGATTTTCTCTAAAACTGGGTATGCAGTTTTGTTGGATCGAACATACATATTGATAGTTTGATCAATATCGTTAGAGCTGTTTTCGAGAAAATTGAGGTTATGTATAGTTTTTATATGGCAGTTACATGTTAACATGGCTAAAGGCAAACAAAAATGTTCTAGAATTATGATCAAAGGAACACTGGGTATGATGTTTGAAGAAAATTGGTCAAGCCGTTTAGGCTGGAGAGAACATTACGGACAGACGGACGGATGGACAGACGAACAGACGGACAGACGGACAGACGGACAGACGGACAGACGGACAGACGGACAGACGGACAGACGGACAGACGGACAGACGGACAGACGGACAGACGGACAGACGGACAGACGGACAGACGGACAGACGGACAGACGGACAGACGGACAGACGAAAACATTACCTTTCTCTTTGTAAAAGAAAGTCAAAACGAGTGGTGAGTGCACGACTGGGTAACACTAAAATTCCTCTTTGACAGCGAGTTGGGCGTTAGATCAAATACCAAGCATTTTGATTATTTATGGTAAAAATGATATCAATAATGTCGAAATGTGATTATACGAACGTTTATTCCGGAATTGAAAGCAATCTGTGTCGATGCGAATAATAATGATTTTCCGTTATTGGCTAAAACTGAAAACTCCTTTTAGGGATAATTGAGGCAAATCCAATTATGTTGAATTCATGAAAACATTAATAGTAGTATATAAATTAAATTTCATTCAATTTGGCCCACGCAGTTTTGTTCAAACTAATATGCTTTTGATATAGACGAAGTTTAAACAAAATCAATTAAACCATTTTAATGAAAATTTGAGGTTATGTGTAGTTTTTATGTGGCAGAAACCGACAATAAAATAGCTAAAAGCAAACAAAAAACATATGCGAAGGCTACAATTCACTGTGTGGATCGTTTCATACCCTATCCCATCCCTTCCTTAAGACAAATATCCCCAAAATGTCGGATTTATGGCGATGAAATATAGAAAATGTCATTGTCATTCATAACATATCGTTCAGGCTGTTTATTAAAATCATTTATTGTTCGACAAAAAACACCTTTTTTCGCCTGGTTATGCTATGAGGTAGTGTATAGAAATGGTTTTTGTATGAAAACGCCTCCAGAAAGTAGGCGTGGTTTAAAATGATATATGGAAGAAATGTTTATATAAGCAGAACCAATGATTTTGCATCATAATTTTTTTTCGAAATGTTTAAAATTTTTCCGAAAAAAGTTTTTAACTAAAAACGCCCCCAAAAAGTGGGCGGAACAAAAAACTTTGTATAAACAAAATAAAGAAATTATGATCTCTAACAGTTTGGCCTGAAACTATGTATTTCTGAAAAGGAGGCGTGGCAATGGCGGATTTAAAAAAAATTTACACTTGTTCTGCTGGGAGCACGTGTACCCAATTTCATCATTCTACCTCAAAATTTAAGGCCCAAAACCTGGTGACGGACCAACGGACGGACAGACATGGCTAAATCGACTCAGCTATCGATTCTGAGCCGATCAATATACTTTGAGGTATACCTAGCTCGATTATTTCTCTATGTTACAAACTATGTGTCAAAACTAATACACCCCATGGGATAGGGTATAAAAATGGCCTAGAATTTTGACCAGAAAGATTACAGATTAATCTCCACCAATTAAAAGCGGCTTCCCCCGCCCTTCTTCTCCGACTCGCAAAACGCGTGGAAGATATAGTTCTGATCCAAAAACCATGGGTTGCCAACAATCTGGATTCAGAACTCCTGACTACAAACTGCTCAACGTAAGAAATGAAGGTAAACCTAGATCTTGTATTCTTGCTTAGATCTCGTTAAATTTATTTCTACTCTCTAATTACAGCAATCAGGATACTGTCGCAGCCAATATTGAAATAAAAGGCAGAAACTATTAGCTGGTCTTTGCAAACTTTGTTCACGACCGTGGACCAATACATCAGGGCAACCTAAGGAACCTAATTTTGGAAGCAGAGAGGCGCAAAACTGCCTTCATCATTGGATGTGATGCCAATACTCATCATGCAATTTGGGGCAGCTGCAACATCAACGAACGAGGTGAGTTACTCTTTGATTATATTCTAGAAACAAACCTCATCCTCTTTAACTCGGGCTCAGTACACACCTTCATAAATAGAACCAGATAAAAAGTGCTAGACACCACTCTTGCCTCCCAAGACTTAATCGACTTGATTGGAAACTGAAGAGTCTCGAACGAGTACTATTTTTTCAGACAACAGATACGTGCAGTTCAACTTGGATGATACTCCCTCAGACCCGAAGGTCTGGGAACCCCCAAAAAACAAACTGAACACTTTTTAGAGAAACTCTAACAAACAATATTCTCTCTGACTCCTTGGTGCAACCGACTAACAAAACAGCCTGCTGGAAACCACCAATACATGCTGTCTCTCAAAACTTACAAAAACGTGTTGCGGAAGACAAAAAAGAGCAACTTGGCATACCTTCTGTGGTAACATAGAATAAACCTCAGGGGCTTCTAGACTCCGCATAATCTTCTCAACCAAACCACCTATTTCTTGCTACCTACTCAAATCAGATGGTCAATGGACAACCTCCAGTAAGGAAATCATTGACCTACTTCTGGACACCCACTTTCCTGGTAGCTCCTCCAACCCAGTGGCTACCGAACCAGAGTTGTTCGGTACATCCATTAAACACCAACATAATCATTACCAAAGAAAAACTTTTTTGAGCAATTAAGAGCTTCAATCATTGAAATCCCGGGTAGCAGATGGTATCATACCTGCGAAACTCCAATACAACTTTGATATCCTGCTACCTTGGCTACTAACCATCACGAACAGCTGTTTGCGATTAGGGCATATCAGCAAGCCATGGAGGGAAGTAGAAGTTGTATTCATCCCCAAAGAGCTCTATTATAAATCAGAAGGATCTCCGTCCGATCAGTCTATCTTCTTTTCTGCTTAAAACCATGCCTCCTTGCTAGTATAAAACCGACAGCACTCTCCGACTCCCAACTTCACTCACTGGGTAGTATAATTGAAAACTCACTAAGAGTAAAGGAGTATACTATGGTTGCGTTTCTTGATAAAGGGGCTTTTAGCAATGTCAAAGCAGAAGCGATTACTAATGTTCTCTCGGATTCAAAGGTGGATGACTCCCTGGGCGTGCTAATATATCAGCTACTCATAGGCAGAATTGTTAACACTAATCTTGGTAACTCCGCCAAATGTGGACTCGGCGCGAACCCTCAAAAAACCGAATTTGGCCATTTAATGAGGAAATATAAAGTACCGCACATTGACCCTCCCAAACTCAATGGCGACAGTCTCAAGTTTACAGAATCAGCCAAAAGCATGGGTCTGGTTTTAGATAGGAAACTGAACTGGAAAGCCAACATCCAGGAACGCGTTAAGAAAGCCACCGTAGCCTTATACTCTTGTAAAAAGGCAATCGGAAAGAAACTGGATATGCAACCAAATATCTCTGTCTGGCTTTATGTGTCTATCATCAAACCCATACTCCTGTATGGTGTCTAAGTCTAGTGAACGGCTCTAGAAACAGCCTCTAACCGCAAACTACTAGGTAACTTTCAAATATCAGCTTGCATATACTAGCGGAGCATTTTGAACAATCCCCGACGCAGCCCTAGATTCAATCCCACATCTAGTGCTCCTTGATATCTACTGCAAACAGACCGCAGCATAACTTCAAGACTACCATTCTCCCAGTCGTCTCGAATGGGAGTCGGATTTGATCGAAACAAATAACTCAATTCACATCAACACGGATGGGTCTTAAAAAGAATCTAGAGTGGGTGGAGGTGTGTTCTCCGAGATGCTTAACCTAAGCATATAGTTTCGCCTTCCCGACCATTGTAGCGTTTTCCAGGCAGAAATCATGGCAATCAAAGAAGCCTTGTCCTAGTTTGAATTAAATGTAATATCCGCTATGCATATAAGCATCTTCAGTGAAAGCCAAGCGGCAATAAAATCCCTGGAAGCCGACTGTCTCTTAACGAGATGGCGGAGCATTTTACCATTCACCTCTTTTGGGTGCCGGGCCTCAGAGACATACCAGGGAATTGCAAGGCAGATGACATTGCCAGGCAGGGCACAACCCTCGATATTCTACCGCCAGTAAACACGATGGGTATGCCCACCTCTACATGTAATTTACATTTAAAACTGGATGCGTTCAAGAAACCAAACCGCATCGAACGGCACTACGTATCAAATATCCAGGCAACTCTGGCCTAACATTAACCAAAAGCGCACCATCTGCTCGACAATGCTGAACAGATCAAAAATCAGCAGCATTATCGGTGTCCTTACAGGAGGACACTGCCTGATAGACCTACACGCAAGAAGACTAGACCTGCTTTGACAAAGATTAGGAGGAAAGTATTACTCACCTTCTATGCTCTTGTCCTGCTCTCTCAGTAAAAAGTAAACTTCATCTGGGATTGTACTCCTTCGGCAATCTAGGTGAGCTGGCTAACATCAATGTCTGAAAACCTCCTTCGCTACATAGTTAGCTCTGAAGGGTTCAATTAGGCGAACGAATATAGGAAAGTCGACAGATCCACGTGGACCTTTATGGTCAGAGTGTGCACTCGCATCGCGTGCACACACTTCAACCTAACCTAACCTAACTGCTTCCAATCACTTAGGTAAGAGGTGATGCACTTGTTTAGAATTGAATGGATACCAAGTACTTTTAATTTACTTGTAATCAATGTGTGGTTTACCCGATCAAAAGCTTTACCGAAATCTGTATAGATAGCATCAACCTGTCAACCGTCTTGCAGCGCAATAAAGCAAAATCAGTGCTATATGGTTTAACAAAAGCAATTTTGGAATTTGATCTTATTAAGTTTGGCATTATTTCACTTCATCAATATCACGAATGCATGTTTCGACTGAATCGAAATTGTTAAGAGCCGTTCTACAGATAATCGCGTTAAAAAATGGAATATAATAGAAGTAATGTTCCAGAACCAATAACAGATTACCGACTCCAGACTTTTAAAAAATCATGTTCACACCATCACAATGATTCCCTTAACTACGGATGGTGGAGAAGTGACAAAAAATAAAACAGAACAAGTATCTCGGGGTAGCCAAATGTGCATTCATGCATAGAATTTCACTTAATTGACTGTGAAAACGCGTTGTATATACGACGCTTCTTGATGTGAAAATGCAAATCGGTTACTTGTGGCTTGCGGGGGATAATGTGCGAATGCAGCGAAGATCAGCAAAAGACGGAGTTTCGGAAAGCGATAACTGCTCACTGACCACGTATGTGCTAAGTTCATATCTAAAAAAAGTGAAACTTTTATTATTTGTGCATACGCAGATTCTTAGAGATTTGCGGCGTTCTAGTCGTTACTTACTATGGAATTTTGCAAGGCGACATTTTTAAATTGTTTAAAACAAAATTAAAAATAACTCTAAAAAAGTCGCTGTTACCTACAACTGCCATTATATTTAGAGGCATTGATATTCCTCTCAATTTTTCAAAAATATCTCTCTTAGACTAATATCCCCTGAAAGTTCGCATGATTTATTACATTACATAGGCGAATGGTTCATATTTAAAATATTTTTACAAAACAATTTTTTTTAGTCCTTTAAAAAGTTGGCTTATCTCAAAACCATCTATTGATGAAATTTAAGTTATGATATTATATAAATACTTATAACAGGCATGCAGTGGTAGTATTTTTAAATTCATTTACTACTAATGTTTCTATTTAAATAAAATGTTTGTGAAAACATTTTAACAAAATAAAACCTGCCGCCAATGATGGCGATACCACATGATGATATTACCATATTCATCGCTAGTCCGGCTGCAATTAGAGTAATGTAAATATGTTAAAGAAAGGAAATCAAAGCTGGCGCTATAGATATGAATGTTCTTGGTATTCGATGGAATACAAAGTATTGATGGAATAAACTTCATATCTGTGCTTTTACAACAAATTACAACAAAGAGAGAGTGATCTTTGTTGTAATTGCTCCTTAAAGAGCAGATATTGGTTTCGTAAAAAAAATAATTCGAGATTTGTATCAAACGTTACATTATGATGGAGAAATTAAAAAAAATGGGTCTCTCGATTCGGTCTCTTACGAGTTGGATTTAACTTAACACGGTTTTTAATGGATGTTTGGATGTTGTAGAACGAGGGAAGAATCTGATTGACTGTAACTTGGCAATGCCCAGTTGTTGTAACTCTGATTATACATCAATTGAGCATATTTTTACCTCCAAGTGGAAAGCATCGGATACTGGTCGCATGCAACTGGAAATGACTTGCCAAACAATAGATGCGAGTGTTAAAACCAAATCAAAAATGAGTAACACTATTTACAATTTGGTCAGAATGGCACGGCTTGCTATACCAGGCGAACCTAGAAGAGCTGCTTTTACACATTCGAATGCAGATTTGCTATAAGTGCCAGCCTTTAGCATAAGCCTTATGTTTACAATGCATTAGCGAACGCATTATAAAAATATGCGCTTACGCGAATGCTATAGCTAAATATGGCTTCTACGAGTTTCTTGACAAAAACCTATGAGCGACTACAGAAGTACGATGTTAAAATTGTGCTGGAAGTTTTAACGCAAAGCTAGGAAGAGAAGACATCTTAGCAGTATAATTGGAAAACATAGCGTACATGACAACACGCCTGGCAACGCACTTAGGCTTATTGACTTCTCTACGGAACGAAACGTCACTATAGCCAACACACGGTTGTATCACCTTGATGGCCATAAGAGGATATGGTGGTCTCTAGATCAACGAAAGCCCAACCATATTTATCACATTGCGATAGATAAGAGGCACTCATCCAGTATTTTGGTTGTCGAACATTCGGAGGAGCTAACATCGAATCGGACCACTACCTTGTTGCACGTCACAACAATTCAGAAGTACTGTGGAAAAAATGTGATGTCGGATGATTGCAGAAGTACTGTAAAAAAATGTAATGTCAGAAACTTGCAATCACCAGAGAACGTTAAGGTCTTCTCGAAGCGGGTATCCTTTAACCTTTCGATTAATGTCATACCACCAGCATCAAATGCCGAAGAACGATGCTAACAAGCCATTAGATCAGCCGCAACTGATGTGCTAGGTTTCTCGCGCCCTCT
This sequence comes from Rhingia rostrata, assembly GCA_949824845.1. Lineage (NCBI taxonomy): Eukaryota > Metazoa > Arthropoda > Insecta > Diptera > Syrphidae > Rhingia > Rhingia rostrata. The sequence goes on along the minus strand of OX463759.1, from coordinate 25,727,214 downwards.
AGGAAAAAAATGCCTGATGAGAAATGCCTGCAGATGCATTCAGTCAAGAACGAGGTATACATGGCTAAGCTGGTGAAGATGAGAGCTGCTATTGATTTCTATATGCTGAGGAGAAGGGAACAACGGAATGTGCAGCTCCGGAAACGATATTCACAAGATTTTAAAAAGTGTAAAACTTCTAAGCCAAGGCTCGAACAAAACTCTGTCGACATTAACAGGGGAATGTCGTAGTTGAGAAACAGCCGATGCTGAGGTTATGGAAGGACCACTTCTATATTTTATATTTTATTTAAGTGGCGCTACAGTCCGGAATGAACATGGGCCTCAACCAACATGCCTCTCCAATTAGCCTGGTCCTTAGCTTACTGCCTTCACGTGCGCACAGCAAGTTGGTTGAGGTCGGTTTCTAGTGTCCATTCGCTCTACATGTCCTAGCCATCTTAAATGTCCAATTCGGAGATTTTTTGACCATGGGCATGTCGCTGTACAGCTCGTATAGTTCTTGGTTGAATCTTCGTCTCCTTAGCCCGTCAACGCAGACGGAACCGAAGATGTTTAGAAGAATTTTCCTCTCAAATCGACCAAAGGATTTCTTCATCCGCTTTTGAGACGGTTCATGCTTCAGCGCCGTAGACCAGGACTGGGATGATCAGGGTCTTATATAAGATCTCCAAAGTAAAGGGTGATCCATTTCGAGGTTCCCAACTTTTTTTAAGAAAAAAACACAGAAAATTCAAATTTAATGGAGAATGTTTATTATCATTTGAAAGAACATTCTTTGGCATTTATTTTTTGAAGATTATGTCTGTCAAATGTTGGCCGTTGCTATGTCGCAGATGGTCGATCCGTTGAGTCCAATTTTCGATCACTCGTTCGAGAATTTCGACTGGTAACTGGCGAATGACACGCGTGATGTTTTCCTCCAAGGCCTGAATCGAAGCGGTTTTGTCGGCATAAGCTTTTGACATTACATATCCCCACAGGAAAAAGTCTAACGGGGTGATATCACACGATCTTGGTGGCCAATCGACCGGCCCAAAACGTGAAATTATGTGCTCACCGAAATGTTCTCTCAATAAGTGCATTGATGGATGCATGTGTGGGAAGTGGCGCCGTCTTGCTGAAACCAAATGTCGCCGAGATCACGAGCTTCAATTCCAGGCATCAAATAGTCGGTTATCATGGCACGATAGCGGTCGCCATTGACGGTTACGTTAGCACCGGCATAATTTTTAAAGAAATATGGACCGATGATTCCACCGGCCCACAAACCATACCAAACCGTTGTTTTTTCTGGACGAAGTGGCAGTTCTTCAATCTCTTCAGGCTGCTCTTCGTCAGAAATGCGGCAATTTTGTCTGTTTACATACCCATTGAGCCAGAAATAGGCCTCATCGCTAAACAAAATTTGCCTCGAAAACTTCGGATCTTCTTGGAACTTTTCAAGAGCCCATAGAGCGAAGCGATGTCGCTTGGGAAGGTCGAGCGGCTTCGATTGTTGCACAAGCTGTATTTTGTACGCTTTCGATTTAAGATCTTGACGTAAAATGCGCCAAGTCGTTCCATACGTCAGTCCGAGTTGCTGCGAACGGCGCCGAATCGACTCTCTACGGTCTTCGTGTACACTCTCAGCTACGGCCGCTATATTTTCTTCACAGCGTGCTGGACGTGGTCTATTCGGTCGAATATTATCCAATAATGAATGCTGGGTCTCAAAATGGGTGATGGTGTTGCGAATAGTACGCTCAGTAGGCCGATTATGTTGACCATAATTTGAGCGAAGTGCACGAAACAAATTCCTCACAGAACGTGAATTTTCATAATAAAGTCGAACAATTTGTAAACGTTGTTCACGCGTAAGTCTTTCCATTATGAAATGCCAAACAATACTAAACAAAAAATAACATGACAGCATGACTCACACGTGATCTGTCAAAAAAGGCTATTGAAAAAAGTATATCTACTTGGATCACCAGTTATATATCATCCCCATAACGCCGCGTCCACTTTTTGGGATGCTATGGTATTAAACGATACGCACAGCTGATTGTAATCTTCTTACGTTTTGTATTTTGTTAGTTAAGGAAAATCAAAATAAATTGAGTTTTTTCTTTCAGAATATAATTTTCTTCTGACTTTTTCTGTCACGCGAAGTTCATAGCTCTTATTGATACTATTACCTACAAATTTCTTCTGTAAGAGTACACTTTCTAAAGATACCAACATTAATTTTGGTAAGCATCACACTTAGGTTTTAGTAATTTCTATGAATAATTTAAATTGGACTCCATCACATTCAAGTGAGCTATTTCCTGTGAACCTCACGTTGTCCGGCACTCAGTTAGGATACGCACTGTCAAACGTGTGCGTTTGATGTTCTCTAGTTTAAGTTTCGTGCGTCTTAAACGTGTTTGAATACTGGCAAAGCCTTTTCATGAGCTTGTTATATGCCTTAGTTCATTAAATGAGCCTATTTGTGTTAGATGCACGTGCACGTATAATTTTATCACAACTCTTCGATTTCCTGGCCTCTACGTAAACATCATTCTTTTGTTATTTTTCCCCTTGCGTGAGATTGATCCATTCGTCATGCCCATTTGAAGTTCTTCGAACAATTAGCACTGTTAGGTTCTAAACAAATTGTGCTGCAGGTATACGTGTGTTTTCTTTGTGTGAAATAAACGTTGTCGGTCATGTATGCATGCTTGTGGATAAAGAAATTTATTTTCATATTGACGAAGTGATAAGTTTATCTGTGCACCCTGTTGGTAAACATAAGTTATGTAACATATATAACTATATATCTATTTTTTTTCATTCTCTCTTATGGGTTAGTTAATACATATAAGTTTTTCTACATTTTTAAAAAAATGCATCAAAATAATAGTAAATCAGGATAACTTAAGGGACTGATGCTACAAATATACTAAGCACTGTTCATCGTTCGTATTTCACTCATATAATATCACGAAAGACTTGTTATATTTGATTATTTAATAAACGTTTTCAAATGGAGAATATACAATTATAATTTTTACATCACTTAATAAATAAAGAAGGTAATGTATGATACAGATACTTTTATAATGTGCTAGCTGTAACCCGTTGCGCTTCGCTACACTTATTATAACGAAACAAAAAAGGTTATTAAAGTTTTAGAAACAATTGTTTTATAAACAAATTAAGAGATGAAACACATTAATCGGCAATAAGTGGCCTTATTATGATCTGTATCCCTAGCGGGATGAGAAATATTTTATGGTAATCCCATAGGTGAATATAAGTTTTGGTACACATTATGCAACAAAAACAAATGATTTAACTAGTAATACCTCAAGGTAAATGGATAAACTCTGAATCGCTAGTTGAGCTGTATACACAAACCATTTGAATACCCATCCCCACGGCATATGCAATATATAAACGTTGTTTTTTGTCGAACCATATAAGATATTGATAAACATTCTGAACTTAAATAAGTAAGTAAGTATTTCGTTTTCCATATTTCATCGCCATCAAGTCCATATTTTGGAGATATTTATTTAAAGGATTTGCATAGCAGATTAAAGCCTTCATAGCTCGTTCAAGTCGTTCAGGCTGGTGAGACGTGTACGGACAGACGGACAACCGACGGAAGGAATTCCAAGAACCAATATTTTGAGTTCCGCTATAATCGTAATGTTAGAATCAATCAAAATCTCGAGGTTGAAAATTTTCACGAAAACAATATCTTTCTCTTTGTAAGAGAAAGTTAAAAAAAAATGCGGTAATTATAAAAGCAAACCGCATGCAACGTTAGAATAGACACAAAAATTGTTCAGTTAGTAATCAGTGGTGTCAACCTTACTTACTTAAGTGGCGCTACAGTCCGGAACGAACCATGCATCAACCAACATGTCTCTCCAATTAGCCCGGTCCTTAGCTAACTGTCTAAATTTGCACACTCCAAGTTGGTTGAGGTCGGTTTTTACTTGTGCGCGACACTTAAGGCGAGGTCTTCCTCTACTGCGACCGACGTCTGGCTGGGAATCGAAGACTCTACGAGCCGGAGTGTTGGTGTCCATTAGTTCTACATGTTCTAGCCATCTTAAACGTCCAATGCGGAGTTTTTTCAACCAGGAGTATGTCGATGTATAGCTAGTATACTTCTTTGTTGAATTTTCGTCTCTTAAGCTCATCAACGCACACGGGACCGAAGAATCGACCAAGGATTTCTTCATCCGCTTTTTACTACTAAATTGCCTTCTTAGCCCGAAGAAACAGCGGTTGTCAAAAGTAGTTCTTCATATAATTTCTGACGAGATGTTGTTGTCAGAGTTAACAGCGGAGCCGAGGTAGACAAAGTCCCGTACTACTTCAAAGTTATAAATATTTGTCAATGGTGACGTTCTGTCCAATTCGTCGATGTTGTGTGGTCTTTCGTGGTGCCTGCATATATTTAGTCTTACCCTCATTTACTGCTAAACACATTCTTGCCGCTTAATGTCAATATCGTCGGCGTATGTTTGTGGTTGCACCGATTTTTTAAAAATTCTGCCTCAAGATCCAGAGATATTGTGATGAGTGAAAGTTGAAAATCAATTTTCAGAAATCGGAAACTATTCTGTTTGGGACAATGTTGTCTAGAGCGTCTAAGGATAGCAGTGAGAACTGGCGAAAGCTGGTGATTGTTGGACCAAACGACAGACACTGGCGAGTAAAAGTGTAGTGAAGTACCTTGGCATCTCGTTAGATCAGTATCTATATCTCGGAAGACATGTGAATGCTGCTCCGGCGAGAGCTAGGGGAGCATCTGCCCTGGCAAGACGATTGTTTTATAGCAGTCGTCGTGACAGCAAGGAGAAGGTGATTTTCTACATGGCCCTCATTAGGCCGGTGATTGCCTATGTGTTCCCGGTGTGGTTCAACGTTGCCCCCTCTTAAATGGAAAAGATACGGATGTTTGAGAGGCAGTGTTTAAGAAGCTGTCTTGGAATTCACAGAACACCAGTATCTGACTACACAAAATATTATTCCAACCAGGTCCTATTTCGGTTTCACGCTGCAAGAGTGATGGCTGCCGAAGAATAGTCTTATCTTTGGGGCCTTCGACCAAAATTATGAATATTTTGATAGTGTGCGCTTAAGCGGCTTTATTCCGCCCGAAGCTTTCCTATATTTGGATAGTCGAGGGCTGATACAGGACAGATCGGCGGTTCCGCTAATCTACCACGTCTTCCGACGAACTGTGGATAGGCGGCTCTCATACGACCGTGATGTCGTCGATCAGGGCGGAGGAGAGCGCCTGCAGTTCAGCAGGAGTGTAGTGTATAAGTAAGTTTATTAAGGATGTAAGTTTGAATATAATAAAATAAAGAAAACAAGACACCAGGTTTTTAAAAACAAAACGTTTATTGGTTAAAAAATAAAGATAATGCCCGAAAAAGGAAATATCGCAGTTGGGACATAGTTGATGCTGAGGAAATGTAAGAATCACATCTGCGGACTGTTGAACGGCGATGGCAAACAATATTTCGCCGTCAGGCAAAACGAACAATATTGGCAACGACAGCGAAAACTGCCAACCACCCGACCTGAGTGAAGTGAGGATAGCAATCTCTAATTTCAAGCTTAATAAGTCTTCCGGAAATAACTTCCAGCTGAGCTTAAAGCCGGTGGAGATGATTCATAAGCCAAATCTGGACGGATGAAAGTGTGCCTGAAGATCCACAAAAACGGAGACTCTCTTAACTGCGCCAACTACAGATGCATAAGTTTCCTCAACATCGCCTACAAGATCCTATCTGTGGTAATATGTGAACGCCTGAAACCGTTTACCAACAACCTGATCGGCCCTTATCAGTGTGGTTTTAGGCCAGGAAAATCCAAAACCGATCAAATATTCACACTTCGGCAGATCCTGGAAAAAACCCACGTCCAAATCGATATCCACCACATATTCATCGATTTCAAAGCCATGTACGACAGCATTTATAGAGACGAACTATATAGAGCAATGTCTAGTTTTGGCATACTGCCCAAGCTCGTCCGTTTGTGTTGGATGACGATGGAGAATTCTCGCTGCTCCATCAAGGTCTGAAACGACCTTACCGACACATTCGATACCTAAAAAGGATTTAGGCAAGGCGATGCGCTGTCATGTGACTTCTTCAATTTGATTCTTGAGAGGATTGTGCAAAACTCACGAGCCAACACAAGAGGCACAATTTTTCAAAAATCTGTACAACTACTAGCATACGCCGACGATATTGACATCATTGGTAGGACCCAACGTGATGTCATAGCCACGTTTGCTAGTATAGAGAAGAAAGCGGCAAAAATGGGTTTAGCAGTAAATGAGGGCAAGACGAAGTATATGCTGTCAACACAAAAGGACACACAACATCGACGAATTGGACAGAACGTCACCATTGACAGATATAACTTCGAGGAAGTACGGGACTTTGTCTATCTCGGCTCTGACTCTGGCAACAACATCTCGCTCGAAATTAACCGAAGACTTATTCTTGCCAACCGCTGTTTCTTCAGGCTAAGAACGCAATTCAGTAGTATAGCCCTCACTCGAACTACTAATGAGATCCTATATAAGATCCTGATCATCCCAGTCCTGCTCTAAGGCGCTGAAGCATGGACCGTCTCAAAAGCGGATGAAATAATCCTTAGTCGATTCAAGAAGAAAATTTTTCGAAAAGTTCCCGTTTGCGTTGACGGGCTATTGAGACGAAGGCAGTCATCTAAGGACCGGTCTAATTGGAGAGACATGTTGGTTGAGGACCAGTTTCGTTCCGGACTGTAGCACCACTTAAGTAAGTAAGTAAGTAAGGGTCGTCAATAATAAAATCAGCCCTGTACGAGGCTATTGGTTGCATCGTAACTAATAAATTGTTTCCATTCCAAAGCACAACCCCCAACCTGGAGGACCAGTTCCAATTTATTAGATACCCCTAGGACATGGGGCATTAGTATCGACTAATATATTCAGCGCTGCCGGTGGCCTTTCGGATCATTCGCCACTATCTCTGTTCAAAGGGCCTGATTTACCCTTGAAATAGTTAGACAACCTGTTGTCCGAATATGTCGAAGCAGTTTGTGTAGGTTCACTTGGGTCAGCGGGCTGGGTATACATTCCTTGCCATTCAGACCTGCTGTTTATAGTGTTGCTGTTTTTCGTTGTACTATCAACACTCACGCTTATCGTTAAGCAAGGCAATTCCGGTTGGATGAGACCAGTACCCGATGGTTACCACATGGCGGTTACAAATAAGCACTTGATTTGTAGTCAGAGTTACAACCACTGGGCATTGCCAAGTTAAAGCCAATCAGACTCTACCATCGTTTTACAATACCCTACCATCTGGAGTTATGTAGCTAAAGATAAAAAAAACTGAAATTAAAACTCAATACACTTTCAATAAAAAAACGTATAGAAGTCAGACAAACAGTGGCTTTTTTTTTTTTATATTTATAAATGGTTACAAATTTGAAGCTTATGGTAATGTCTGTGATATAAGCTTAATAAATAATTTTATGCCATTAGAGTTTAAATATGATTACGGGCATATGTGCGCCGCGCCTCGCACAAATAAAGTGCAATCGTGAAGTACAATTTTCGACAACATCGTCGAGCACTGAGGAAGTTTATCATCAATAGGATGGCGAATGTTGAATTCAAAAAAGTCCAATGTCTGTCATTTATCGGCGTAGACTTGTGACTTCTAAAACTTTGATAGAAAGTAATCTAGAGGTGTGCGATTACAGGATCGTATAGGCCTGTTCACTGGTAAAATTTGAGAAGTTATGCGTTCAGCTTATGTTTCCCATAATAAATTAATAGTGTCACACGCCGTGTAGGTTGTTGCGCTAGTTATTTTTAAACCAAAGCTCTGTCACATTAATGCCATTCAACTGAGGAACGAAGAAATTATGTTTATATAGCACTCTTCATTGACTGTAATATTCTGGCCGTCGCGTCCTCCTTTTTAAAGAAATATGGCCCTATAATTCCACCCGTCCAAAGCACATCAAACAGTGAATTTTTAATGGTTGTAAGTGTGTCTCGAGAAAGGCTTCTGGCTTTTCTCCACTCCAAATTCTCCAATTTCGCTGGTTAAAATATTTATTTAACCAAAAAAGAGCCTCATCGATAATAAAATTTTGAGTTGAAAACGAGGATCAATCTCGATCATGTCTTGTCACATTCACGAACCTAGGATGCGTATAATGGTCACCCGGTTCCAACTCCTGCACAACCTAAATTTTAAAAGCCTTAACCTAAGATCTTTCAGTAAAATCTTCGTGTACCGAACAATTTTCTCAGATAGAAGTCCACCGTAAAATGGACGTAGCGCACATTTGTTGACCGAATAATGGTTTTCAAAATAAGGTTGCACAATTTGCACGCGTTGTTGTGGAGTTAATCTTTTCATCGTAAAATGGCAAAAAGTGCTAATCACAAACCAACTTTCAATTGCTAAATTGATAATCTGTAGAAACAGTGCTACCAGTTTAAAACCGCTAAAAATCATTCTTTATCATATACTAGCTGTGAACCAGTCCCCTTCGCTACACATACTATAAAATTTGTTTAAAGCTACAGGCCATTAAAATAAAAACTTATGAGAAGGAAACAATCCGCTGTGTGAATCGTTTAATAACATAATTACACCTACCGAACTAATGTCTCAAAAAGAGGGGGCTATGAGGTTGAAATATAGAAATAGATGTTATGGTTTTTCTTTTCCATATGCATAATAATAATTTTATAGCTCTTGATATTTGAACCCGCCAATTTTTTAAACTTCTTCTCATAATAACAACCCATGTTTATGCACTTATGTGATGCTTATAAAGTGTGGTTAAATTTTAAGGGCCTTTGTTGACTGTGAACTACACCTAAAATTCAATTTTTTTTCCGCATTTCATTTGACATTTCTTTATTTCAGACTAGCTAACTAACAATTTAAACCATGGAAAGATACAGAATCGAGCAACGCGTTAAAGTTATGAAAATGGGCGTTCAAATCAAAATGCATATCGTTCACTTCATTGATTTTTACACGCTTACCTCGTGCGATTGACTGCAGAACTAAAGCCTTTTGACCATTTCAAGCGTAGTCAATGGTCAGAATGGTAGCAAGAAATGGCAACAGTGGATGATCAATTTTCGAAGAAAATCATCTTTAGTGATGAGGCAGAATTGCTGTATTTGGGCGAACGATTATCCAAGCGTAGTTGTCGAAAAACCAATGAACTCACAAAGAGTGACTGTTTGGCGTGGTTTTGGGCTGGCGGCACGATCGGACCGGTCAGGCAGTTACTGTGATTGGTGTTCGCTACCGTGAGATGGTAACAAACTTTTTATGGCCGGATCGGATAAAATGAACATGGACGATATGTGGTTTCAAAAGGACGGTGCCACTTGCCACACAGCTCTTTTGCGCGACAAATTCAATGACCGTGTTATATCACGCGGTGCTGATCATGTGAATTGATACCGTTGGACTTCTTTCTTTGGGGTTATTTGAAAGAAAAGGTGTACGTAGATAAGCTAGCAGCAATTCAAGAGCTAACGATAATTCGGCCCATTAACGGCATAGAACCTCAACTATGCCTCAGCGTCATCGAAAATTTGGACCATTTGGTGTGCGGCCGAGGTAACGGCGGCCATTTGGCTGATATTTTGTTCCATACCTACATTATTAAGCCATACGAATATTATCATAATAAAAACAAATGACAATTATTTCCTTAATACTTTGTGTTTTATACAAAACCAACATCGGCTCTTAAAATTTAACCACTCTTTATTAACAGCATACGAATTTACACAAAATTTTAAAACTCTCACTATTATATTGGTTCAAATATATGAAATTATATATATATATACTTTTTATGAGAATTTCCACGCCCACTCTTTTGATCCCGCTCATTTTATGTAACACTACTATTAATGGCTTATGAGCTCACACAAATTTAAAAGATACTCACTGCTTTATTTATTCACATATATGTATGAGATCAAATATTTATTTTGTATGGAAGGTGCCGCGCCTACTTATTCTACTACGCCTATTTTTAACTCAACGATTCAGATTAGTAATTCATATGCTCATACTTTTTAAGGGATTTTTCGGGTTTTTGATTTTTAGGATTTTGGGCCTTAAAGTTTTATTTGAGTTTTCCGGCTTTTTTATTTTTGAGTTTTCCTGTTTTTTTTTATTTTCGGGATTTTGCGTTTTTAGATTTTCGTGATTTTTGGTTTTAAGAATTTTGGATTTTCGGTATTTTGGATTTTTTTTGGTTTTCTGATTTTCAGAAATTTTTGGTTTCGGGAGTTCAAGTTTTTCAGTTTTCGGCATTTTAGATTTTCGATATTATTAATTTTTTTGATTTTCGGGAGCTTCCGTGATTTTGGATTTTCAGGATTTTTGGTTTTTATGACTTTGGGTGTTCCAGGTTTTTGGTTTCGGATATTTTGATTGTTGGAGTTTTGAGTTATTGGGATTATAGGTTTCGGGATTTTGTTTTTTTCGGGTTTTGGGTATTTTAAGACTTTTAAGACACTCATTATATTATTAATACTTACTACTGGCTATAAATATTTACAATGCTCACTTTTCCGATTCCGTCTATATTTTATACGACGACTCAAGACCACAGCCAATATGGCTAGAAAAAATTTCAAGACTATCACTATTATAGTGTTCCAGATATACGAAATTATGTATTAACTAAATATTGAAGGTTCTAAGACCACATTGCCGGGAAAGCCACGCCCCCTTGACTTAGCTAGGTCCTGTGAGAATTTGGAGAAAGTCGGTTTAGTGGCTTTGCCAGCTATTGACATATTGACTGATGTAATTATTATTGTAAAATGTTTCATGACTCAAGCCCTTCGTTAGAAGAGTTTATTTCGAAACTGACCGTCTTCCTTTGTTTTAAGATTCATATCCTAATTCATTCACTAAATTTGGCCATAATATCCCTTATAACATATGACGGGATCAGTGGCGGGTTAATGCGATGAACTACCGCGCTGAAGGTATGGGTTCGATTCGTAGCCGTAGCAACACCTAAATGATTTTTCACTGGCCCTCCTCTCGTGATGATCTGCGAAATTATCCGAGTAGTATCAATTGTCAAAAAAAGCGTATCTCAACTTCGCCGTTCGGAGTCGGCATAAAACTGGAGGTCCCGCCCTCGTGCAAGAAGTATACATGCACACATGAATGGTTGTGATAAAGCTGTGTATTTTATACCTTATCCCAAAGTGGTATATTAGTTTTAATACATATTTTTTAACATAGTGAAATATTTTGGCTAGATATAGCTTAAAGTATATGGATCGACTCAGAATTGATAGCTGTCTTTCCGTCCGACAGTCACCAGTTTTTGGGCTTAACATTTTGAAATAGAATGATTAAATTTTGTACACATGTTTGTTATTGCTCCCAGCAGAACAAGTGTACAAATTTTTTAAATCCGCCCACGCTCATTTTCAGAAAAACGTAGTTTTATGCCAAACCGTTAGAGATTTTGAAAAAATGTCTGAACAACATATCTAGACAATCATAATTTCTATGCCTTGTTCATATAAAGTTTTTTAACACTTTCACTATTTGGGGGCGTTTTTAGTAAAAAAAACATATGAGAAGGCTACAATCCCCTGTGTGGGACGTTTTATACCCTATCCCATCCCATCCTTTAAAACATATATCCTCAAAATGTCGGCTTTTTGGTGATGAAATACAGAAAATGTCATTGTAAGAACATATTGTTCAGACAGTTTTTATAAATTCATTTATGGCTCGACAAAAAACACCGTTTTTCGCCTGGCCTATGAACATAATGCATAGAAGTGGCTTATGTATGAAAACGCTTCCAAAAAGTGGGCGTGGGTTAAAATGACATATAGAAGAAATGTTTATATTACAAAAACCAATTATTTTGCATCATCGTTTTTTTCGAAATATTTAAAATTTTACCGAAAAAGGTTTTTTACTGAAAACGCCCCCAAAACGTGGGCGGGGCAAAAAAAACTTTCTGTGAACAAAATATAGAAATTAGAATTGTCTAGATATGCTCTAAAGACACTTTTTCAAAATCTCTGACGGTTCGACCAAAAACAACGTTTTTCTCCTGTTTATGGTATGGCGTAAGGTATACAATGGGTTTTTGTACGAAAACGCCTCCAAAAAGTGGGCGTGGGTAGAAATGTTTATAATACCAAAAAAATTATTTTGCATCAAATTTTCTTTCGAAATGTTTAAAATTTTACCGAAATTTTTTTTACGGAAAACGCCACCAAAAAGTGGGCGAGGCAAAAAACTTGTTTGTATAAAGAGGGCGTGCCAGTGGGCCGATTCCAAAATGTTTTTTGTCGAACCATAAATGATTTTGATAAACTGTCTGAACAATATGTTCTTACAATAACATTTTCTATATTTCATCGCTAAAAAGCCGACCTATTGAGGATATTTGCTTTAAGGATGGGATGGGATAGGGTATATATATACTTACTATCCACTGTGTGGATCGTACACAGTGGATAGTAAGTAGCCTTCTCATATGTTTTTTATTTGTCCTTTATGACATTATTTCCAAATTTAGGATATGAATCTTTGAAAGAATGGAATTTTTTCCAAATTTAATAATTGTATTTGGATATGACTCCTTGGACGAAGATGCTTAAAACGAATATTCTTCACTAAGTTATAACAGCAAATATGGGAGTCTTCAATAAAAAAAAAAAAAAACTTTTTAATCGTATTATATTGTCTTGTGAAGGTTTTGATAGAAAAGTTTTCGTCTTTATGAAATCCTGTTTATTTACTTTGGCATGAAATGACGTTCTTTCTGCAAATTATATTACAATATTCATAAATTCTTTGGAGTTATTTCAATTTATGTCACTTTTTCACAAAACGGAATAGGTTTTTTTGAATAATACCTACAAATGCATTTATGTGGAAGGCAACTCGTTGAGCTTGCAAAAGCAGAACAGTTAAATAAAAATAACCAAAAACTATCTCAAAAAGATTTGCTTGATCCAGATATTAATTCTACTGCAGCTGATATAAGTAATATTCCATTACCTTCGAATGAAGCTGGTATGTGCATTTATATGAACATTCAAATCGTGTTTAAGCAAGATTTGGTCATATTGATCTTATCTTTTAGAATATATTAATATAAACGCGTCGTTAGCTTCTGTTGGTCGTTATGACAAGTCTGTACAATCAATCCTGTAGTTCTTCATCACCTGACAGCAGTGGATCTTCAACTGAAGATTGCGAAGACATTCTCAACGACAAACCATATTAGCTATCCGAAAGTGATGAAAGTGATACTTCGTTAGAAAGCACTGTTAGTCCTATAAGTTAGTCATCTAAAAACAAACCCAGGCAGCCGGATGTTTCAATTTTGGTAAGTCCCCCAAAAAAGCCTTAAAAAAAATGTCGAAAACTGGAAAAAAATTGTTTAAAAGAAAAAGAAAATCTATCATCTCGGTGAGGGTAATCCTTACCGAGATTTCTCTTTCTCTTTAAAACCCCTTTCAAAAACTAAAAATGTAAGGGTGAAAAGAGAATTAAAATTATTGGTTCCTAGGCAATAAAGGAATTCAAAGACAATTTATAAGCGACTCTATGACAGTAATAGCCCCACGGTACAGATATACCCGTGAAGGAGGAACACTAGCTCCAAGAAGCAACAGCAATGCATACTATTTTTCAACGTCTAATGTTGAAAATTTCGAGTCTGCAAATTTTTTTTCAAAAATACTTTAGATATCAACGATCGGACAATTCGAACCGTTCGTGAAAAAAGAAATAAAATGGTTGATATTTTACTTGAGCCAGACTTGAGGGGTAAGCATCGGAACCATAGGTGTCCAGATCCAGAAGGTATAAAAAATCACATAAATTCCATTCCAAAAATTGAGAGCCACTACACCAGGGCAATTTCAACTCGGACCTTCATTGATGGGAGTAGGTCACTAGCGGACACGGACATGCATAGAGATTATGTATTCAATTGTAAGGCAAAAAATGAGCCCTATGGAAGCTATACCATATTTTATAAATTGTTTATCGAATCTTTCAACATCTCCTTTTTCACGCCCAAGAAAGATTTGTGCGAAACTTGTGTTGATTATGAAAACGCCAGTTCTATTGAAAAAGAAAGTTTAAAAGAACACTACGACCTACACCAATCCGAAAAGATACTTTCGAGGGCGGAAAAGAAGCAAGATAAAGAGAACACCAACACCAGATACCGAAAGGGGATGTCTTTGTATTTTTTTTTTAAATCTAAATTTAATTTTTTTTCGAATCTATTTGGGTGTTAAAGATATAACCCACAAATATTTCATAAATGGACATACACAAAATGAAGGTGATTCCGCTCACCCCCCTCATTGAACGGCAGGTTAAGTGTCAGCTTAAGAGTGGACGGATTTATTCACTCGATGGATTCATTTAGCAATTAAGTCAGCAAAGAAAGAGGGGCAGCCATTTGTTGTCAACGAGCTTTGTCGCGAAGATTTTTATGACATTAAGGATTTGGCAACCAAAATGGGTCCAATGAACATGGCAAATTTAAAAATACATGATGCAATGGTAATCAAGGCTAACAGGGACAGCCCCAATTCACTTCTTACAAGACTTTTTATGCTTATGATTACCAGGAAGTCGTAGTAAAAAGAAGAAAATCGATGAAGTTTCTCTTCAGAAAGCCTATAACAAGAGGCCGGGACTTGCGGAAAAGAAAAACAAACATCTGTTGGACCTTGTAAGCAAAAATCATATTCCAAAGTGTTATAACAACTTTTATCCAAATCCTTAACATGATTTTCGCCACATTTTTTGAATTTAAAAGCAAATTATTTTTCGTTATTTTTCATAATATTAATTATAAATATACTAAAATTTCCCTTTTTATTGAAAAAGAATTATTTTATTTAAAAAAATAAATAAAAGAAATGCAGAATAAAAAGTTTTTTCCTTAAGACATCAGTGTGCTTCGCAAACAAATAATTTAATTGTGGAAAAAAAGTCATAATTCGACTTATGACACATTTCGAATATGCATGAATCTTAATAATGTCACATGTGAAACTATGCTGTTTTTAAATTTTTCTGTAGGTATACAAAATTTTAAAAATTTAGTTTCGCTGCATTGCATTTAATTGCAATAATTGGCTCTAACAAACAAAAATTGTTTAAGTGATAAAAATGACGGCAATTAAAAATCGAACAATGCAATTTTTAAATATCGTTTTCTGAAGAATGGTGTTTTTTGAGATGTGACGGTGTTCTTTCTAATGAGCGATTTGTTCTTTGCATGCATGAAAGTGTAGTCTTGGGCCCACAAACCAGGCTCCTGGTTTAGAACAATATTTTTCCCGTTTGTTTTTAATCGAAACCATTCTGAAGGTTAATATGCGTTTATCTCAGCAATTTTTCTACAATTAGATCGCGCCACCATAGCGGTGTTCGTGTTCTCAAAGTCCGAGGATGGTAAAAGGTCGTACTTGCTTAGAGAATTCCTGATAGTTGGTTCTATCACCATCAGCACGATTGCTGCTTAGAGACAGAGTGTTTGTGTCAATTTTTATTGTCAGTTTTTCTCTTACATCTAGAGATGGAAAACTTATACCAGCATCAAGTCGGATGAGGAGGAACTGCTTTGGCATCCAACTCATCCTTCTTGTAGAATTTTAGTTTAATAGAATCAAAGCCAAAGCTTATGATACTATTTTCCTCTTTGAAGGGACCAATTCATTCATAATTGATCACAAAGAGCCCACAATAAAATCCCTGTACTTGGTCCAGCTTGAACCCATTCCAATACTGTGTTGAAAGACCAGAGTTGCTGGAGGCAATTTTCTCTATTATCTCATCCGTGTTAGATGTTTCGTCTAGATTCCAGGTGCACGATCGTGGACGACTAGTGATGTCATCTTTCGCAACTACCTCTAGCTTAGAGCCAGTTCACATCTCGCTGAATTTGGGTATGGCAATGCAATAGAGATAAAACTTTCTCTGATCTGTACGAGCGCGATTAGATTAATGTGACCCTGATCCCAGCAGGCATCGCGACAACATGATGGTGACCCCGTCACTCCCTCCTTATAATAAGGAAGACTGTGGCCACCTTGGGGGCTTCTTCAGTTAACTGGCCTATGGGCAATATAGCGTGTTCAACCCTATTAATAAAAAATATGATGCCATTGATATTCACTAACATTTAACTTTTGATTTTTAAGATTCACTTTTCAAAAGCATTGGCGTTTGTGGCAAAGCATGAGATAGTTTGTATGATAATTGCATATCTCTCTTTTTTTTTTTTTTGATTATTTGAGAGTACTTAGCTGTAAGATAATTTAACAAAATGAGCAGAGAATATAAAAATATAAAAATTTAACAAAAATGAATCTTTCAAGTAAGGGCTATAAACAATGATATAAATCATAGATCTTGAATCAAAAAAAAAAAGAACGAATGAACTTTCAATACTTTTGATATGCTTGTTGAGTTCCGTATTTCTGCTGTATTTCGTGGCAATGAATTCTATAATCTTACAGCGTTGACAATAAATTGGCCATCGGAAGATAAAAATGTACATCGAGGATGAATAAATTTACGAGATCTGATCGGGAATGCTGAAACAATCCTATCGAACCAGTATTCTGTCTGGAGACTTAGCAATATGTCAGATTAAACAGCGAAACTGGAGGTAATTATCGAAATGCACCGAGTAAAAGAACAGAGAAGTCAAATAATCTGTCAAACCTACGCTGTCAAAACACGTAGCGTAAAGGCACCATTTAACTTTTTTTCACTTACATAGTTGCAGTCAAAAAAAAAAAAAAACATCACAACCATAAATCAATATGGGTATAACCAGAATCTTTGCAGCTAATAAACGTACCTTCACAGGCGTAAACGATTGAGTTACCCACAAGGTACGAAGCACACCATAACTTTTCCAACGAGTGCTTTAATATGGTTATCCCAAGTCAGATACCGATTGTAAGTCACCACAATATTTTTTTTGCTGTTTCAACATATTCGATGGAAGCATTGATCAACACGATAAAAGGGAAGTAAGAGAGACCCCAATTATTTCTTGAAATGACCAGACATTTCGACTTCCATGGGCTTAGAATAAGGCCATTCAGATTGGATTTTTAACATCAGTTACCTCTGAAAAAATGGAAAGGTTTGCATATAACCTCCAAGCCTTATTACCATTTGAGATCCGCCTAGCTTTCTTAGGCCTATCACTAATAATGGCAGTAAATCTACATCTTTAGATTCATTCACCACACTCTTTATTACTTCACTGTTTTTTATTACTGTTTTATAATTTAGTCTCAATTAATATTTTTAGAGCACCACTAACTTTAATTATTTTTTCATACGACAGTTGCTTGGTTTTTTTTTTTAAAGTAGAAGCTATATATAATGGTTGGGTGTTGTAGAACGGGAGTAGACTCTGACATATTCCGACAATAGGTTGTCTAGGAATTTCAAGGGTTAGTCAGGCCTCTTGAACAGAGATGGTGGAGGATGAACCGAAAGGCCAATGGCAGCCCACAATCCCGTAGCGGATACTGATGGACCCTTGTCCATTTAAAAAAAAAAACATTATTATAATGCAACCAATAGCCTCGGAAAGGACTGATGTTATTGTTGACGACACTGCTAAACGAAAAAAAGACAGCGAAGTTCGTATCTGCACCTGGAATGTGAGAACATTAAACAAGAGAGGTGCAAGCCATCCAGAAAATACGATGGGATAGGCCGGGCAAAAAGAGGATGAAAAACTGTGACATCTACTACGGACCGTGTTATACTGAGCAGAAACAGCGACTATTCGGATGCGGATTTGTTATAAGTGCCAGGCTTAGGCAAGAATGATTATGTTTCCAAGACATTAGCGAACGCATTGTAACAATCCGCATCAATTCCAAATTCGCCAACATAAGCCTTTTATGCGCTCACGTCCCAACGGAGGCAAATGATGATGATAGCTAAGGACTGCTTCTATGAGCTCCTTGACAAAACCTATGAGCGACTACCGAAGTACGATGTTAAAATCGTGCTGGGAGATTTTAACGCAAAGGCAGGAAGAGAAGACATCTTTAGCAGTATTGTCGGAAAACATAGCCTACCTGACAACAAGACTAATTGACTTCGCTGCGAAACGAAATGCCACTATAGCAAGCACACGGTTTCCTCACCTCGATATCCATAAAGGGACATGGCGGTCTCCAGATCAACGAACTGTCAATCAAATTGATCACATAGCGATAGATATCCACCATGCCACAACAATCAAGAAATACTGTAAAAAAATTTAATGTCGAAAGACTACAATCGCAAGAGAACCCCAAGACCTTCACGCAACGCGTATCCTTAAACCTCTCTATTAACACCATACCACCAGCATCGAATGTCGAAGAACAATGGCAACGAAGCCAACAAGCCATTAGATCAGCCGCAACTGATGTGCTAGGTTTCTCCCTTCCACCAGCAAGAAACACCTGGTTTGATGAGGAATGACGACAGATGCTCGCAGCCAAGAGCGAGGCCTACAAGCCTAAGCTGCAGGTGAAGACGAGAGGTGCCGTTGAGTTCTATAGGCAGAGAAGAAGGGAAGGACACCGGCTTTTCAGAAAGAAAAAAAAGAGCAAGAAAGCCGTGGTTGAGGATATAGAAAGGTGCTCCAGGAACGATGTTCGCAAGTTTTACCAAAGTGTAAAATGTTAAAGCCAAGAATACAAGGCTCGAACTGAATCCTGTCGAAATGAACAAGGAAATATCCTAGTTGAGATACAGTTGATGCTGAGGATATGGAAGAACAACTTCTGCAGACTGTTAAACGGCGATGACCAGCAACATTCCGCTGTCAGGCAGAATGAACGATTCAATATTGGCAACGACAGCGAAAACTGCCAACCACCCGACCTGAGTGAAGCGAGGAGAGCAATATCTAAGCTGAAGCGTAATAAGGCTGCCGGAAATGACGGCCTTCCCGCCGAGCTTTATAAAGCCGGCGGAGATGACTTGGTAAGTAACATCCACTAACTCATAAGCTGACTCTGGTCGGAAGAAAGTATGCCTGAAGAATGGAATCTCAGCACCGTTTGCCCGATCCACCAAAAAGGAGATCCTCTTAACTGCGCCAACTACAGAGGCATAAGTCTCCACAACATCGCCTACAAGATCCTTTCTGTCGTAATATTTGAAGGCCAGAAACCGTCTACCAACAACCTGATCGGCCCTTATCAGTGTGGTTTTAGGCCAGGAAAACCCACAACCGATCAAATCATCACACTTCGGCAGATCCTGGAAAAAACCCAAGAAGTCCAAATCGATACCCATCACCTATTCATCGATTTCAAAGTGGCGCGCACAAGTATAAACCGATCTCAACCAACTTGGAGTGCGCAACTGGAGGCAGTAAGCTAAGGATCGGCCTAGTGGGATTTTATTTGTCTGAGACGAGCAAAAATGAAACGAATTGAAAGCTGATAATTTTACCATCAAAATATATAACTTTTGTAAGGGGAAAACAGGGGGCACAGTTATGCAAGTTTGAAAGTCATCAAACAAACAACAAAAATCATATAAAATCTAAGTCAAATAACGGTTTTCACATGAAAACTCGAGTAAAAAATACATAACCTACCTACCTTGCTTACTGAATTCCATTACTTAGATTTCAAAAGTTATTATTAAAAAAACGGTGGGTCATATTTTAATTAATTTGGCCGACATGCACAATAATATTTAATGATGCTAAAAATGATATAAATATTGTCAAAATGTGATTATACGAACGTTTTTTTTACGTAATTGAAAGCAATCGGGATCCGTGTGAGTAATATTTTCCGTTATTGGCCAAAACTGAAAATTGCGTTTAGGGATAATTGGGGCAAAACCAATTTCGTGGAACTCATGAAAACAGTAATGGCTGTATACAAATTAAATTTCATTCAATTTGGCAAAACATTTTGTGAGAAATAAGATGTTTAATCAAAATCGTTAGAGCCGTTTTCGATAAAATTAAGGAAACATGACCAAGAAAAAAACGCTGGATACGTAGTTTAAAGAAAATCGGTCAAGTCGTTTGCGCTGGAGAGACGTGTGCGGACAGACGGACCGCCGAACCGACGGACGGAATTTCAAAAACCATTTTTTTGGGTTCCGATATCATCGTAATATTAGAATCAATCAAAATCTCGAGGTCGAAAATTTTCACGAAAACAATATCTTTCTCTTTGTAAGAGAAAATTATCGAGTGTTATATCACACGTCGTAAAAGCGAATCTGTATTCTGCTTTATTTCTCTTTGTTTACCACCTTTGTAGTGTATTCGTCTCGTTTGAAATGAGTTGAACTGATATATTGACAATATCAAGCTGGGTACTGGAAAATTCGCAAGCTTTTGGGTTTAATATATGGGCGTTGACTGTTCGAATTACAAAACGCGAGTTAGAACCGAAAGACATAATTTTGTTCAGACTTAAATATGCGAAAAATGTATTTTGATTAGTTTTCCACCTTCTTCTGCCGCGCAACCTCGGTCGAAGAATTTCAATTATTTCTTACTCCAAGCCTCACTTCCCTTGTTGGCGGCAACAAGGTTTTTGCAAATTGAACTCGTCTCATTCTCTTACAATAACCAACAAGACGGGGACTTTTTAAGCGTTCCCATATCTAATCGATACCGATGATACCTGGTTTCGGTGATCAGACGACAGATGATATTTTATTTGATGTAATTTTCGTTACACTTCACAGTGTCCCAAGAGAAGTTTCACTTCAAAAAGACAATCATACAAATATCGTCATTAGTCCCATCTGCAAGATCTCCATCCAGTGTGAAGACATTCAAAAGACCATCTTAGTCAAAAGTACAGTTATACATCATCAAATCAGACCACATAACTTTTTTAAGTACCGCAATTCGTATTTACACCCATAAACGTTAGAGGCGATAGATATATAGAATCTCGTTTGAAATGTGTCGTCATATAAAAAACACCGTCCTTCCTGAAGGCAACACACCAATTCCGATAATGCATCTTCATTATCTTATCACTAATCACATACACATCGAAAACGTAATCGATTCCACCTGGTTGGATTTAAGCTTCAATTGCAGACCCCAGATATAAGACACATACCTTCGCTAAAAACATTTATGACACCAAAAGAAAGCCTGTACTATCGTTCAGATGTCATTTCAACATTCAGAAATAACCATTTTCGCCCCATACATGTTACTAATTGTCGCATCCATATATCTAGCAACTTTCGCTTGATTCCTTACAACAATATTATTTGCTTTCCTGGACTCACCGTTGAGTTTCATAATTTGATTTTTCCCACATACAATCCCATATACTCAAATTTACTTTTTGACAGACTTTCTTCGTGCATACCGTCCTTTCTCCATCTATATTGTCAACACTAAACCATCCCTTTTAATGAACACAAACGTACGTATTGCCTCAGTTACAAGTCCATCCGTTCCGACCAAACAGCCATGAAATACACTTCAACAAACAAAATTAACCAACAACACCAGACAATTTCTGGTGAAAATCATTCGGTTTCACGCTGCAAGATCGATAGCTTCGAACAATAGTCACATCTTTGTGGCATTCTAATTCTAATAAAAAAATATGAGAAGGCTCCACTGTGTGGATCCCATCCCATCCTTTAAGCAAATATCCTCAAAATGTCGGTTTTTTGGCGATGAAATATAGAAAATGTCATCGTCAGAACATATTGTTCAGAAAGTTTATCAAAATCATTTATGGTTCGACAAAAAACATAGTTTTTCGCCTGGTTATGCTGTGAGGTAGTGTACAGAAATGGTTTTAGTATGAAAACGCCTCCAAAAAGTAGGCGTGGATTACAATAATATATGTAAGAAATGTTTATATTAACAGAGCCAATGATTTTGCAGCAACATTTTTTTTTAAATGTTTAAAATTTTATCGAAAAATTTTTTTTTTCCTAAAAACGCCCTCAAAAAGTATGCGTGGCAAAAAACTTTGTATAAACCAATTTAATTTTAAAAACACTTGTTCTGCTGTGTACCAAATGTCATCATTGTAGCTCAAATTTTAAGGCCCAAAACTGGTGACGGCCGGACGGACAGACATGGCTTAATCGACTCAGCTATCGATTCTGAGTCGATCAATTAACTTTGAGGTATATCAAGCTCAATTATTTCTCTATGTTACAAAAAAAAACGAGTGGTGGGTGCACGACTGGGTCGTACGCAACCTACTCTTTCACAGCGAGTTAACTTCACGTTTGGGGATAATTGGTCAAAAACCAATTATTTGCCCATTACATTTGGCAAAATAGTTTGCGAGAAATGGAAAATTTTATGGCCTATACGCAAAAGTACGTTATATGGATTTTCTCGAAAAATTTGGATAAGTAGTTTTGTTTGAACTAATATGCTTGCAGTATCTGTGAATTGTAATCAAATTCGTTTGAGCCGTTTTAGAGAAAATTGAAGTTATGTATGTATGATGTGCGAAGCACATTCTCCACTTTTGCCTACATCTGTTCACCATAAGTCATATGCAGTTAGTATTACAAATTATAATTATGTACTATTTCAAAGTTCTCATTATGAGTTCAATTTCGCAAAGGCAGATTACAATAATCTTAATTCGTATCTGATTTCAATATCGTGGAATGATTTTCTTGATGTTTCAAATTTATCGAACATGTACAGTAAGTTAATTTCAGTTTTAAAGACTGGTATCGAATTACATGTTCCCCTTATAAAGCAGAAAGACAAAAGGAAGCACCCATGGTTCAATAGGCAGCTTACTTAAATGTTTCATGGTTTTCTCGTTTTCGTAAAGATTACGAGTTTCTTAATAAATGTTTGTACAAAAATTATATACATTCAGTGGAATCGAGAATTAAAAATAACAAGAAAGCGTTTCGGGTTTTTATAAATTCAAAACGGAATGATACTGAGATTCCTATTGGTATCGAATATGAAGGAGTTCGCTCAGATACTGTTCAATCATCTTGCGAACTGTTTGCCTCATATTTTCAAACTGTTTATTTAGATGACGTTTTTACTTCTGTGGTAAAACAATTCGATGTTATTTCTCCTATTACCGACTTGGGAATACTTCCCTTGACAGAAGATGAAGTATTGACATCATCTCAAAAACTAGAAGCCAAATTAAATCCATGGTTTGATTGTCTACCATATATATTAATTCTAAAATGTATTTCATCTCGCTCGATTCCACTAACTTTGATATTTAATTTGTCCCTTTCAATGGGCATTTTCTTAAATTGTTGGAAATATTCATTTGTTACGCCTATTCACAAATACGGTAGTAAGAATGTAACAAACTATCGTCCGATTTCGAAGATGTAACTATTCCGAAAATTTTGAAGAGTTTAATGAAAGATAAGATATACTTTTTTTTAAAGGAATCTTTACCCATCTATCAGCATATATTTATGAAAGACAGGTCCACAACAACTAATTTAATTGTGTTTACTAATTTTGCCTTAACTGCAATAGAAGAATGTTAACAGGTTATACAGATTTCGTTAAACCTTTTGATCGGGTAGACCACAAGCTGCTTACAAGAAAATTAAAAGCACTTGGTATCCATTCAATACTTAATAAATTGATTGCATCTTACTTTAGTGATGGGAAGTAGTTAATTAGAATAAGAAATACTTTTTCGGGGCAATTTGAAGCAATTATCCTGATGTTCCGCACGGAAGTCACTTGGGACCTTTGTTGTTTGCATTATTTTTGAAAGATATTGATTCAATAGTGTCTCTTTGTAAGTGTCTAGGCTTTGCAGATGACGGGAAGTTTTTTTTTGTAGAGTTTCGGCAGCTTCTTGGATTTATTAAAAGGAAGAGCAAGGATTTTTCAGACATACAAACACTTAAAACCTTGCATTGTTCCTTAATATAATCTAATTTATAGTACTGCTCTATTATTTGGTCACCAACTTATCAGGTGCACATAATTGTATCGAACGTAGACAAAAGTCTTTTTCAAGATATTGCCTTCGTCACTTTAATGGGTCAGTTGAAAAGCCCAGTTATGAAGAAAGATTTCGGATAGTAAGCTTAAAGTCCCTGGAAACGAGACGACATATTCAGGAAATAACGTTTCTAAGAGACGTTAAAAGAAGTTTAAAAAAAAAACTTTTCTTGGTAAAAAAATAAAGATATGTAACTTATTTTAAATTATATATTAGATAATAGGCCGAAAGGCAGTAGAATTTAGTTGTTAGTGTTTAATTTGGGGCGCCCGCATAGGGCAAGTAAGTTGGTTAAGTAGTTGATAGTAGGCTAGCTTTTTTTTGTCTAGCGTTTAAGTTAGTTTTAAGAGGATTGAAATAATAATGGAATAACAAAAAAAAAGTTTTTTTTTTTTAGAATAACTTACGAATGATATTATTAAAAGCACAAGTTTTTCCCTTAGGGTAATTGTTTAAATTTTTTTCTTTCACATTTGATGGAAGTTTTTTTATTTTTGTTCTGTTTTTTTTTATTGCCAATAGATATATTTTTTCTTTGATTTTTTTTTTCTTCACTAGAAGAATTTTTTTATTCTTAATATAAAGAAAATTCATATTCCTTTTTCTTCAGGTTTTTATATATTTTTTATTTTTTTTTTTAATATCTATATTTATATATATATTTGTGTCTTACTTTAAGAGTTTTTTTTAATAGAATTATATAGTCTGTGAATTGTTAAAATAATGGTAGACTTGATTAAATAAACGAATAAACAAATAAAATAAAAAAATGACCTAGAATTATGACCAAAAAACGCTGGATACGAAGTTTAAAGAATTGGGTCCAGTCGCTTAGGCTGGAGAGACGTGTACGGACAGACTGACCGAAGAACCGACGAAACGACGAAACGACGAACCGACGAACCAACGGACGGAATTCCAAAATCACCTTTTTGGGTTCCGCTATCATCCTAATGTTAGAATCAATCAAAATCTCGAGGTCGAAAATTTTCACTTAAACAATTTCTGTCTCTTTGTAAGAGAAAGTTAAAAATAAATAATATTAACCTTACTGGGGAAGCCACTTGGGCCTCTTCCCATGAACTTTGGCGCTTTGACGTAGTGTCCTTGCTTTTTTCAGTGGGCACTGTATTGGCGACTTTGGTTTCCCAGGCAAGTCTCTTGGATATTATCTATGTCCCTAGCTGCTGTGCTTTCTGTAAAAAAATATTTGAGGCGGCGGGCAGCGAGCTTGTAGGTTTACATTTCCCTGCTTTCAATATTCCTTTTGGCTTAGAAGGAGCTAGTGACTGCCAGCTCGAGGCTTGTTAGTATCCAGGTTCTAGCTTTTTCTCACAACCATTCATGTGTGCGTGTGTACTTCTTAGCATGATGGCGGGACCTCCTGTTTTATGCCGAATCCGAAGGGCTGAGTTGAGATATGCTTTTCATGACAATTGATACTACTCGTATGATTTTTCAGATCATCACGAGAGGAGGGCCAGCAAAAAATCATTTAGGTGTTGCTACGGCTGGGAATCGAACCCAGACCTGCTGCGCGGCAGTTCAGCGCACTAACCAAAGCGCCACTGAGCCCGTCAAGATCCAGCTTGTGCAAGAATTAAAGCCGCAAGACCAAGCAATGCGTCGTGATTTTCGTGTATGGGCCAAAAAACGATTGATATCGATTCTGATTTTCATCGCTTGTAGGACGGTTGTTGGGGTTCCGAACCCGTTACTCTCATTGTAACAGATATTTAGAAATTCTTTACGGTTGGTTCAAAAACAGCATTTTCTAAAAAGTCGGCGTGGTAGTGAGTGGAATCTGAAAATTTCAACGCTTCACCAGAAACTGGTGACGTACGAACGGACGGACAGACATCGACTCAGCGATTCTGGGTCGATCCATATACTCTAGCTAAATTAAATTTATACGTTACAAAATATGTTTTAAAAATAATAAACCTCCTTACCAAACCTATAATCATACAATTGTTACGGGTCCTTAATCTTCAATAATTGTCCAATCGTTCCTCTTTTACAGACACACGTAAGTACAAAACCAATATCCGTTTACACGCTAATTTTCAATTTTATTGGTTGTTGGTTTTCTTAATGGCTACTTTATCAATATTTGTGTATACCCTATCCCAAAAGGGTATATTAGTTTGATACACAGTTTGTAACAAAGAGATGTGATACCAAAAATTATATCGATCAAATAAGAATCAACAATGAAATTGGTCTGGGCATGACCGTGAGTTTGACGGCTGTCCGTCAATCAATACAAGTGTACGAATTTTCAAAATCCTCTCCATGCCACGATCATCTTTAAAATAACGTTGCTGTTGTTGTACAAGTTAGGAAAAGTATTTGGACAACATTATTCACACAACGTCATTGCATACAACGAAGTTATATTACGTATCTTCACGTATTCTTCAGATACTTGGAAAGAGTGTAATGACATTTTTAAACAGCATATTAAGACGTTGTCCTCTAAATTCGTCGTACGAAAAATTTGTGGAACCACTTCTTTTTAAGGATAGCAATTTTAAAGTTCAGGTGTAATAGGGCATTAAACGATTTGTACAGACTAACGTAGACTTCATATTTGTTTTTGAAGACTTCATATTCTTAATCTTCTTCGTCAAATGAAGCATACGATTCGAATTGTGTAATGAATTGCGCGATGCCAGAGGGCTATAGTAATTTTTGGCTGCTGGGCTGAGAATCTTCTGCGTGGTGCCCCGATGTGACTGTCGGTTGATTCGATCGTGTCGGTGAAATCGATACAGAATAAAAGCAGGTACATTTATTGAATAAAAAAAGAAAATCCATTATTTGTATTCTTTATAAACACATTTTCTTGCGTGTGTATTACGAAGTTTTTTTTATTGTGTTGTATCTCAATTCAGGACTAGTTTAACACGTTTTTTTTTTGTTATCAATTTATTTTATTGTTGTGATGACTACATTTTTCTTCTTAGAAGTGGTGTTTGACCATTGCCATCCCCTTTTTCCAGAAAACCATCAATGGTGATGGTTATGTCTACGGTGACTATCCGTCCTGGGCTTTAATTGTATAAGAAAGTAAAAAAAAAACACTTCGTTTGGTTCAGGTAACACTAAATAAAATTTTCTATATGACACCGTTTTGACAATCCAGCTTCAAATAACATTTAGAGCTGTTCAACACTGCCATAGAGAGTTAACGATCATGTTCACTACAACCATAGTTTTTGAAATGATGGAATTCTAAGTCAATTCATATCGGATAATTTTTAACTTTCTCTTATAAGAGAAAAATATTGTTTTCGGAAAAATTTTGGACGTAATGTTAATATTAGTATTACGATGATAGCGGAAATCAAAAAAGTGGTTTTCGGAATTCCGTCCGTGCGTGCGTCGGTTCGTCGGTCCGTCTGTCCGTACACGTCTCTAGACTAAGCGACTTGACGGATTGTCTTAAATCTTCGTATACAGCGTTTCTTGGTCATAATTCTAGGCTATTTTTTATGTTTGCTTTTAGCCATGTTATTACCGGTACCTGCTATATAAAAATCATACATAACCTCAATTTTCTCGAAAACGACTCTAACGATTTTGATTAAATTTCTTATATACAAACGGGTGGTTAAATTGTAAAGGCCGATGTTGAATGCGAACAAAAAATCAACATCAAGTTTTTTCCTGCATTTCATTTGATCTTTCTAAATTTCAGACCAACTCAATATGAACCATGGAAAGATACACAATCGAGCAACGCGTTAAAGCAATTCAGGTTTATTATGAAAATGGGCGTTCAAAACGATATGCATATCGCGCACTTCGTGTTTTTTCGGTCAATTTAATAGTCCAAATGCGCGTACAATAGGAAAAATCGTGCAGAAATTTGAGCAAACCGTGTATGTAGGAGATGTGAAAACACCAGTGTATGCTCGTATAGCTCGTACTGTAGAAAAATTGCTGTTGTTTGCGATAGTGTGGCTGAAGAGTCGTCCAACTCAACTCGTCGTCTTGCCCAACAATTGCACCTCTCATGCTCGTCGTTGATGAACATTATGCATAAAGGCTTGCATTTACACGCTTACCACGTGCGATTGACTCAAGAACTAAATCCTTTTGACCATTTCAAGCGCGTCAATGGTCAGAATGGTGCCAAGAAATGACAACAGTGGATGATCAATTTTTGAAGTTTGAAATTTCACCTCAGTGGATTCGTCAATAGGCAGAATTGCCGAATTTAAGCGACTGATAATCCAAGAGCGAATGTTCGAAAAACCAATGCAACCACAAAGAGTGACCGTTCGGTGCGGTTTATGGGCTGGCGGCATCATCGGGCCTTATTTTTTTCAAAAATGAGGGCGGTCAGGCAGTTACTGTGAATGGTGTTCGCTATCGTGAGATGATAACGAACTTTTAATGGCCCGAATTGGAGGTATGGATGTAGACGATATGTGGTTTCAACAGGACGGGCCACTCGCCACACAGCTAACGAAACAATGGTTCTATTTCGCGACAAATTTAATGGCCGTGTTATCTCACGTGGTGGCGATGTCAATTGGCCACCGAGATTATGTGATTTGACACCGTTAGACTTATTTCCTTGGGGTTATATGAAGGAAAAAGTGTATGTCGAGAAGCAAGCAACAATTCAAGAGCTTAAGGATAAATAATTCGGCAAATTAAGGGCATATAACCTCAATTATGCCTCAGCTTCATCGAAAATTTGGACCATCGGATGGAGGTTGGTCACGGCGTCCATTCGGCCGATATTTTGTTCCATACATAATTGAACCATAGCAATATTATCATAATAAAAGGAAATGACAATAATTTTCTAAATAATTTGTGTTTTATTTATAATTTATGAACATATTAATTCCACTTAAACTGCATACCAATTTTTTCGAGAAAATCCATGTAACGGATTTTTGCATTTAGGCCGTATAAAGAAAATTGTCAACTTCTCGCAAACTATTTTGCCAACTTGAATGAAATTTAATTTTTATACTACTATTACTTTTTTTATGAGTACCACATAAATAGTTCTATCCCGATTATCCCCAAACGCAATTTTCAGTTGTGGCCAATAACGGAAAATCATTATTATTCACATGGATACCGATTACTTTCAATTACGGAATAAACGTTCGTATAATCACATTTCGACATTATTTATATCATTTTTAGCGCCATTAAGCATAATAAATATTATTGTGTTTTGGGCGAATTAATAAAAACGTCAAATTAACTCGCTGTGAAAGAGAAAGTTGCGTACGACCCAGTCGTGCACCAAACACTCATTTTGTTGGTATATGCTGGGTGAAAACCGTCGAAATACATCGATTTCGACATACAACGATGATTCATTCGCATTGAAAGTTTATTATAACTTTATAGATATTTAAGTGGACACATCAATAAAAAAATATGATCCACTGTGTGTTCCCTCCCCTTCCTTAAAATAAATATCATATAAATGTGAGTTTTATGACAAAGAAATATTAAAATTGAAATTGTTTCAACATATTGTGCAAACAGTTTATCAAAAACTTGTATGGTTTGACCACAACGTTTTTCTCCTGCGGTATGGCATAGGGTATACAAATCGTTTTTGTATGAAAACGCCTCCAAAAAGTGGACGTGCGTAAAAATGATATGCCAAAGAAATGTTTATATTATCAAAAGCAATTATTTTGCATCAACATTTTTTTTAAATGCTTAAAATGTTTTTAAAAAAAGTGGGCGTGGCAAAAAAAAACATTGTATAGACGAAATATAAATATTTAGATTGTCTAGATATGTTGTTCAGACTTTTTTTTTGCAAAAGTTCTAACGGTTTGGCCTAAAACCATGTTTTTCTAAAAAAGAGGTCGTGGCAGTAGGCGATTTTCAAAAATGTTTACACTTGTTCTGCTGGGAACAACAACAAAACACGTGAACCAAATTTCATCATCCTAGCTCGAAAATTAAGAGAATTTCTCTATGTTACAAATTATGTATCAAAACTAATATACCACTATGAGATAGGGTATAAATATTGGTACTGTCTAAATTCAGATAATCTTTCAAAATTCCGTACACGTTTTTTATAAAAAAAAAACATCTTTATAAAACAAATTGGCTTGGCAGTTTGCGGATGTTAAAAAATTGTATACCTGCTTTTGTTCAAAGGACATCGCATTCGAAATCCTAACATAGTGTGGAATTTGATTTCCGTGAAAATTCTGGGAAGGCATGATTAAGGACATCCTTCCAACAATTGCACCTAGTGGTTAAACTAATTAATTATATTAAACTTAAATAAACTGCACGTTGTCAGTTGCATTAGTTTACTCTACCTGTAGGTATGTGTGCCTTCTCGTGTGACCCCGTATTTCGTTTTCTGTAGGGTAACTCCTCTGGTGCAGTGATAAATATCATTGAAAACCATGATGTGACATTTTCTCTTACTCATTACGGCTCTTTTGTAAATTCAACCATTGGCGAGTTTATATCAAAACAAATCTAATGAATTTTAGAGCATGATATTCCAAAATTGTTTTAATTTTAAATTATAATTTCCGCAGAAAATCACTTTATATTTTTTACTGATCAAGATTTATTTTTGTGAGGAAATGTTTGCCGATTCACCGAAATGAAATGGAATTTTCCAATGATTTCTATAAGAAGCTATGAAGGTAACATTTTGGTTCCATCATATTTAGTTGTGTTCTAATGAAGTTGCTCAATGATAGCTGAAACTGCACCCTTCTAAATGTCGTACCCAGTTTTTTTTTTTTTGAGAAAAAGCATATAATGGATTTTCAATTTAAGGAACATTTTCGATTTCTCGCAAGCTATTTAACTATTAATTAAAATTGAATACCTATGGTTTTAATAATTTTCAGTAATCATTCTTGGCCCAAGTGGCTCTTAAAGAATTTCTTAGGTTTGAACAATAACGAAAAGTCATTACTACTGACAAAGACACCGATGCCTATAAATTGCGGAACAATATTTTTATTATTATTGCGATTTTTGAAAAAACTATGAGAATCGTCTTATCCTCGCATGCTTTGTATTTGATTGAACGTCGAACTTCCTGAAGGAGAGAACGTTGCGAACGACCCAGTTGGACACCCAGCACTCGTTTTATTTCGTATTCAATCAAATAATTTTCTAGGTCTATATGCAGATCAGTATTTTATGCGTCATGCAATTACTATGTTCCGTAATTCTTTGCTGTGGAATGCTGGTATTGTTCGCGCGTGTAAGCCTATGCATCTAATGGAATCCCGTAGGTCCATAATGGTTTAAGAAATTCTTATTAAGCGATGTTTTATTATAGCTGACAGTCAAGTATATTTTACAAGTCAGTACATTTACTTAATCACATGTTAAGTTCGTAACTTAATAAAAATCGTTGAATATTTTTTGGTGCAACAGGCTTGTTAGTACCCAGAGCCGATCTTTCTCACAACCATTCATGTTTGCTTGTGTACTTCTTGCACAGGACCTCCTGTTGTATACCGACCCAGATCGGCGCCTTTGAGATAAGCTTTTCTAGACAAGTGATACTGCTCGGATGATTTGTTAGATCATCGCGAAAGGAGGGCCAGTGAAAAAATAATTTAGGTTGGGAATCGAACCCAGAGCTTCTGTGCGGCAGTTTATCGCACTAACCACCGCACACGCCAATCCTTAAAATCAATATCCCCAAAATATTCAAATTATTTTGTCACAACCAACACCTCCAAAAAGTGGGTGTGGTTTAAAATAATATGGAGACGAAATGTTTATATTGCCATTAATATTGATTTTGCATCAAAAGCTTTGCGAATATGTAGACAATTAGATTGTATAAATACGACGTTCAGACACTTTTTCGAAATGCTTAACGGATTGGCGGATTGTTGTACACTTGTTCTGTCGCACCAAATTTTATTATTCTAGCTCAAAACTTAAGGCCCACCAACTGGTGAGGATCGGAGGAATGGAAATATCTAAATCTACTCAGTTGTCTATTCTGAGTTGATGAATATACTTTAATGTTCATCTAGCTAAATTATTTTCCTTTGTTAGAAACTATGTATCAAAACTTATGCACTCCTATGGAATGGAGTTTAATTAATATTAAAACTGTAGCATGGCGTATGGTCGACAATGAATGTCAGCAAGCGTACGAATGGTTGACAAAAAATGTCGGTTGAACAAATATAAATTTCATCGACTGTTAAATATCGACTGTTGTCGAATTTGGCAGTTTAAATGTAAAATAAATAAAGTTGGCAGTTTAAAATCCAGACCATTTAAATATCGATTGAGAAGTTAATACGCTACAAGAAACCTATTTTACTCTTTCGTTTTCTATTTTTAACATTTGTTTTTATATATGGTAAGTAAATTAAACTACTTATATATTTTAACTTGTGTATGAAAAACTGCCGAGATTAGACAGGATTTTAAAAAAGCGGTATTTTAGAAGACGGAATTTAGAACAAAACAAATTTATTGGGATTCAGAAACGAGATAAAAAAAAGGGGGATTCCGATTCGTATAAATATCGTGTCAAAGAAATAAAAATTGACAGCTGTTGGTTTTCATGCAATAGGCTGTCAAGGCTTTGAATGCGATTTCTCAAAAACATTCGTATGGCATTAACGGCAACCCAATGGTGGGGCGAAGCAATAACAATAGAAAATCAAAATCAAGTTCGAGTTCTTGGGTGTTTTTCTTACAACGTAGGATCTGGATTCGTGTATACGTGTCTTACGACCTCAAGTTGAATGTTGAATACAACTGGGTCAGTTAAAATAAGCTTATATTGACAGTTGATGAAATTTGAATGAACTAAATAGCGAACCATGATCAACTGCTGAGGATTTCACAAGGCAGATGATCCCAACAGTTGAGGATTTTCCTTTCCTAATACCATACTGGCTGAGACTCTCCTGAGCCAATACTGGAAGTATAACTTTTCTTAAATCTGACATATTCCAGTAATTTTGACATAATTCTCCACGAGCATTGACAAATATATTCTCCTGATGTCTTCTTTTGCCCATAAGTCTTTAGTAAATATACAAGCCGAAGTTTACTATATCTTGCATTGAGCATTTCCTTTTTTGATATAAGAATATCTCAATTTTAATTTTAAAGCAATTTAGCAGCAATTTCTTTACAGAAAACAAATGCACAAACCTATGGAGTACCTTTCATAAGTTAACTGGTCTGTGGTATACTGTTGTAATTTTTCGTTCGTTCGTTGCTTACTTACTTACTTAAGTGGCGCTACAGTCCGCAATGAACCTGTGTATCAACCAACATAGCTCTCCAATTAGCCCAGTCCTTAGCTAACTGCCTCAAGTTGCGCACTATAAGTTGGTTGAGGTCGGTTTGGCTTGGAATCGAAGACTCTGCGAGCAGGAGTATTGGCATCCATTCGTTCTACATGTCGTAGCCATCTAAAACGTCCAATGAGGAGTTTTTTGACCAGGGCCATGTCGCTGTACAGCTCCTATAGTTCTTGGTTGAATCTTCGTCTCCATAGCCCGTCAACGCAAACGGGACCGAAGAATTTTCCTCTCAAAAAAAGATTTCTTTATCCGCTTTTGAGACGTTCAATGCTTAAAAGGGGTCTTATATAGGATCTCGTTATAAGTTCGAGTGAGGGCCTTACCACTAAATTGCCTTCTTAGCCCGAAGAAACAGCGGTTGGCAAGAGTACATCTTCGTTTTATTTCTAACGAGACGTTGTCGTCAGAGTTAATAACGGAGCCGTGATAGACAAAATGCCGTACTACCTCAAAGTTATATCTGTCAATGGTGACGTTCTGTCCAATTCGTCGATGTTGTTATTTCGTGTTGACAGCATATATTTCATCTTGCCCTCACTTTCTGCTAAACCCATTTTCGCCGCTTCCTTCTCTATAGTAGCAAACGTGGCCATGATATCACGTAGAGTCCTACCAATGAGGTCAATATCGTCGTCATATGCTACTAGTTGCATCGCTTTTTGGAATATTGTGTCTCTGGGGTTTGCTCATGAATTTTGCACAATCCTCTCAAGAATAAAATTGAAGAAGTCACATGACAGCGCATCGCCTTGCCCAAATCCTTTTTTGGTATCGAATGTGTCGGCGAGGTCGTTTCCGACCCTGAGGGAGCAGCGAGAATTCTCCATCGTCATCCTACACAAACCAACGGTTTTGGGCGGTATACAAAAACTAGATATGGCTCTGTATAGTTCGTCTCTATATATGCTGCCGTATACGGTTTTGACATCGATGAATATGTGGTGGGTATCGATTTGGACTTCTTGGGTTTTTCCAAGGATCTGCCGAAGTGTAAAAATTTAATCGGTTGTGAATTTTCCTGGCCTAAAACCACACTGATTAGGGCCGATCAGGTTGCTGGTAAACGGTTTCAGGCGTTCACATATTACGGCAGATTAAATATGTCCTATGCGATGCTGAGGACATTTCTGCCTCTGCAGTTGGCGCAGTTTATAGGGTCTCCTTTTTTGTGGATCGGGCAAACGATGCTGAGGTTCCATTCTTAAGGCATACTTTCTTCCTACCAGGCTTGGCTTATGAGTTGGTGGATGTTACTTACTAAGTCATCTGTGCTGGCTTTATAAATCTCGGCGGGAAGGCCGTCATTTCCAGTAGTCTCATTAAGCTTGAGTTTAGATAGTGCTATCTTCACTTCACTCAGGTCGGGTGAGTGGCAGATTTCGCTCTTGTCGTACGTTCGTTGGCGTTTTTAGTAATTTCTTGAACATTATTTCTGACGAATTGTAAATATACAAATCGAATACCGGACAGAAAAAAAAATCAAACAGTGGTTGCCAAATCCTCTGTGTGAATTAATGCAGCATAAAAATTGCTTCTATCGAAAAATAAAAATTGTTTAAGCTACCCCTTTACAAAAAAAACATTATCAATTGCTGAGGAAAAATATTATGAGCAAGTTAATATCCAGAATGAATTATATTATGAGCGCAACGTTTTTGAGAGCAGATTAAATCAAAAAAAAAAACAGCGAATGATTTATTAGTTAAAGTTTCAAGCGATAATACTTTAAAAACTCTAAAGCTGTCAAGTAGTCTTAATACTTCCAATGAAAAAGAGATGAGCAACGGTCTGAATACATTTTTAACTACCATATCCTACAATACCAAACGAATCAAACCAGCCCCTTGCGATATTTTTTAGCGTATACCCAAATGCTGAGTCTGTTCTTTTTTTCATTTTTAGTCCAGTCAATGAAACTGAAATAGCCAATGTAATTTCTCACAATAAATCAAAGGCATCATGTGGTTACGATGGTATGTATTAGTAGCTCGGTTGTTGAAAGTATATAATACTTTTTGAATATTCAAATGGGAATATTTTCTGGTTGTCTTAAAACAACAGCGAGAATTCTCCATCGTCTTCCTACAAAAAACGGACGAGTTTGGGCGGTATACCAAAACTAGAAGTGGCTCTATATAGTTCGTCTCTATAAATGCTGTCGTATGCGGCTTTGAAATCGATGAATAGGTGGTGGGTATCGATTTGGACTTCTTGGGATTTTTCCAAGATCTTCCGAAGTGTGAAGATTTGATTGGTTGTGGACTTTCCTGACCTAAAACCACACTGATAAGGGCCGATCATTTTGTTGGTAAACGGTTTCAGGCGTTCACGTATTACGGCAGATGGGATCTTGTAGTCGATGTTGAGGAGACTTATGCCTCTGTAGTTGGCGCAGTTAAGACCGTCTCCTTTTTTGTTGATCATTGATCATCCACTGTTGCCATTTCTTGCCACCATTTTGACCATTGACGCTCTTGAAATGGTCAAAAGGCTTTAGTTCTTGAGTCAATTGAACCTTGTAAGCGTGTAATTGCAAGTGTTAATGCATAATTCTCATCAGCGACTAGCGTGAGAGGTGCAATTTTTGGGCACGATGATGAGTTGAAGTGGAAAGCTCTTCAGCCACACTATAGCGAATAGCAGCAACATTTTCTGCAGTACAAGCTGTACGAGCATATACTGGTGTTTTCACATCTCCTACAGACCCGGTTTGCTAAAATTTTTGCACGATTTTTCCGATTGTACGCATATTTCGACGATTAAATTGACCGAAAATATCACGAACTGCTCGATATGCATTTTTATTTGAACGCACATTTTCATAATAAGCCTGAATAACTTTAACGCGTTGCACGATTGTGTTCATTTCCATGGTTCAAATTGATTTAATATGAAATTGGGAAATGTCAAATGAAATGCAAAAAAAACCTTGACGTTCAAGACCGGCCCTTAAAAATTAACCACCCGTTATTTTCGGTGAGAATGAAGTGTCAAAACTGAACAGAAAATTGGAAAAAATCTAGCAATGTTTCGGTTTCGGTTGCTTGGTGTGCTTGGCCCTTAAGTCCTTAAATGATAAAATTATTGCTAACGCCGATAATTTTGCTCTTTGCTATGTTCCTCTTTGTGCTAATTGTTCATGCCCATGTGCTGTAACTCATTAACGAAAGGTCCAGATTTATATCCCGCATACAAATCCATTGTCTGATACTCTCTCTTAACACTTAATTTGAACTTAAATGCTTACCAAAAGTGTGTCACTTTGCGGTTTAAGTTTAACTTCCAATGTTGACTGACTGTACGAGAATCTCCGAATGAAATAACAACAGCTTTATAAGAAATTTACAAAGTCGATGATATTAAAAACCAAATACAAACTAAATACTAGGATGTCAAGAAATTTAATTGAGGTATGTAGGAAAAGAGTTAGCCTCTGCCGTAAATGGGAAAACAGCCGTCAAAATAAGTCATTGAATTGGAACTTTTAAACGAACAAATTTAACGAAGATTAGATCCACGCCAAATATGGAATTTTATTAATGAGATAATATGAAGAAAAACGGCAAATTCCGATGAATTTATTGTTAAAAATTGTTGCTCGAATAAATATCTCTTTGGCTAAGTAAATGAATTTGCTGGAAGCTTTTCAGAACAATTAATCCGAACCCTACATAATTGTGGCGCAATCATCTCGACGTATGTTTGCACTTCACTGAAGAGGTTATCAATATTATAAAACATCTAGGTACAAATAAATCCCCAGGCGTTAGTAATATCAGATTTGTTGATATTTGTACATCCAATATTTTTGTATACTCCATTCATTGCCAAAATTATCTACTTTACTTTAAAGCAATCAAAGATACTAATAAATTGGTATATGACAACTACAGACTCTACCAGCGTTAGAAAAATGTCTAAAGGAAGTAGTAACAAGAAGGTTAATTTGCTTTACCAAAACTAATTCTATAATTCATGTACGGATTTCATAAAAACTTAAGTATAGGAAAGCTTCTGAGTGAATTTTCTACAATCAATGAAAGCTTGAATAAAAACCAGAAGTTTCTTATATTATAAATTTATGGATCACCTGTACCAGGGGACATTCTGTGAAAAAATTTAAAAAAATCTCAGCACTAAAAAGACAGTCAAATATGGAGTAGCTCAGGGATCTAGTCTGGAACCAATACTCTTTATTGTGATCACCAATGAGTTTCTTTGCGTCTTCCAAAATAGCACTTCTTTCGTTTATGCGGATGACACAGCCATAATCCATAACCGTATGACATAGATTTTTAAACATCAGCAAATTCAATAATGTAAAACGATTTAACTAATGTGGTGAAATGGTCTCATGAACTGGATTAGTAATCAATCAATAATTAATAATAAATAGTATATAATTATCAAAAACGAAAATGATGCACATTCATGGTACACAACACGCAATGACAAGAAATCTTATACTGCACAAAAATGATTTATGTCCTAATTCAGCTTCTAGCGAACCAATAGAAATCATTGAAAACCTTAAGTTTCTGGGAGTAATAATTGACAGCCATTTCATATATATATATCGGCAACGTACGGTCGGACTTCTGGTCTAGCACATTTATGGTACTACTCAACACAGATAGTCCTAAGGCAAGTATACTACTCCCTTTTTGAGTCAAAGTGAATATTTGGTATTCTTGAATGGGCAGTGCCTCAGCCATAAATTTACTGAAGCTACAAAGGCTGCAAAATAAGACCTTAGAACTCATCAGAACTTCAAGATGCATAAATAGTTCTACACCTTTAAAATTTCTAGAAGTCAAGGATACATATAGATGACAGTGCTGCTGGAATACTATGATGACGTGCATTTCTAGAAAACCATTGATCACGAGCAAAATACGAGAAGACGTTCCCAAGGAATGTTACAAATTCCGGGATCCAACAATACCTATGATAGAATACAATTACTTAGCTGCTTTCCAAATTGCTCAATGAACTTCCGGCAAGTTAGAAAAAAAAACGCCTTAAAAAATGTCTCTCAAAAGTAAAAATCTTCTAAACTAATAAATAAAACTATTATTCAAAATTTAATTATTTCCAAGACATTAGCGAGCTTTACATGCGCTCACTCCCCGAATGAGTAAAAAGGTTATATAGCTAATGATTGCTTCTATGAGCTCCTTGGCGAAACCTATGAGCGATTACAGAAGAACGATGTTAAAATCGTACTGGAAGATTTAAATGCAAAGGTAGGAAGATAAGACATCTTTGCCAGTATTTCGGGAAACATAACCTACACGACAACACATCTGGTAACGGAATGAGACCAATTGACTTCGCTACGGAAAGAAATGCCACTATAGCTAGCACACGGTTTTCTCACCGCGGTCAACCAAATTAGATAGATAGATCAGTATTTGGATGTCCGAACATTCCGTGGAGCTAACATCGACTCGGACAAAAACATTGTTGCACCCAAGGTGAGAACGCGGATATCCACTACCTATGGCACAATAATCCAGAAATACAGTGAGAAAATGTAATGCCGAAAGACTGCAATTGCTAAGACCTTCGCGCCACGAGTATCTCTTAACCTCTCGATTAAAATCATACCATCAGCATCGAATATCGAAGAACAATGGCAACTATACCAGCAAGCCAATAGATAAGCCTAGTCTGATGTGCTATGTTTCTCGCACCCACCAGCAAGAAAGCCCTGGTTCGATGAGGAATGCCGACAGATGCTCGCAGCTAACAACGAGGCCTACAAGGCGAAGCTGCAAGTGACGACGAGAGCCGCTATTGAGCTCTATAGTCGAGATGAACAAGTAAATATCATAGTTGAGTCACGGTCGATGCTGAGGATATGGAAGATCAACTTCTGCATACAGTTAAAAGGCGATGATGAACAGCATCAGGCAGAACGAACCATTCAATATTTGCAATGACAGCGAAAAATACCAACCACATGGCCTAAGTGAAATAATCAAATAGCAATATCTAAACTCAAGCTTACTGATGCTGCCGGAAATAACGGCCTTCCCACCGGGACTTATAAAGCCTGCGGAGATGACTTGGTGACAACTAAAAAGCCAAATCTGGTCGGATGAAAGTACGCCTGAAGAATGGAATCTCAGCATCGTTTGCCTGATCCACAACAAAGAAGACACTCTGAAATGCGATAAATTCAGAGACATAAGTCTCCTCAAGATCACCTGCAAGATCCTATCTGCCATAAAAGGTGAATGCCTAATACCGTTTACCAACCCATCAGTGTGGTCTTAGGACAGGAAAGTCTACAACTGATCGAATATTCACAGTAATGGGGATAAGTTTAAGTACATGCTGTCAACACGAAAGGACACACGACACCGACCACTTGGACACAAAGTCACCATTGTCAGAGATAACTTTGAGGGAGTACGGGACTTTGTCTACCTCGGTTCCGCTATTAACTCTGACAGCAATATCTCGTCAGAAATTAAACGAAGAATTACTCTTGTCAACCGCTGTTTCTTCCGGCTAAGAAGCCAATTTAGTAGTAAAAACCTCACTCGAACTATTAAGAAGATCCTATATAAAACCATGATCATCACAGTCCTGCTCTAAGGCGCGGAAGCATGGACCGTATTAAAAGATGAAGAAATCTTTGATCGATTCGAGAGGAAAATTCCTCGAATAATCTTCGGTCCTTTTATAAAAAAAAACTCCGCGTAAGACGTTTAAGATGGCTAGGACATGTAGAAGGAATGGACACTAATACTCCGTTTTCCAGAGTTTTCGATTCCCAGCAAGACGTCGGACGCAGACGAGAGAGACTTCGCCCTAAATGGCGGCGCACAAGTAGACTCCGACCTCAACCACCTTGGAGTGTGCAACTGGGGGTAGTTAGCTAAGGACTGTTGGTTGAGGCCCAGGTTTATTCGGGACTGTCGATCCACTTGAGTAAGTAAGTAAGATATTTAGAACTATTTGGTGAAGAAGATATCGGTAAAGATTATACCTTCGCAGTTTTCCATACACCAGGAAAAACAGAGGATGCTATATGAGTATTAAGGATACATGTTATTTGGGAGAATGACAGGAAGAAGTGCCTTATTAATTTAGGGGTAACAGCTTTTGTTTTTATGTTTAAAATTGCTACAACAAGACACACTTCATCGAGACTAGCAAATGCAAATGTGCCTACTTCTTCGCTGATTAAAGACGAAATACTTTAAAGGTTTGGTGTGTTTGAAGCTGGTTGCATATTTTGTTTATTTCGTTTCTCAATATATATGTTTATATTAAGTGATGTTTTTTTTTGAAACATTTTCTGTCCTTTTCTTGTGCCACGTTTATTTCAAAGATAGTGAAGACTCTTCTGTAGCAACTTCATTTACTAAAATAATTATTAAACAGATTAATAACTTTAAGATTTGAAAATTTTGTACATTTTTTAATACTTCTTCATCAAGGATTACGAAATTATTTAGAGTTTTAAATGTTTATTTGTGATGTAAAAAGGCAGATGCAGGCAGTGATGGTTGTGCAAATGGAAGGGCATATGAGGATTTGGTTGACTCTTATTTGTGAAGTCCAATTTAAATGTTTCCCCACAACTAGGAAGATTAAAATTAAAGAAATGTTGTACACAAAATAAATATATTGTGCAGTGGTTATTCAAAATAAATTCATTTTTAATTTGATGGCATATTATTTTTTAAGTAATGACTAACATGACAGTGTTATCCATAAGAAAGACCCTCGCAAATGTCAAAAGTTAGTCACTGATTAGTTAATCAGCTTTTATTTATACTGGGGTAACAATGTAGAGAAGATAGGAATTTTATGTATGATTAAAAATAAAAGAGAAAAATTCACAACGAAAATAGCGATTTGATTATTGTCGACGAATGCATACGTCCGACTAAAGGTGCATGCATTCATATATTTTTTGTGTATACAAAACATATTGGGGATTTTGTAAATCAAAATTTTAATTTTTAGGAGATTTCGTAGCGTTCATAATTGCATAATTATGGACACAGTTAGCGAATCCAAATACCAGGTATAATCTTACATAGTAGGATAAATTTGGAAGTCACAAATAGGTTAGCTTAGGTTAGGTTGCACTTAGGCTATAGAGCTCCGTTCTTCTAATCTTCTAATCAAACCATTCAGAACTGAATATCTATCGTATGATTTTTCTGTAATTAGTATTAGCCAGCTCACCTAGATTATCAGAGAAATAGTTTTCCAGATGGAATTTTCTTCTGCCTAAGAAAGCTGGATAAGAGCAGAGAAGATGAGTGATACTTTCCTCCTCTTCTTAGTCCAAACAATTACTATAGAAATCATTGCTAAATAGGCCTAGAGGCCAAAACGTTGGCCTATAGGAGAGTGTCCTGCAAGGACACCGATTATTGTGCTGA
Organism: Rhingia rostrata; assembly: GCA_949824845.1. NCBI lineage: Eukaryota > Metazoa > Arthropoda > Insecta > Diptera > Syrphidae > Rhingia > Rhingia rostrata. The sequence continues at coordinate 25,685,407 of OX463759.1, read as the reverse complement.
TGTTTGATTTGTTCTACATTTCCATGCAGTTGGAGCGCTATTGGTTTTAGTTAGGCTAGAGTTGTCTGGATATTTTATATATTGTGCCGCTTATATTTTGCGGTTTGCTCCCTTGATCGCATTCCGCTAGATCCGAAATTTACATATAGCGAACTAACTTATCTATCGGGTTTTTCAACAGGGACGCTACACAAGTTGAGCGACAGGGACAGCAAACGACGCCATATTTCTTGCCGCTATTTTGACATTTCTCTTCAGTAAGGTTTGCCATTTCATGATAGAAGGATATACGATCCAACAACGAGTCGAAATTATTAAAATTTACAACCGAAATTCGGAGTCAGTTGCCTCAACGTTAAGAGCGCTACGTCCAATTTATGGTCGTCATAATCTTCCTAGCAGATCAACAATTGAGGGTCTTGTGGAAAAATTTGAATCCACAGGCACAGTACCAAATGTTCACGTGCCAGTCAGACAAAGAAGTGTCGAGAATATTTCTGCCGCCGAGGCTTCAGTTGAAGAAAGCCCAAATGCGTCGTCGTTCTCAAGCGTTGGGCATCTCTGTGACGTCGTTGTGGCGAATTTTGCGAAAAGATCTTGGCCTACATCCTTACAAGAATAAATTGACGCAAGAGCTGAAGCCGCTTGACCACCAGAAGCGTCGTATGTTCGTAAATTGGGTTGAGCGACAACTTGAAAATGATTCGGATTTTCGTCGAAAAATCATCTTCAGCGATGAGGCTCATTTCTGGCTGAATGGCTTTGTCAATAAACAAAATATCCGGTATTGGTCAGGCAGCAATCCACACGTACTCCATGAGTTATCATCGCATCCCGAAAAAATGACGGTTTGGTGTGATTTATGGGCCGGCGGCGTAATTGGGCCGTACTTCTTCCGTGATGATCAAGACCGGCACGTTACTGTGAATGGGAATCGCTACCGTTCAATGATAGCCGAATATTTTTGGCCCAAATTGGATGATATGGACTTGGAGGACATGTGGTTCAAACAGGACGGCGCCACAAGCCACACAGCGAATGCCACAATCAATTTATTGGAAACCAAGTTTGGAGAACGTGTTATCTCACGAAATGATCCAGTCGCTTGGCCGCCTCGGTCGTGCGATTTGACGCCGTTAGACTTGAGGCTACGTCAAGTCTATGGTCTATGCCAACAAGCCAGCGACGATTGATGAACTTCGTACGAATATCGAAAATGAAATTGCAGCAGTGTCGGCCGATTTTGTTTTATTTAAAAAAAAACATTTGTAGCGCTCTTATTGGAAAAGCCTTTACTTGTGGTAGGTCATTAGGGGTAGTGCTCTGTCTGGCAAGCTCACCCGTCTTGCAGTTCCCTGTTTTGTCTCTGTGATCGGACACGAAGAAGAGGAGAATGGTGAAATGCTCTGCCATCTCATTTACAGATAGTCGGCATTCGTGGGCTGGATTCGATTTGAATGAGCCGGATTCCTGGCATTTGATTGTCGCTTGGCTTTCACTGAAGATTTTAATATACTTAGTGCATTCCTCTTTCGACTGGACAACGCTTCCTTAATTGCCATGATTTCCACCGGAAAAACGCCACATTGATCAGGAAGGCGAAAGGATATGATAAGCATCTCGGAGAAAACACATCCACACACTCCAGATTCGGTTTTAGACCCATCCGAATAGTTTTAAACCGAGTTACTGGTTCCGATCGTCTCCGGCTTCCATTCAAGGTGACTAAGAATGGGTGTCCTGAACTGGTCGGTCTTTTATGTGATTCAGAATCTTTAAGTGTTGTTTAGTCGGTGTCTATTGTAACACTACACAAGCTGCAGTCAATTAGCCGTAAACATCTAGGGGCAATTGATGTGGGATAGCATCTAACGCTGCGGAGGAGGTTGTTCTTAGAGTTCAACTGTTACATATACAAGCTGATATTTGGAATTTACATAGAAGGCTGCTGATGTAACTATTGTTAAGGCAGGCCAGCAGAATGAGAAACCATACAGGAGTGTGGTTCTAATGATAGACACGTAAAGCCAGAAAGTGGTTGCATACCCCATTTCCTGGCCATTGCCTTTTTACAATAGTAAGTTTATAAGGCTAAGTTTTCTTTCTTAACGTGGTCTTGGATGTTGGCTTTCCAGTGCAGTTGCTTATACAAAACCGGCCCCAGGAATTTGGCTGATTCTGCGAACTTTTAACTAAAGCCATTAAGTTTGGGAGAATCAACGTGCGGGACTTGGTATTGCCTGCCGAAAAGTACCAATTCGGTTCTTTTAGGGTTCGTGCTGAGCCCACATCTGGCGGCCCAGATATATGTCACACATATATATATAAAGAAAACTATTTTTAAAAACTACATCCAAGCAAGCCAGTACCTTCAAAGCTTTTAATTACAATATATCATGCCTTATTCAACTCAAGTTTGGGGTACGGCCTTTGTTCCTGGGGTAGTGCATTTGTAACAAACTTGAAACCAATTATTTTAGTTCAGATGATTATTGTAAGGAATTAACTCCTTAAAACTAGTTGGAAGCCCTCGCGTCCTCTTTAAAAAAAATTCAAGATAATTTGGCTTTAACATCTACATGTTTTCAAGGTTTTGAGAAATAAAGTGCATTCACTTCGTTCAACGTGCATTCACATGCAGTTGTAGTTCTTAGAGTCTGGGCGGAGTAACAATAAATTGCAGAAATTAAAACAAAAAATATATCCTGTCAACAAGATAGGACAAATAACATTGATGAATTAGACAAAACATCATCAGCATTGGCAGAAATAACACTGATTTACTCTGACAACAACATCTCGTTAGAAATAAAAAGAAGAATTACTCGTGCAAATTGCTGCTTCTTAGGCCGTGTGTCAATTGCGTTAAAATGGGGGTTAAATTTTATCCACTGGATAATTTTTGACATTTCTGCAGGTGCTTTTCATCTCCGTCACCCCTCTGTAGGTACATCAAATGTCAAAAATTAGCCACTGCATACATTTTAGCGAGCTGTCGAGCGGTTGGGTGTTGTAGAACGAGGGTAGACTGTGATTGGCTTTAACTTGGCAATGCCCAGTGTTGTAACTCTGACTACACATCAAGTGCTTATTTTTACCTCCAAGTGGTAACCATCGGGTACTGGTCTCATCCAACCGGATTTGACTTGCTAAACGATAAGCGCGAGTGTTGAAAACACGACGAAAAACAGCAACACTATAAACAGCCAGGTCAGAATGGCACGGAATGAATACCCGGCCTGCTGTCCCAGGCGAACCTAGACAATCTGCTTCGACATATTCGGACAACTGGTTGTCTAGGAATTTCAAGGGTTAGTCAGGCCCCTTGAACAGAGCTGGTGGCGGATGAACCGAAAGGCCAACGGCAGCGCTCAATCCAGTAGTGGATACTGATGGCCCCGTGTCCTAGGGGTATCTAATAAATTGGAACTGGCCCTCCAGGTTGGGGGTTGTGCTTTGGGTTAACTACCCAATCATGGAAAAATCTAACGGTTACGAAGCAACCAATAGCATCGGAAAGGACTGATTTTTTTATTAACGACACGGCTAAACGAAAAAAGGACAACGACGTTCGTATCTGCACCTGGAATTTGACAACATTAAACAGGAGAGGTGCAAGCGAACAACTAGCGGAAGCACTAAACTGCTACAAAGCAGACATTACTGCCATCCAGGAAATACGATGGGATGGGCCGGGCAAAAAGAGGATGAAAAACTTTGACATCTACTACGGACCTTGTTATAGTGAGCAGAAACAGCGAATATTCGGATGCGGATTTGTTATGAGTGCAAGACTTAGGCAAGAAGTCATATGTTTCCAAGACATTAGCGAACGCATTGTAACGATGCGCATCAAGGCCAAATTCGCCAACATTAGCCTTATATGCGCTCACGCCCCAACGGGGGAAAAATAGGATATAGCTAAGGACTGCTTCTATGAGCTCCTTGACAAAACCTATGAGCGACTACCGAAGTACGATGTTAAAATCGTGCTGGGAGATTTTAACGCAAAGGTAGGAAGAGAAGACATCTTTAGCAGTATTGTCGGAAAACATAGCCTACCTGACAATAAGACTAATTGACTTCGCTACGTAACGAAATGCCACTATAGCCAGCACACGGTTTCCTCACCTCGATATCAATAAGGGGACATGGCGGTCTGCAGATCAACGAACGGTCAATCAAATTGATCACAAAGACAAGCGCCACGCATTCAGTATTTTGGATGTCCGAACATTCCGAGGAGCTAACATCGACTCGGAGCACTACCTTGTTGCAGCCAAGGTTAGAATGCGGATATCCATTAGGCCACAACAATACAGAAATACTGTAAAAAAAAAAATAATGTCGAAAGACTGCAATCGCAAGAGACCGCCAAGACCTTCGCGCAACTCGTATCCTTAAACCTCTCGATTAACACCATACCACCAGCATCGAATGTGAAAGATATACGGCAACGATGCCAACAAGCCATTAGATCAGCCGCAACTGATGTGCTAGGTTTCTCGCGCCCACCAGCAAGAAACCCCTGGGTTGATGAGGAATGCCGACACATTCTCGCAGCCAAGAACGAGGCCTACAAGGCTAAGCTGCAGGCGAAGACGAGAGCTGCCGTTGAGCTCTATAAGCAGAGAAGAAGGGAAGACCACCGGCTTTTTAGAAAGATGAAAAAAGAGCAAGAAAAGCGCGCGATCGAGGATATAGAGAGGTGCCACCCCAGGAAAGATGTTCGCAAGTCTTACCATTGGGTAAAACGTCAATTCCAAGGATACAAGGCTCGAACAGAATCCTGTCGAGATGAACAAGGAAATATCGTAGTTGAGACACAGTCGATGCTGAGGATATGGAAGAACCACTTCTGCAGACTGTTAAACGGCGATGACGAACAACATTCCGCTGTCAGACAGAACGAACCATTCAATATTGGTAACAACAGCGAAAGCTGCCAACCACCCGACCTGAATGAAGTAGGGATAGCAATATCTAAACTGAAGCTTAATAAGGCTGCCGGAAATGACGGCCTTCCCGCCGAGCTTTATAAGGCCGGCGGAGATGACTTGGTAAGTAACATCCACCAACTCATAAGCCGAATCTGGTAGGAAGAAAGTATGCCTGAAAAATGGAACCTCAGCATCGTTTGCCCGATCCACAAAAAGCAGACCCTCTTAACTGCGCCAACTACAGAGCCAAAAGTCTCCTCAACATCGTCTACAAAATTCTATCTGTCGTAATATGTGAACGCCTGAAACCGTTTACCAACAACCTGATCGGCCCTTATCAGTGTGATTTTAGGCCAGGAAAGTCTCCAACCGAGCAAATCTCCACACTTCGGCAGATCCTGGAAAAAACCCAAGAATTCCAAATCGATACCCACCACCTATTCATCGATTTCAAAGATTCATACGATAGCATTTATAGAGACGAACTATACAGTGCCGTGTCTTGTTTTGGTATACTGCCCCAAACTCGTTCGCTTGTGTAGAATTACGATGGTGAAAATGACCTCACCGACACCCAAACCTAAATTCGGTTTAGCGGTATATGAGGGCAAGACGAAGTATACTTGCTGTCAACACGAAAGGACACACAACATCGACGAATTGGACAGAACGTCACCATTGACAGATATGACTTTGAGGTAGTACGGGACTTTATCTATCTCGGCTCCGCTATTAACTCTGACAGCAACATCTCATCAGAAATTGAACGAAGAATTACTCTTGCCAACCGCTGTTTCTTCGGGCTAAGAAGGCAATTTAGTAGTAAAGCCCTCACTCGACTACTAAGGAGATCTTATATAAGACCCTGATCATCCCAGTCATGCTTCACGGCGCTGAGGCATGGACCGTCTCAAAAGCGGATGAAGAAATCCTTGGTCGATTTGAGAGGAAAATTCTTCGAAAAATCTTCGGTCCCGTTTGCGTTGACGGGCTATGGAGACGAAGATTCAACCAAGAACTATACGAGCTGTGCAGCGACATGGTCAAAAAAAACTCCGCATTGGACGTTTAAGATGGCTAGGACATGTAGAACGAATATACACTTATACTCCGGCTCGCAGAGTCTTCGACTCCCAGCCAGACGTCGGAGGAAGAAGAGAAAGACCTCGCCTTAAGTGGTGCGCACAAGTAGAAACCGACCTCAACCAACTTGGAGTGCGCAACTGGAGGCAGTTAGCTAAGGACCGGGCTAATTGGAGACGCATGTTGGTTGAGGCCCAGGTTCATTCCGGACTGTAGCGCCACTTAAAGAAGAAGAATACAATAACGCTCTCAAAAACATACGAAATTCAAGTTTTTTTTCCAGAAAGTCAACTTTACTCCTTTCGACAGTAACTGCTTTTCCCGAATTAGTTGAATGATGTCCGATATACTCTGAGTCTGGCTTCGACATAAGTGCGATATGTTGTTCAGTAACAATCTTTCGATGTGATATTTTTTCTTATCTGTACGGCCGTCAAAATAAAGAGACGACATAGGTTTTCTAAATCCTTCAGCTTCAAATTGTAAGCCTATTTGGGCTTTTTGACACTCTCTTCGTAATTTACTGCAATCTATTACTTTCGATGAATTTTCACTGCTTATGACGTTTAAATCCAGCAAAGCAGAACTTACTATCATAGCTGCCAATCTACTAGAAACCCTGGTTCTATCAAAGGCTGTAGCCAAATTATGTGGTTTGTTTCTCAGAGTTTCTTTCTTTTTTTTTACTGGGCGCAGAATTAATTTACTTTATTATCAGTAGAAGCACTGCCAGACAAACATTCCACAGTTGCAGCAGCAGCAGTAGAAGTGCTTGGAGTATCAGCCGTAGTTTTCAAAAACCGTTGGTATTTTTGTTTACTAAGATCCTTACGAAGCAAATACTTGATTGCCACCTGATCAACATTCTCCTGGAATGGGTACTTTCGTCCCACATTTACGCAATTCTCTTGAAATACCCTTACAAGTTGCAATATCAAACAGTTTTTGCAGAGAATCTTGATAAAACTCCTACTTTTTTATTTCATTGCTTAATTTCTTCTTCTTCGTACTGTTATAAAAGTTGTTTTTTTTTAGAGATTAGTTTTTCGAAAGATAAAATAAACTGACATTTCGTGGTCAAATCGGGCAACTCTAATGTCATTTATATTCAGTTTGGTTTGCCATTACATCATGAACAGGTTGACAAATTAAAAAAACTCGAAAATCGTGCAAATTAATTTAGAAAATAATGGTTCAGTTCGCGAAGTTTATCGCAAGCTCCGTCCTTTTCATGGTCGACATAATCGTCCATCAGAGCAATTTATTCCTTTAACAATGGATCGTGTTCGCCCTACTTACTCTATGTGATAATACGCATCGGCAGAGAATTCGAACAGTAGGCACCGAAGAAACAATTGCCGCTGAAGAGAAAAGTGTTAAAGAGGACGCGAATGAATCGATTCGTCACCGTGCAGAGCAATTGGAGCTTTGCCCATCAACCTTATGGAAGATTGAGCGCAAAGATCTTGGCTTACGACCTTACAAGATCCAGCTTGTACAAGAATTAAAGACCATGCAATGCGTCGTGATTTTGGTGCATGGGCCGAAAATGAGATTGATTTCGATGCAGATTTTCATCGCAAAATGTTGTGCAGTGATGAGGCTCACTTTTGTTTGAATGGCTAGTTCAACAAGCAAAATTGCCACATTTGGAGTGAAGATAATCCACATGAGACCCTTGAGATGCTATTACATCTACAAAAACTGAGTGTTTGTTGTGCTCTATGGGCTGGTGGAGTCATTGGGACATACTTCTTCGGAAATGATGCTGGAGAGTCAGTTACCGTAATGGCAACCAGTGTACAGCCACGATAACCGACTAGTTTGTTCCCGAATTGGATGGCATGAATGTGGATGAGATGTGGTTTTAACAAGAACCTACATGCCACACGCACGTCACAATCGATTTATAGAAGGAAAAATTCGATGAGCGCATAATTTCGCGGAATGGACCTGTCAATTGGCCACCAAGATCGTAGGATTTGACACCATTGAATTATTTTCCTTGGGCATATGTGAAGTCGCTCGTCTACGCCAACATTCGTGGTGTTATTGCCGACAAAGGGCACAAAAAAAAGTGGACCTGTAGACTTGGTTTTATTGGAACAGGCGTGGCGTTTACATTCCCGAAATCATATTGAAACATTAATGGCATAAAATTATCCTTCCAATAAAGCCAAATTGATAGACATTAAAACGATTTTCTTATTGTTTCATTTCAAGTTCTATACCTCAAAAAAAAACACCCGGTACTTATTAAAATACAAAATAAACCACGCAACAACTTGTTGATGACTGATAGTAGGAAGTGAAGCTTTATTCCACATATTTTCGACGTCATTACATACTATTTCACTAACATTCTTGACTAAGGGGTCTTTTCCGTTATTCAATGCAATTAAATTGTTCCTTAACTACAAATATTGTTTTTTTATTATCATTCAGCTTTTGTAAGTCACCAAAAAAATGGCAACGCCGATTTTTACGAGTTTTAGGCATTTTAATAAGTCAGTGGCAAAGGAATTTATTACTCTAAGAATGTATGTCCAACAAATGTTTATGAAAAAGTTGAACGAGTAGCTATGTTAAAGGTATAAATATTAAAATTGTTAAATACGAACAATTAGACTTTTAAGATAGCGATTCTAACACGTTAATTGAAAATTACTCTGAATTGAAGGAAGAATTACATTGTAGGTCTAGAATTTATTTTTAAGTCAAGTAATTTTCTGCAGTCGAATCGTAGGCTCCTGATTAAATGTAACTCTAATTTGAGGGAACAAATTTTGAATATTGAATTTTTTTAAATTTTTTTGTATAGCCCCATAGCGCGCACGTTTGTCGTTTGACTACCGTCGTTCTCGAAAAAAAAATTGGCCTGATATCTCTTCCATCGTGAACAGTGCACCATGCAGTTTTTTTCATCGGGTGTAATGGCTCCTCGTGCATTACTCGTGTAATTACTCCATAAGTGTCGGACGGCCGGGGAATCGGCGACGGACTTTGCGATGCGCCAACACTACAGATGAATTGTTACGCAAAAAAATAGACACGATTATTCCGCGTTTTTGGGGAGTATATCACTCCATGGCTTGTTCATTTGTATTCTACAAATGTCAAAACAGATTTGACGGCCATATGCAAAAATAAGAGCATCTTCCGTAGGTTGATTTCTTTTGGCTCAGCTTGTATAAACATATATACATACATTTTTTATTTATTTAATAATTTTTTTTGTATACATTTTAATTGAATTTTTTTTCTCTACAACTATAGAGTTCTTATAATCTTAATATTAAATTAAATTTTAATTTTGTTCAGGTTTTTTTATATTTTTTATTTCATTATTAAATTATTTTTTATTAATATGTTTTATGCTCTTGCTTTTTTTAATGTGACTACATAGCCTGTAAATTGTAAAATAATGGTAGACTTAAATAAATGAATAAAGAGTTAGTTGCAATACATAAACACTGAAAATTATTTAATACATTATTTTTATGGACGGCGTTCATACAACAAAATTTATTAATTTTTATTATTCATAATGATGTAAAAATTCATAAGAATTTTATATTTTCTTATGAAATCGCATTTATCAACATTTGTCCATTTGAGTTGTTGTTGGGAAATTCAAAATCGAAAATATTATGAATTTCTTCAAACGAGTATGAACAATTGATATACATTTCATAGTGATTGTTTTCATTATTTGCATGAATAAATCATAAAATGTATGAAACCGCATTCATACGCACAATTTTTTGGTTTGCCATTTAAAGGCGAAAATCAGCAATCCAAATGAAATCCAAAAAAAAAACGGAATAATCCTACCACGAACAACATATGAAGTAGTAGACGTAACACCCAACTAAAAAAGTTCTTGAAGCAGCGGCAGCAATAAATAGCAATACGACAAGCCATGTACTATTGTAGCGATAAGGACCGTCTGTGATTTTGCGAGCAAAGCAATCGTAGGACAGGCTGTAAAAAGAATTGAACCGTCGTTACGCTAGACATAAAAATCTCATTCAACACAGCCGACTGGAGCTGTATTATAATAGCACTAGACAACTTGAACATCCCAAACTATTAACTAAAAAAAATGTGCAGCTACCTTAGCGAGAGAAGACTACATTATGATACTGAAGAAAGGCCAAAGAAGTATCAAATCTGAGGAGGAGTCCCCCAAGGCTCAGTGCTAGTCCCAGTTCTGTGGAACGGAGTAAACGCAATCGGATATGCTGATGACATTGCAGTCACAACGGTAGAAAAAACAATAGAGGTGTCTGGAAACTGCAGCAGACCATTACCAACGTAAAGGTATGGCTAAAAGGAGCAGGTCTAAAATTGGCAGACCAAAAGACGAAAGAAGTGCTGATAAGTAGCAAGAAAAAATAGAACACCTAACAATTCAAGTGGGTTAGCAAATCATTGGATCGAAATGAATGATTATGGATCACAGGCTCAACTTTAAATAGCAAGCGAAAGGGCCTCCCGGGCAGTAGCGCTGCTGTCAAGACCAATGCCAAACGTCGGGGTTCCCAGGCAGCCAATCAGAAACCTGCTAGCAACAGTGAGCAATTCAATACTGATGTACTCGTCCCTGATATGGGCACTAGTAACAGTGGATCGGAAAACGTACATGAAACGTATGAACGCAATGCATATAATTGCATCGCTAAGAGTATGCTGTTTCTTCAGAACTGTTTCAGGAAACGCTCTAGCCGAATGCCCATCGATCTAGAAATTAACCGGTGTGCAGCTTTCGAGGAGAAAAAATCTGAAGACATAAGAACCATAAACGAGCTTTTATGCGCAGAATGGCAAAGCAGCTGGAACGACTCAACCAAAGGAAGATGGATGCATACGCTCATCTACGACATAGCAGAATGGGTCAGCAGGAAACATGGAAAAGTAAACTTATATATGACAAAGTTCCTGTCGGGGCATGTATCTTATAGGGTGTATCTCCTCAAATACAAACACGTGGATGACCTGTGAAGGAAAAAATACAGAATGCTGAGTGAGCCCCGACGGAGTGCGGAACGTTATCGACGGCTCGGAACCTGCTTGAAAGAAAACTTGGCGGGTTACATGCTGAGTTCGAGCGAAGCATGGGGTACGGTGAACCAATTCATCACTATCATGATGCTGCAGCTCCGCTGGGAGGAACTAGCGATCGCTGAAACAAGAAGAAATAACAGGGGTTGGAAACAGAGGTCATTTTAGTTCGGGTTAAAGTCCCCCGCTCCAGCTTTCGAAGCTCTCCCCCATCTTCTGAAAAATAAAATTTTTGTAACTAAACACATACTCCACACTTAGTTGCTGTAAAAATTGCATGAGGATAATAACAGACATAGAATCTCATCAGGACGAATAAGTTACGAGATTTCTGTTTCCTTGATATTTGTCATTTTCCGTTTCGTCGCAGTACACACTGCGTACCTTTGTGATTTAGTGTTTAAAAAGAATCGTGGTTTCAGTGAGTAAAAATCTCCCACTGCCTACTGTAGCCCGCGGAAAAATATTGGTAGGCAATGCCATAATACGGAACCAGCTCTGACTTTCAGCCTTCTGGTGGTTACCGCCTAGTGCGTAGTACCTTGGCTGTTGTGACTCTACATTCCAGAATGAAGCCGATTCACAACCGAAATTCAGGTCCTTAGCTAACTGCCCTGAGGTGAATATGGTGAAATAGGCTTGAGTGAACATGGAAAAAAAATATTTTTCAATTTTTTTTTTGTTCCTGCGTTATTAATTGGTGACCCTATATTAGGACATTATTTATGCAAATAATTAGGAACCTGTGACTTAATCTTCAGGTGGATCAGACGACTTAAATATGAAAAAAATAAAAAAAATTTAATATTCAAAATGTGTTCCCTCAAATTAGAGTTACTTTTAATCAGGAGCCTACGATTCGACTGCAGAAAATTACTTGACTTAAAAATAAATTCTAGACCTACAATGTAATTCTTCCTTCAATTCAGAGTAATTTTCAATTAACGTGTTAGAATCGCTATCTTAAAAGTCTAATTGTTCGTATTTAACAATTTTAATATTTATACCTTTAACATAGCTACTCGTTCAACTTTTTCATAAACATTTGTTGGACATACATTCTTAAAGTAATAAATTCCTTTGCCATTGACTTATTAAAATGCCTAAAACTCGTAAAAATCGGAGTTGCAATTTTTTTGGTGACTTACAAAAGCTGAATGATAATAAAAAACAATATTTGTAGATAAGGAACAATTTAATTGCATTGAATAACGAAAAAGACCCCTTAATCCAGAAGGTTAGTGAAATAGTATGTAATTAGGTCGAAAATATGTGGAATAAAGCTTCGTTTCCTACTATCAGTCATCAACAAGTTGTTGCGTGGTTTATTTTGTATTTTAATAAGTACCGGGTGTTTTTTTTTTTTGAGGTATAGAACTTGAAATGAAACGCGAAATTATGCGCTTATCGAATTTTTCATTCTATAAATCGATTGTGACGTACGTGTGGCATGTAGGTTCTTGTTAAAACCACATCTCATCCACATTCATGCCATCCAATTCGGGAACAAACTAGTCGGTTATCGTGGCCGTACACTGGTCGCCATTACGGTAACTGACTCCAGCATCATTTCCGAAGAAGTATGTCCCAATGACTCCACCAGCCCATAGAGCACAACAAACACTCAGTTTATGTTGATGTAATGGCATCTCAAGGGTCTCATGTGGATTATCTTCACTACAAATGTGGCAATTTTGCTTGTTGAACTAGCCATTCAAACAAAAGTGAGCCTCATCACTGCACAACATTTTGCGATGAAAATCTGCATCGAAATCAATCTCATTTTCGGCCCATGCACCAAAATCACGACGCATTGCATGGTCTTTAATTCTTGTACAAGCTGGATCTTGTAAGGTCGTAAGCCAAGATCTTTGCGCTCAATCTTCCATAAGGTTGATGGGCAAAGCTCCAATTGCTCTGCACGGTGACGAATCGATTCATTCGCGTCCTCTTTAACACTTTTCTCTTCAGCGGCAATTGTTTCTACGGTGCCTACTGTTCGAATTCTCTGCCGATGCGTATTATCACATAGAGTAAGTAGGGCGAAAACGATCCATTGTTAAAGGAATAAATTGCTCTGATGGACGATTATGTCGACCATGAAAAGGACGGAGCTTGCGATAAACTTCGCGAACTGAACCATTATTTTCTAAATTAATTTGCACGATTTTCGAGTGTTTTTAATTTGTCAACCTGTTCATGATGTAATGGCAAACCAAACTGAACATAAATGACATTAGAGTTGCCCGATTTGACCACGAAATGTCAGTTTTATCTCTATTCGAAAAACTAATCTCTAAAAAAAACAACTTTATAACAGTACGAAGAAGAAAAAATTAAGCAATGAAATAAAAAAGTAGGAGTTTTATCAAGATTCTCTGCAAAAACTGTTTGGTATTGCAACTTGTAAGGGTATTTCAAGAGAATTGCGTAAATGTGGGACGAAAGTACCCATTCCAGGAGAATGTTGATCAGGTGGCAATCAAGTATTTGCTTCGTAAGGATCTTAGTAAACAAAAATACCAACGGTTTTTGAAAACTACGGCTGAAACTCTTCTTCTGAAACTTCTACTGCTGCTGCTGCAACTGTGGAATGTTTGTCTGGCAGTGCTTCTACTGATACTGAAGTAAATTAATTCTGCGCCCAGTAAAAAAAAAAAGAAACTCTTTAAATGAGAAACAAACTACATAATTTGGCTACAGCTTGTGATAGAACCAGGGTCTCTAGTGGATCGGCAGCTATGATAGTAAACGCTGCTTTGCTGGATTTAAATGTCATAAGCAGTAAAAATTCATCGAAAGTAACAGATTGCAGTAAATTGCGAAGAGAGTGTCAAAAAGCCCGAATAGGCTTACAATTTGAAGCTGAAGGATTTAGAAAACCTATGTCGTCTCTTTATTTTGACGGCCGTACAGATAAGACACTATTCATCGCTACGACTGAAAAAATGTCACATCGAAAGATTGTTACCGAACAACATATCGCACTTATGTCGAAGCCAGACTCAGAGTATATAGGACATCATTCAACTAATTCGGGAAAAGCAGTTACTATCGAAAGGATTTAAGTTGACTTTCTGGAAAAGACTTGAATTTCGTATGTTTTTGGTAGCAATTGGATATGATGACACTGCTGTAAATAAAGGACATAAGAGCGGCGTTATTGTATTGTTAGAAACAAATTTCGGCCGTCCTTTACAATGGTTTGTGTGCTGATGATGTCCAAATGAGCTACCGTTTCATCATCTGTTTGCATGTCTCGGTGAACGCACAACCGACCCCAACAATTTTTTCCGGAAGAAATGGGAAAATGCTTGAAACTGCTTAAACTTCAAGGTGGTGAAGCACTATATATAGAACTTCCGGATGTGGATCTCAAAATATTTGAATCGAATGTGCTCAGCTTTTTCCAGATGTTCAATTTTGCCCCCTTAAGCTAGCACGGATCCAGGAAAGCTGGCACATTCACGATGGTTAACTTGTGAAAACAGAATTCTTCGGTTATATGTTGGCACAGTAAGTCCTTCCGAAAACCTCAAAGAACTTTTCATATTCATTGTGAAAGATAGGTTTTTTCGCTTATACTTATAAAGTTTAAGTCTGCAGCGCCACTGGAAGATATTGACGTAGAAGCCTGAAATTTGGAATTTATACATTTAAGACCATGCGTCAACAATTTATAACGCAGGAAAAAAAAATATATTCAAAGCAAAATTTCGCTTCACCCTATTGTGCACTTCAAATTGGTTGTGGACGGATTCTACTGGTGCGAGCCACTTAAGGCGAGGCACCCTTCTACTGCTTCCGACGTTTGGTTAGGAATAGAAGACTCTACGACTCGTAGTATTGGATCTAGTAATCTTAAACGTGCAATGTGAAGTATTTATTTGAATAAAACTCACTATTCAGCTTGTATTGCTCTTGATTGTATCATCATCTATAGCATCCATAGCCCGTTAACGCAAACCGGACCGAAGATTTTCGAATTTTTCGTTCCAAACGATTTCTTCATCCGCTTTTCATACGGTGTACTGGGGATGATCATTTCTGATATAGGACAACCATAGCAATTCGAGTGAACGCTTTACCACCTATATTACTTTTTCAGTGGATAAAATTTAACCCCCATTTAAACGCAATTGACACACGGCCTAAGAAGCAGCAATTTGCACGAATAATTCTTCGTTACGCCCATTTTCATAATAGGCCTGAATAACTTTAACGCGTTGCTCGATTGTGTATCTTTCCATGGTTTAAATTAGCCTGAAATTGAGAAATGTCAAATGAAATGCAGTAAAAAACTTGACGTTTAGGTGTGGCTCACATTCAACAACGGCTTTAAAAATTTCACCACCCGTTATATAATAGATATATATAATATATAAAAAAAAAGTAATCAATTACATTAAGGGAAACTTGTGCTTGTAAGGGAAACTTGTGCTTGTACTCATTTTATTCGCAAATTGTTCTAAGCAAGAGTAAAAAACCCCACGAGCAATTATAATAATCTATTTAATCTTTTTAACATGCGATTCTGTTGATCGAAATATCATTACTGGACTCAACGGAATCGCATATTGAATTAAAAGTCCTTATGCACTTTTTTAAAGACTCATTCCTTCCATAGCTTGTTCAATAACTAGGTTCATAAAGCAAGCCATGCTCAAGCTACGGTGTACCCGGAACGTAAAAAGAGAGACTGGACAGTAAAAACGTTGAGTCTATTTTTCCGATAGCGATGTCTTTTATAAACGTTATGTCCTGAATATTTCTTCTCGTTTCCAAGGACTTTAAGTTTATGATCCGACATTTTTCTTCATATTTGGGCATTTCTACTGACCCATTAAAGTGGCGAAGGCAATATCTTGAAAAGGATTTTTGTTTCCGTTCGATCCGCTTTTTATGCATCTGATATGTTGGTGACCAAACAATAAACCAGTGTTCTAAAACAGATCTCGGTAAAGAACAATGCAAGGTTTTAAGAGTTTGTATTTCTAAAAATCCTGGCTGTTCCTTTTAATAAACCCAAGTAGGGAATTCACTTTGGATATTGTACTGTCTATGTATCTATTGAAATTTAATTTCAGATCAAACCTAACTCCCATGTCCTTAATTTTCTCAACTCTATTTATTAAGTGGCCACATACGGAGTAATCATGTAATATATGCCATCTATTGTGAAAAAAATCTATTGTGAAAAAATTATGAAACCTTACATTTCCGTAAGTTCAGTTGCAAATTATTACAATTACACCAATTTGTAATTGCGTCTATGTCAAACTGTAGGTTATGGCAATGAGCTTCAGAATTGATTCTACAAAAAAACTTCTAGTCAACTGCAAACCCCAGACACTTACAGAAAGATACCCTTGAATCTATATCATTCACAAACAATGCAAACACCAAAGGCCCAAAGTGACTTCCCTGAGGAACACCAGACTTTGCTTCAAACTGCCTCGAAAAAGTATTTCTTAATCTAATTAACTGCCTCCCATCACTAATGTAAGATGCAATCCACTTATTAAGTATTGAATGGATGCCAAGTGCTTATAGTTTTCTAGTAAGCAATTCATGGTCTACCCGATCATAAGCCTTAACGAAACATGCTAAGATTACATCAACCTGTGAACCTTCTTCAATTGCCGTAAAGGCAAAATTAGTAAAAACAGTTAAATTATTAACTGTGGATCTGCCTTTCATAAATCCATGTTGATTGGTGGATAAAGATTTCCTTACAAGAAAGTATAACTTGTTTTTCAACAAAATTAAAATGGAAGTCGCATGTAAAAAAGAAATGCAAAGAACTTAAAAATAAATACAGAGAACCAAGTACTGGTTACATGGAAAATATTCGAAGCTTAACCTTGATAACAAGCTGCTATTATACAATCAAGTGCTAAAGCCGGTCTGGACATATGGTATACAACTATGGGGTTGTTCCAGTAAAATGAATCTAAATATTTTACAAACTTTTGAAAACAAAATGTGAAGATCATTCGTCAATGCGCCGTGGTACATAAGGAATGAAAATCTACGCAGAGATCTGGTTATTCCCGCGGTTAAAGATGAAACGAAAAATTTTGCACGCAAACATAAAAAACGTTCATTGGGGCACGATAACACAACGGTCCTCCGAGTTCTTGACGAAACAAGTTTATTGTGGCGTCTACAAAGAACTTATCCCTAAGATTTGGCCCGATAATAACAAACCGCGTTATTAATTGCGGAGAGAGCAGGAACTCTCACAAGAATGTTGCCTGCCAAACATTCATTACTCGTGATAAAAAAAAATTGCTAGATAAGTTGCATACTTAGTTGCAATACAAATACAAAATGGGTGGTGGTTTTAGTGGAGTTAAAGTCCTACACTACTATGGGCACGTGCTCATCGTGTCTTTTGAGATTTCAATCAACCACGGGAAAAAAATCTTTTCTTTCCCCAAACTTTCAAACAATTTCGGAACTGTTGACATTTCGAAATTGAACGATAGAATGGGAGTAACAAATGAATATTTCCAAAAATTAAGGAAAGTGCCTTTCGGAAGGGATAAATTAAAAATTAATGTTAGTGGAATCGAAAGAGATGAACTATATTTTAAAATTAATGTAGATAGTATACTACCAAATTGCGGGCTTAATTTGGCTTCAAGTTTTTCTGTTAAGGAAAGTATTCCCAAGACGGTGATAGGAGAAACATCATCGTATTGGGTTACCACAGAAATAAGGACGTCATCTAAATAAACAGTTTGAAATATGAAGCAACAGTTCGCAAGATGATTACATTATTTGAGCGAATTCTTTCATATTCAATACCAATAGGAATTTTCGTAGTTTTTCGTTTTGAATTAATAAAATCCCAAAACGCATTGCTGTTGTTTTTAATTCTCAGTGGAATTGTGTATATAGAAAATTAATTTAGAAATTCGTATTCCTTTTTTTTACCACGAGTATATACGAATATTTGGCTGGTAAAATTTCCTTTTAAAGTTCCTACCTGATTCCATCATTTCTAGTGCGGTTTGTTATTATCGAGCTAAATCTAATTTTTTTGTCCAAAATTTTGAGGAACGTGTTGTTTTTTGAGTTAAATCGACTATTTTATTTCATTTATTTTTATAATAATATTTCATTTTAGTCTCTATGGCTTATCGTATGAGCTGTGTACTAGTATGACGTTAATTTCTTATTTGCTTTATTTTTTATTGTTTGTTTAACCAACCCCTTTTTCGATCAACAATCCTATTGACAAGATGAGCCATATTTTTAAAATAGGAGTGACGGTTTAATCTAAATTTCATACCGCACCGCCCCGAAATACCAATTTTACCAATAAGGAACAATCGACTGTATTGCGATGACTGGAGCTTCGTTTACAAATGTATCGTAGATTCGTCTACCTGTTTTCTGCAATAAGACGCTAAATTTTAGTTTTATTGGAATCGAGTGTTCATTTGGCTTAACTGAATGCTTATGACCGCGTTCCAATCCTAGGACTTGCCTTTCTGTAACAAATTTGACTTTGTATCGTAGCGTTGTAAAAATAAACTTGTCTAGGTGGTAGCTCTTGATTCATTATGGCATGACTTTTACAATTTAATCAAAATGGAATATGAGAGTATGCAGAAATAGTGGTGCTCCTCCCGTTTACAAGCGTACGACGTAGTTGGGCCAACTGGTAATCCAAAAACTCTGCAGTATCCCTAATTTCACGATGTCCATAGAAGGATGGATGTTGCTGGGGCCCGGAATATATTATTTTTTTATTTTGTTTTCTGTATCGTAGCGAAATTAATACAAGCATCATCTACGAGCAGAGATTTGCCACAGCATATAATTTGCATCCACGGGCTAATCATTTAGTGCATGTGCTAGTGGGACATGACAGAACATAGAAGTTTTTATTATTAATATTACTAACAAAATCAATAAACGATAAAATCACTATAGACTATTAGACTATATATTATTAATTAAACGACATACTCTTATTACGGGCCTAGCATACAAATTCACAGAATGTTTTCTAAACTACTTTTACTAACATGCAGTTCAACTACATCGTTATTTATATTGAAAAGTCTACTCATGCGACTAGGGTTGCCAGTTCGAAGTCAGTGCATATCTGGACATTATGTTGAAATTCCGGGACTCGTCTGGACAGTTCGACTGTTTTATTTATTTTTATTAATAAAAAAAAGTAAAACATTTTTTTTAATTATGTGCAAATAAGCGTATTTGTTTCAATAAAAAAAAAACAAAAAAGGAATTATGAAACAAAAAAAACTTTTATTCAATCACATTTCTTTTCAGCTACATATTGGCATTTACGAAGGTAGTCGCTACTAGGGTCTAAAAATACATCAGTCAAAGCTCGAAGTAAAACCCTCCAATTTCGACCTTTGACTGACGTTTTTATAGTCAAACCTAGGAGCGCCTGAGCTTCAGCCTTAGACTACAACCAATAAAATATATTACAAGCGTGTTTATAGATGATTATTGCCACATATAGTTAGTGTTAGCTTTTACCGAATTCACTAGTTAAGTGCCCTTCACGCACGAACTGCGTATTTAAAAATGACTTTAAACCATAACCACAATTCAACCGAATAAAAAACTCGGCCTTTATTAAGTCAAATGCCGTACGGTTTCTTTCTTTATTATATAGGTCGTTCAATAAACTGAAAACTATTTCGCAAAACGCAATACTAACGGGTATTGCAAGTACGAATGATATCAGCTTCTTCAAGTTTTTCAATCCATCAGAAGAATTCTTAAAAATAGGGTACCATATTTTGTCATTAGGCACATTTTTCGGAAGATGAGTAAAAGCTTCTCAAAGACAGCAATAATCGCTGTACAAACCGTCATTATCGATTCTATCTGTGAAGTTTAACAACCGCAGCAAGTCTACCAGCTCGTCCCATTTAAAAAGTTCAGCTTTTGAATTAAGAGAAACAACCAAAATTTGCTTCTACACGGAATCAGGGGAAAGATCAAAGAGTTTTTCCAAATATTCTACACCTCTTTTAAGAAACCGGTCGACCTCGGCGAGGAAACTGCATTTGTCAATGTCGCAAATGTGCTTTATTATGGATCGAACTTTTCTTCCATAGATTTTATCATTTAATCAACTTCTAAGATTTCCCACTAATTTTCTTATCACACCATGTTCCGAAATTGTTCAATTATTATTTTCTAGGGCAAGTACTGCTGTATTAAACTTTGGCATAACGTTTTGTATAAAATACAAATACGCTTTTGATATTCTTTCCTTTTTGCTTTCGTAATCTTTGTCTAACGCTACATGAGCATTTATACCTCTAGAAATAAAAGTCCATAATTATCTTCGAAAATAGTCTTCTCCATCCGAAAGGAAATACATCTTTACGGCCGGTCAGCTGTAAATCAGTCTATCAATTGCAGGCAAAAGTGATAACCATCTAGTCGGTACATGGCGCAGAAGATTTTTTATAGTCAATGCTTGCAAGAATACGACATTCTTTAAGACTCTCTGTTTTTGTTGCTGAGGTACTAAATTCGTTGTTTGTTTTTTATGACGATGTTTTCTATTTCAACCGATAATGACTTAAAGGCATATTTTGCACAATTGTTTATAATATGGCAATTACGATTCACCTTTCGAATGTGCTTATTTTAAATTTTTAGTTTTTGGAAAACCGAATTGTGAATTCCATAGTTTACAGATGCATTATCGGCACTGTAGGCGCAAATATCTGTTACTTATAAGGTATCACATTCTGTTATGAGCTTGAAATTTTCAAAATTATCCTTGGAAGCTTCGAATGGGGGATCATAAAAATACAAAATTTTTCTGCAAATACCCAATACTGGATTAAAATGTTGGACAGCATAAGGATATGTTTTTAAGTTTCCGATATTTGAAGCGTCCCTACTTACTGCAAAGAAAACATTTTGCTTAAGGTCTTTAACAACCTGCTCCTGGGCATATGGACCAGGTATGTTTCGAACGATAGTAGCTGCTTAAGTACGCCCACATGATAATTTAGTGACAATCTTGCTATCGCTATAAATTGTTGAGCATAACTTCATTTCGCAATCGAGACTACTATAACTTATTGCTTGCATTACATTGTGGAATACGCTTACCAACTCAGCGGTCACAAAATGCTTGAGCCCGACTGAGGATTTCTGAATTAATTCGATTTTTGAATGTTTTTCAGTCACCTTGTGTTTTTCCAATACACGACTGCCTTCATACTAAGCCGATACTTCAATCTGACAAAGCTTCCACAAAATAGTGTAATCATCTTTTTTCTGTATCCATTTAGAGAAGTATGGATAATTCTACCAATGTCTAGAGTATGTTGTCATTCTTTTTTGCTTGGACGATCCTGGTTGTATGGATTGGTCTAATTCTAATTAGTGTTCCGACTAATTCATTATTTTCTGGAAAAATATGTATCAGGTTATGCAAAGGCACACACAGAAACAAAAGCTTCTCATGAATCGTGGTATTTCTAGACTAGTTGTTAAGTTCTTCATCATACGAGAGACCAGAGTTCATCCACAGCGTGGATCGTTTTATACCCTACCAAATCCCATCCTTACAACAAATATATAGATAATGTCATTGTCAGAACAATATTGTTCGGACAGTTTATGAAAATAATTTATGGTTCGACAAAAAAACATAATTTTTCGCTTGGTCATGCTATGATGTAGTGTATAGAAATGGTTTTTGTATGAAAACGCCTCCAAAAAATGGGCGTGGGTTAAAATGATATATGGAACAAAAGTTTAAATTAAGAGAGTTAATGATTTTGCATAAATTTGTTTTCCAAATGTTTACAGTTTTACCGAAAAATATCTTTTACTAAAAACGCACCCAAAAAGTAGACTTAACCATATCATTGTTAAGTCTACGTTGAGACAAAAGCAACAAATGCAGTAGTTTAAATCGACACCTATACGGAGGCAATTGTGTACATCATCTCACGGAAGTCCTCTCATAGCAAATTTTATGAACTTACGGTGGACTGCCTCAATTCTATTTGAATGAACTTCATAGAAGGGTGTCCACATTTGTGAGGCATACTCCAAGTGAGGGCGAACTAGACAATTATATAGCGAAAGGATATAATAAGGGTCATTAAACTCTTTTGCCCACCTTCTTATAAATCTCAACATATAGTTGGATTTATTGACAATAGCGTTTAAGTGTTTATTAAACTCCAATTCAGGATCAAAATAAACACCAATTTCTTCAAAAATGTCTACTCGACAGAGAGTGTGCCCGGGCAGATTAAAATTAAAATTTTCTGAAGCACGTTTTCGCGAAAATGACATATGCTGTCAGTTAGAAGGGGTTCAGACTAAATCCGTTTTTAAGACGCCATATGCTAAGACTATTAATATCAGTTTGTAGTGAAAGCGAATCGTTTAGATCTCCTACACATTTGATAATGTTTATGTCATCAGCATATATCAATATTTTGCTCTCTCGAATACAAGCTCTTGCATCGTTAATTGCAAGTATAAATAATATATGACCTAAATGACTTTCTTAGGGTACTCCAGATTGGTCAACAAAAGGGTTGGATTTAGAACCTCAAAATTTTTCCGGATAAGTTCTACATGAGATATATTATTGAACCCAATTTATGAAACCTGAAGGGAATCCATATGCCTTAAGTTTAAAAATTGTGATGTTATCTGATAACTGATCAAAAGCTTTGAAAAAGTCAGTGTCTATACAATCGACTTCTTTTTTATTTTCCAAACTATGGGAACAATGATGCATAGAAGTTAAGAGATCTGTGACAGTGGATTGATTTTTTTCAAAACCATGCTGTTCTTTATAGATATTGTTTCGACAAAGGATGACCAATTTATCACAAATAATATGTTAAAATAGTTAAGGAATGCAAGATAGTTTTGAGAAAGGTCTATAATTAGAGATATCTCCTCGAACACCTTTTTTAAAAATGGGTGTAATTAATTTTTCCATTGAGTTGGGAATACTCCTTTCGCGAGGGAGCTTTTAAACATATACTTTAGGTATGGTAAAAGAGCAACTTTGCGATGCTTAGCGATTCAATCGGGCCCCACAGAATAGTCATAATTTGATAAAGTAACATAGTTAAGTAGAATCTCATCGTCAGTTGTAACGTTTCAGAAACTTAATTAAAGACAGTCATTGAGATAACTAAAATAATATTCGCTTAAGACTAGAGGGGTATCAATAAATGATTTACTGAAAATTGAGTTATTGTGCAATGTTATGATCTTGTGATATATGCAAGATATTTTTATTACTAACACACTTCCCGCAGACAGCACAAATTGCAGTTTTATCTCCTGCAAGATTAATTTTAAGGCGAATGTTCATGTTCAAAATGGGAGTAATCCCAGCTTCAAAATATTTATAGTGCTTGACAATTTCGATTCGCTCCCCTTGAAATGTCCATTTTTCGCTATCTATTTGACTTTATTAAATTAACTGTCAAGCCCCACGTTCTACAACAGGCATCTAGCCTTATTATCACAAACTGCAAGGTATCTACTGTACTTACTTATGTGGCTCTGCAGTACGTAATGAACCTGGGCCTCAACTTACATGCTTCTCCAATCAGCCCGGTCCTTACCTAACTGCCTCCAGTTGCGCATTCCAACTTGGTTGACGTCGGCTTCTACTAGTGCGCTCCACTTAAGGTGAGGTCTTCATCTATTGGGTCCGACGCCTGGCTGGGAATCGAAGACTCCGCGAGACGGAGTATTGGTGTCTGTTCGTTCTACATGTTTGTGCCATTTTTAACGTTCAAGCATGTCGTATGGTTATTGGTTGAATCTTCTTCTATATAGCCCGTCAACGCAAACGATACCGATGGTTTTTCGATGAACAAAACTACTAATGATTTCCTTATCCATTTTTTATACTATTTTGATAACAATTCGTATATACTATAAGCATGTTAGTTCCAACAAAACTGCAAGCCCAGTTTTTTCAAGAAAGCCCATATAACGGATTTTTGCATTTAGGACATATAAGGAAAATTGTGAATTTCAGCAAACTATTTTGCCCAATTAAATGAATTTATTTGGAATACTACTATTACCGTTTTCATGAATACCACATAAAAGGTTTTGGCCCCATTAACGTCTAAACGGAATTTTCAGTTTTGGCCAATAACGGAACATCATTATTATTCACATGGACAGCGATTACTTTCAATTACGGAATAAACGTTCATATAATCACATTTCGACATTATTTATATCATTGTAAGCATAATTAAGCGAAATAAATAAAGGTTGTCCGCCGGGAAGGTATACTACTTTGATTGTTTATAATTTTTGATGAAATCAAAGAGAATGGATCTTATACTGATAAATTTGTTATTTAATGTCGGCAATTATGGATTACAATATCAAGTCAATGTCCGCCTCTATTAGTCTCACAAATGCGAGACCTTTTGAGCATACTTTTCATTAGATTCTCACACATTTCACGCGGTATTTCATTAATTTCATCAGGATTATTTTGCTTAAGTTGGTCAAGCATTCCTGGTTTGTTTGCATAAACCTTGCATTTTAGATATCCCCACAAAAAGAAGTCCAGAGCAATAAAATCAGGCGACCGTAGAGGCCAATAAACATTTCTTGAAATAACTTGTTGTGTAATGAGGTCTCGCAGTAATTCCATTGGTAACCTATATATATATGAGATGTGGCACCATTTTGTTGATACTACATGTAAATTAAGCCCAAAGCATGCAGTTGTGGCGTTAAAAAGTTTTCAATCAATCATATCACAATATCGCTTTCCATTCACAGTTACCATTACGCCGTTTTTTTTTTCAAAGAAGAAAGGTCCAATGATTCTTTCTGGCAAATTGCACACCAGACTGTAACTTTTAATGGATACAAAGGTGACTGATGAATAATTTGAGGGTTTTCCATTGCCCAGAATTATTTATTCTGTTTATTCACATACCCATTCAAATGAAAATGTGCCTCGTCACTCATTTTGATTTTTTCATGAAAATCAGGGTTGTCATGGGCTAGCCGTAACATCCTATTGGCATATGTACGGCGGCGTAAATGGTCTTGTGGAAGAAGCTATTTTTGCAGCTAAATCTCAAATGGAAACAAATGCAAATCCTTGACCAAGCTCCTGAGCACGGCGTCGAATTGAGGTTGATGGATTTTTTTAACACTTCCATGAGCACCAGTAATATTTTCAGCCAATCTTGGAGTACATTGTGGTCCATGCTTGGACCTATCACCTCTTTCTTCGAAATCATTCACTACACGATAAATAGTGCGTTTTGTTTCTCCCAAAAATTTCACGTAACTTTCTCATAGTCACAGTAATCGATGATAGATTTTGAAAAAATGTTTTAACGATTAGATAGATAGGTATTTTTATTTCGTTTTAAGTTAACAAATAAAGCTTATTGCCGCACAATTTACATACAGAGATAAACGATTAAAACACGTTGGTTTATCGAATATTTTTCCATAATTAATTTGCCACGTGTCTACTTCAGGACTATCAAATTTGAACTGTCAAGACTTATGTTTACCAAAATGGCGGCCAAACAAAGTAGTATACCTTCCCCACGGACACCCTGTATTGTTATGTGTTTTGGCAATCGTGCACCCACCACTCGTTTTAACAAGTTTTTAGTAAACAGGAATAAAATAAAATTCAAGAAAATCAAACAGCGTTTTTTTTTAAATGTAATAACCACTCCAATGTCAACCAATTAATTTTTTTTTAGCACTTCCTGTAAAAGAAGGTTACTAGCTCCTCAATTCGCAGTCATTATTATCTCTCTGCTAAAATGTTAATTTAATACTGTAGAAGGAAACAGTTTCATTTCAGAATGGGCATCCTTAACCTCAGTCACAATTCTCGATGAAACATCGATATCAATCAACGTACATTGATTGATGATTTAAAAAAAAAAACACGTACCTATCAACCCAACCAAAAACTGCCAAAGAGAAGTCCAACTGTGACCTTATTGAGAAACACTGACCTTGAACATGGGTCTGCCTCTATGCACATTTAATGTACTTTATACGCACACATTTATGGTACTTTCATTGTTTGAATTTATGTGTTAAATGTTTTCAACTTTTTTTTTCTGAAAAGACATCTCAACAGGTCACCAATCTCGTTCCCTGCTTGGATCTCAATTACAACAAAGGCCGCAGCAGCAAATGAAGCAATATCTGTGTTTGAGTCACAATTCTTCGTAAAACTCTTAGGTTCCTCGTTTCACTGCACTGCATGAACTTTCTCCTGCGCACCCAACTAAGATACCATCCTCTTGGAAGTATCTTAATTTTTCTCTACTCTTTCAATAAATTTAAAAGCAAAATTCTTACCCACATTTTGAAAAAGATCCGAATTGGTAAACCAATAACAAAGATCAGGTAAAAATCATTTGAAAAGAAGATAACCTAGCGGGTTGTCACACTTTTATATAGTATAATAGGTATACCTACACATACTCATGAATAGTTCTTTCTTTCTAGAATTTCCTTTTTTTTCATTATTGTGTCGAGTCCCCCTACGTACTTGTCATACTGTGTCTTGAAATGAAAATAAAAAGTGCAATAAATAAATGAAAATAATATGTATGGTGCAGAATAGATAGATACTTTTAAAGATACCGCACTCACTAGCGTGATAATGAAAAGGTCAAACATGAGAAATTTCAGAAAACAATAAATACCTTGTGACATTAACCTCCAGTAGCTCTATAGTACCGACACTATTAATAGAGACGTTAACGCTAAACAGCGGGGGATCATCCTTTTTTAAATTTGCGTTAAATGGCTCAATCAACATCGTTTCACACGAAACTGAGAAAATGACAACCCGAAACACGGCTGAAACACTTAATATAGAGTCATAAGACAATATCATCATGAATTTTTGTGTTTATGGGTATGTCATTTTTTTGTAAAAAAAATGTTAATTGTTATTTGATTCGTTTTTAAAAACTTTTTTTTTCATTTTCAATAATCTGCAAAATGGATTAATATTATTGAAATATAAAACTTTATTTTACAGGCTTGAGGGCATACATAAACTTAAGTTTTCGTTTCCTCTTCCTACCGACATTCTTGGTTAAATTGTATTAAAAAACATATGAGAAGGCTACAATCCACTGTGTGGATCGTCTTATACCCTATCCCATCCCATCCTTAAAACAAATACCCTCAAAATGTCGGCTTTTTGGCGATGAAATATAGAAAATGTCATCGTCAGAACATATTGTTCGGAAAGTTTATCAATCTCATTTATGGTTCCACAAAAAAACATCGTTTTTCGCCTGGTTATGCTATGAGGTAGTGTATAGAAATGTTTTTTGTATAAAAACGCCTCCAAAGAGTGGGCGCGGGTTAAAATGATTTAAGGCCCAAAAACCGGTGACGCACGGACGGACGTACAGAGGCTAAATCGACTCAGTTATCGATTCTGAGTCGATCCATATACCTTTAGGTATACCTAGCTCAATTATTTCACTATGTTTCCTCACGGTTTCCTCACCTCGATATCCAAAAGGGGACATGGCGGTCTCCAGATCAACGAACGGTCAATCAAATTGGTCACATAGCGATAGACAACCGCTACGCATCCAGTATTTTGGATGGCCGAACATTCCGAGGAGCTAACATCGACTCGGAACACTACCTTGTTGCAGCCAAGGTTAGAATGCGGATATCCACTACGCCACAACAATCCAGACCGCCAAGACCTTCGCGCAACGCGTATCCCTAAACCTCTCTATTAACACCATACCACCAGCATCGAATGTCGAAGAACTATGGCAACTATGCCAACAAGCCATTAGATCAGCCGCAACTGATGTGCTAGGTTTCTCGTGCCCACCAGCAAGAAACCCTTCTTCTTGGTAAGTAACATCCACCCAACAAACTCCGTTTGTGTAGGATGACGATGGAGAATTCTTGCTGCTCCATCAGGGTCGGAAACGACCTCACTGACACATTCGATACCAAAAAAGGATTTAGGCAAGGCGATGCGCTGTCATGTGACTTCTTCAATCTGATTCTTGAGATGGTTGTGCAAAACTCACGAGCCAACAGCAGAGGCACAATTTTCCAAAAATCTGTACAACTACTAGCATAGGCCGACGATATTGATATCGATATTGATGTCATAGCCACGTTTGCTAGTATAGAGAACGAAGCGGCAAAAATGGGTTTAGCAGTAAATGAGGGCAAGACGCAATATATGCTGTCAACACGAAAGGACACACAACATTGACGAATTGGACAGAACGGGACTTTATCTATCTCGGTTCCGCTATTAATTCTGACAACAACATCTCGTCAGAAATTAAACAGCCAACCGCTGTTTCTTCGGGTTAAGAAGGCAATTCAATAGTAAAGCCCTCACTCGAACTACTAAGGAGATCTTATATAAGACCCTGATCATCCCAGTCCTGCTCTACGGCGCTGAAGCATGGACCGTCTCAAAAGCGAATGAAGAAATCCTTGGTCGATTTGAGAAAAAAATTCTTCGAAAAATCTTTGGTCCCGTTTGCGTTCACGGGCTATGGAGACGAAGATTCAACCAAGAACTCTACGAGCTGTACAGCGACATGCACCTGGTCAAAAAACTCCGCATTGCACGTGTAAGATGGCTAGGACATGTAGAACGAATGGACACCAATACTCCGGCTCGCAGAGTCTTCGATTCCCAGCCAGACGTCGCAGTAGAGGAAGACCTCGCCTTAAGTGGCTCGCACAAGTAGAAACCAACTTGGAGTGCACAACTGGAGGCATTTAGCTAAGGACCGGGCTAATTGGAGAGGCATGTTGGTTGAGCCCCAGGTTCATTCCGGACTGTAGAAAAAAACACAGAAAATTCAAATTTAATGGAGAATGTTTATTTTCATTTGAAAGAACATTCTTTGGCATTTATTTTTTGAAGATTATGTCTATCAAATGTTGGCCGTTGCTACGTCGCAGATGGTCCATTCGTTGAGTCCAATTTTCGATCACTCGTTCGAGCATTTCGACTGGTAACTGGCGAATGACACGCGTGATGTTTTCCTCCAAGGCCTGAATCGAAGCGGGTTTGTCGGCATAAACCTTACATATCCCCACAGGAAAAAGTCTAACGGTGTGATATCACACGATCTTGGTGGCCAATCGACCGGCCCAAAACGTGAAATTTTGTGCTCACCGAAATGTTCTCTCAATAAGTCCATTGATTGATGCGATGTGTGGGAAGTGGCGCCGTCTTGCTGAAACCAATTGTCGCCGAGATCACGAGCTTCAATTTCAGGCATCAAATAGTCGGTTATCATGGCACGATAACGGTCGCCATTGACGGTTACGTTCGCACCGGCATATTTTTTAAAGAAATATGGACCGATGATTCCACCGGCCCACAAACCACACCAAACCGTTGTTTTTTCTGGATGAAGTGGCAGTTCTTCAATCTCTTCAGGTTGCTCTTCGTCCCAAACGCGGCAATTTTGTTTGTTTACATACCCATTGAGCCAGAAATGGGCCTCATCGCTAAACAAAATTTGCCTCGAAAACGTCGGATCTTCTTGGAACTTTTCAAGAGCCCATAGAGCGAAGCGATGTCGCTTGGGAAGGTCGAGCGGCTTCAGTTGTTGCACAAGCTGTATTTTGTACGCTTTCAATTCAAGATCTTGACGTAAAATGCGCCAAGTCGTTCCATACGTCAGTCCGAGTTGCTGCGAACGGCGCCGAATCGACTCTCTACGGTCTTCGTGTACACTCTCAGCTACGGCCGCTATATTTTCTTCACAGCGTGCTGGACGTGGTCTATTCGGTCGAATATTATCCAATAATGAATGCTGGGTCTCAAAATGGGTGATGGTATTGCAAATAGTACGCTCATTAGGCCCTTAAATGTGGGTTTTATGGCAAAGAAATATTAAAATTTAAATTGTCGCAACATATTTTTCAGACAGTTTAGCAAAATCTTGTATTGTTCAGACAGTTTAGCAAAATCTTGTAGGGTTCGACCAAAAACAAAAGTTTTTTCCTGCATATGGTATGGCGTATATAGGGTATTCAAATGGGTTTTGTATGAAAACGCCTCCAAAAAGAGGGCGTGGGTTGAAATGATATAAGGTAGAAATTTTTATATTACCAAAACCAATTAATTTGCATCCACTTTTTTTTTAAATGTTTAAAATTTTGCCAGAAAGGTTTTACTGAAAATGCCCCTAAAAAGTGGCCGTGGCAAAAAACTTTGTATAGGAGAAATATAGACTTCACGATTGTCTAGATATGTTGTTCAGACACTTTTTCAAAAAAATTTTAACGGTTAGGCATAAACTTAGGTTTTTCTAAAAAGGGGCGTGGCAGTGGGCATATTTGAAAATTTCAACACTTGTTCGAACAGCACGTACAAGGATCACAGATACAATATTTCATTATCCCAGCTCAAAATTTAAGGCCCAAAAACCGATTACCTACGGACAGGCGGACAGACAGACATGGCTAAATCAACTCAGGCAATAGATTCTGAGTCGATCCATATACTTTAAGCTATATCTAGCTAAATTTTTTCACTATGTTACAAACTATGTATCAAAACTAATGTACCCCTACGGAATAGGGTATAATAACATATGAAAACGCCACAGTCCGCTGTGCGAATCGTTTAATACTCCATCGCATCCTTACAATTACTTTCCCAACAAATTGCGTGTTTCTAATATAATTATGGGGATATGATATAGAAAATGACAAGGACACAACATCTTGTCAGGGAGTTTCTTAAGAAATTTCATGGTTGGACAAGACACGGCGACTTTCTTTACGATAGGGTATAAAAATCTTCCTTTTTTTCGCTAGGAAAATCCCTGTGGCTTAAATGATCTAAGGACGAAATAAACACTGTAATAATAACAAGTGTTTTCATTGAAACTTTAATCGAATTTACTTAAAATTTGCCCAACAATTTTCTTTTTATACTCTATCCCATTGGGGTATATTCATGATAATACATAATTTGTAACATAGAAGATCATTTATTTATTAGAAATATACCAGGTTGCATTGACAATCGTCCGAAGTATTTTTGATTGTAGTCGTTGTAGAGTGTCAATATTGGATTTAGCAGCTGTTCCCCATATTTCGATGCCATATGTCCATATTGGTTTTATAATGCTTTTGTATGTTAATAGTTTGTTTTGTAAAGAGATCTTAGAGGCTTTTCCTAGAAGCCAGTATAGTTGTCAAAATATGTTTTTTAATTTGGTTTCGTTGTTGGTTTCCATGTTAGTTTGTTGTCTATTATTATGCCTAGATATTTCGCTGAGTTTTCAAGAATAATTTCGTTGTTGTTTATTTTGATGTCTTGTGGAACGAAATTCCTTTTTGTCGTGTATATAACTTGAACTGTTTTGCCTTCATTAATTTCTATACCCCACTTGTCGAACCAGTCCATTGCTTTGTCCAACGTTTTTTTGTTTGCTTTGTAGCAGCTTGTAAACAAGAGTGTAAGGAAAGGATCACTGTGTCGTCTGCGAAAGTTGCTAACATAGAGTCCTGTGTAAGTGGCTTTGGTATGTCAGCAGTAAAGAGTAAGTACAGGATAGGACCTAGTGCACTACCCTGCGGAATCCTTGCGTCGATTTAACGTAAGTTTGAATGCTCGTCATTAAATTGCACGTAGAAATATTTATTTTTCAAGTAACTTTTGATGAGTTGGTGATAGTCCGGAAGCATTGTCTTGAGTTTGTATAATAGTCGACGTCTAAGTAAACTGCTACGCATTTTTTTGCTCGTTTAGAATTTTGTTTGTCACTCGATGCAATTGTTGGATTTTAGAGTGGTTTTGTCGAAATCCAAATTGGTAGTCCGGAATAAAGTGTTTCTGTTTAAGTGTAATGGTAATGCGGTCAAGAAGGAGTTTTTCGAATATTTTTGAAACAATTGGTAGAAGACTTATTGGCCTATACGATGATGGTCTTGTAGTGTCTTTGCCTGGTTTCGGGATTGCTATTATTTTGGAAACTTTCCATACTTTTGGGTAGAAGTCAAGTCTAAGGATAGCATTGAAGATGTTTCTTATGTAAATAAGCGCACTATCCGATAGTTCTTGTATTATTTCTGCTGTTATTACGCCATACCCTGGTGATTTTTTGCATTTTAAGTTGTTTTTTATGTAGTTATTTTTTTCGTTTGTTCGTATTTTATTTATTGGCGTATTCCTGGATGTGGCGATACTTGTATTTGAGAGTAATCTATTTCACCCGTTTAAGACATTCGTGAAAGTTGTTTCAAAGAATTCTTCTATTGTTATCGCATTTTCGGTGGTTGGTGGTTAATTCCTTTGTTTAGCTACCACAGCGAATAGTTTTTTGCTCGAGTTGCTGTGGGGTTTGTCAAAAACGAGTTTACATGTTGGTCGTTATTAACTTTAGGGAGATCTTTGAGTTCCCTGGTCGATTTGTTGTAGTTTGCATTGTCCAATGATGATCTGTTACGTTGCCAAATTTTTCGTAGTTTTCGTTTTTCTTTGATTTTTTGTCTTATAGCATTTTTTGTAGAAGTTGTTATGCTTATTGGCTTCAATTCAGGCGTTGTCCTGTTTGCTGCTAGGTTTATTGTGTTATTTAAGTGTATTTTCAATGTCTTGGTGTGTCTTAAGGGGAATCCTTGAGTCAATTTCTAAACAATTACTCTTCAAAAAGCGTCCGAGTCAGTTTTATGATTGGTCAGGGATGGGTTGGAGCATCGTACTTTTGTAGTAGTCAGGTATTTAACTACAATACGAGAATGGGCAGATGAGAGTTCAAGACAGGAGCTTATGCTGAATTGTGCATGATAAATGTTCTTTGTAATAAAAAAGTCAATGAGGACCGGTTTTTTTATATCACTTGGCCAGTAAGTGGGCTCACCAGTGCTTATGAATTTCGATTAATTTTTCTCAACGCTTCTTTAAGATTTTGTCCTTTTTTGTTGGTAAGTCTTGACCCCAAGTCTGTATGTTTCGCGTTAAAGTCAGTTCCCGCAATAAAGCGCGGGCCCAATGTTTGAATGTAGTCAGAATATTGTTGTGTGCTCATGTAAGCTTTGATTTACAATACAGAGCAGATAGTATGAGCGGTCCGCATGTATTATCTATTTGAATTGTCGTTGCTTGTATGTGGTCCTTTGCATATTGTTGAAGAACATTGTATTTAATGTCTTATCTAATTATTATTGCTGATCCTCCACGGGCTCGTCCGCTGGGATGATTATTATGATTTCTTAAGTATTTAGGTATTTTTATAAAGCTTTTATTTGAGAAGTGCGTTTCTGCAATTATTAGTATGTCAACAGAGTTGTCAATTATAAATTGTTTTAGTTCCGAGGCATGTTGGTTAAGTCCGTTCGCATTGAATACGACTATTTTCAATTCAATATTATTGTCCATTTATTTTAGTAATAAGTAAAGTTAGTATTTTCACCATGTTAGATATTTGTGCTATAAGCTGCTTAATCACGCTTTTTAATTCTGATAAATCTTCTATCGGTTTGTTTTCATTTAGTGGTCTCTGAGCGTTGTGTATTTTGTCATGTCTCATGTCATCCGTGAATGGTGCCTTAGAGTTATTTCTATTGAGGAGATGGTTCTGGTTCTGTGTTTCGGTTGATGATGTAGGTAGTTGGGATGTTTCATTGCGTACGGCTTCTGCGAATGATGCTTATTTCTTACCTCCAAGTGGTAACCATTGGGTACTGGCCTCATCCAACCGGATTTGACTTGATAAACGATAAGCGCGAGTGTTGATAACACGACGAAAAACAGCAACACTATAAACAGCCAGGTCAGAATGGCGCGGAATGAATACCCGGCCTGCTGTCCCAGGCGAACCTAGACAAGCTGCTTCTACATATTCGTACAACAGGTTGTCTAGGAATTTCAAGGGTTAGTCAGGCCCATTGAACAGAGCTGGTGGCGGATGCTATTAACTCTGACAACAACATCTCTCGAAGATTTAACCAAGAACTATACGAGCTGTGCAGCGACATGCTCCTGGTCAAAAGACTCTGCATTGTTGCTGTACAGCGTGTATAGTTCTTGGTAGAATCTTCGTCTCCATAGCCCGTCAACGTAAACGGGACCGAAGATTTTTCGAAGGATTTTGATCTCAAATCGACCAAGGATTTCTTCATCCGCTTTTGAGACGGTCCATGCTTCAGCGCTGTAGAGCAGGGTTGGGATGATCTGGGTCTTATATAAGATCTCCTTAGTAGTTTGAGTGAGGGCTTGACTACTGAATTGCCTTCTTAGCCCGAAGAAACAGCGGTTGGCAAGAGTAATTCCTCGTTTAATTTCTGACGAGATGATTTTGTCAGAGTTAATAGCTTTAATAGATAAAGTCCCATAATACCTCAAAGTTATATCAGTCAACGGTGACGTTCTGTCTAATTCGTCAATGTTGTGTGTATTTTCGTGTTGACAGCATATACTTCGTCTTGCCCTCATTTACTGCTGAACCCATTTTTGCCGCTTTCTTCTCTATACTAGCTAACGTGGCTATGACATCACGATGGGTCTTACCAATGATGTCAATATGCTGGTAATTGTACAGATTTTTGGGAAATTGTGCCTCGGGTATTGGCTCGTGAGTTTTGCACAATCCTCTCAAGAATCAGATTGAAGAAGTCACATGACAGCGAATCGGCTTGCCTTTTTTGGTATCGAATGTGTCAGTGAGGTCGTTTCCGACCCTGATGGAGCCGCGAGATTTCTCCACCGTCATCGTATACAAACGGCGATATACCAAAACTAGACATGGCTTTGTATAGTTTGTCTCTATAAATGCTGTCGTATGCGGCTTTGAAATCGATGAATAGGTGGTGGGTATCGATTTGGACTTCTTGGTGTTTTTCCAGGATCTGCCGAAGTGTGAAGATTTGATCGGTTGTGGACGTTCCTGGCCTACAACCACACTGGTAAGGGCCGATCAGGCTGCTGGTGAACGGTTTCAGGCATTGACATATTACGGCAGATAGAATTTTGTAGTATATGTTGAGGAGACTTATGCTTCTGTTGCTGGCGCAGTTAAGAGGGTCTCCTTTTTTGTGAATCGGGCAAACGATGCTGAGGTTTCATTCCTCAGGCATACTTTCTTCCGACCAGATGCGGCTTATGAGTTGGTGGATGTTACTTACCAAGTCATCTCCGCCGGCTTTATAAAGCTCGGCGGGAAGGCCGTCATTTCCGGCAGCCTTATTAAGCTTAGATAGTTTAGATATTGCTATCCTCACTTCACTCAGTTTGGGTGGTTGGCAGCTTTCGCTGTCGTTGCCAATATTGAATGGTTCGTTCTGCCTGACAGCGGAATGTTGTTCGTCATCGCCGTTTAACAGTCTGCAGAAGTGGTTCTTCCATATCCTCAGCATAGACTGTGTCTCAACTACGATATTTTCTTGTTCATCTCGACAGGATTCTCTTCTAGCCTTGTATCCTTGGCTTTGACGTTTTACACTTTGGTAAAACTTGCGAACATCTTTCCTGGAGTGTAACCTCTCTATATCCTCGATCGCGCGTTTTTCTTGCTCTTTTTTCTTCTTTCTAAAAAGCCGGTGGTCTTCCCTTCTTCTCTGCCTATAGAGCTCAACGGCAGCTCTCATCTTCACCTGCAGCTTAGCCTTGTAGGCCTCGTTCTTGGCTGCGAGCATCTGTCGGCATTCCTCATCAAACCAGGGGTTTTGCCTAAGTCCGTTACCAGACGTGTTGTCGTGTAGGCTATGTTTTCCGACAATATTACTAAAGATGTTTTCTCTTGCTACCTTTGCGTTAAAATCTCCCAACACGATTTTAACATCGTACTTCGGTAGTCGCTCATAGGTTTTATCAAGGAGCTAATAGAAGCACTCCTTAGCTATATAATCTTTTTCCTCCGTTGGGGCGTAAGCGCATATAAGGCTAATATTGGCGAATTTGGCCTTGATACGGATCGTTACAATGCGTTCGGTAATGTCATGGAAACATAAGACTTCATGCCTAAGTCTGGCACTTATAACAAATCCGCATCCGAATAGTCGCTGTTTCTGCTCACTATAACACGGTCCGTAGTAGATGTCACAGTTTTTCATCCTCTTTTTTCCCCGCCCACCTCATCGTATTTCCTGGATGGCAGTAATGTCTGCTTTGTAGCAGTTTAGGGCTTCCCCTAGTTGTTCGCTTGCACCTCTCCTGTTTAATGTTCTCACATTCCAGGTGCAGATACGAACGTCGTTGTCTTTTTTTCGTTTAGCGGTGTCGTCAACATTAAAATCAGTCCTTTCCGAAGCTATTGGTTGCTTCGTAACCGTTAGATTTTTCCATGATTGGGTAGTTAACCCAAAGCACAACACCCAACCTGGAGGGCCAGTTCCAATTTATTAGATACCCCTAGGACACGGTGCCATCAGTATCCACTAAGGGATTGAGCCCTGCCGCTGGCCTTTCGGTTCATCCGCCACCAGCTCTGTTCAAGGGGCCTGAATAACCCTTGAAATTCCTAGACAACCTGTTGCCCGAATATGTCGAAGCAGCTTGTTGTGCCATTCTGACCTTGCTGTTTATAATGTTGCTGTTTTTCGTCGTGTTATCGACACTCGCGCTTATCGTTTAGCAAGTGAAATCCGGTTGGATGAGACCAGTACCCGATGGTTACCACTTGGAAGTAAAAAATAAGCACTTGATGTATAGTCAGAGTTACAAAACTCTGCATTACCAAGTTAAAGCCAGTCAGAGTCTACCCTCGTTCTACAACACCCAACCATCTAAAATACTAGTATGGTTCGACCAAAAACTAAGTTTTTCTCCTGGTATGGCGTATATAGGATATTCAAATGGTTTTTGTATGAAAACGCGTCCAAAAAGTGGGCGTGGGTGAAAATAATATATGGGAGAACTGTTTATATTACCAAAACCAATTATACCGATTCTGAGTCGATCCATATACTTTGAGGTATACCTAGCTCTCTATGTTACAAACTATGTATCATAACTAATATACCCCTATTGGATAGGGTATAAAAAGACTTGTCAAGTTTTCTCAAAATTAAACGTTCAATGTTTACTGTTCACTGTTTACAAAGGAATAAACCAGTTTTGAATAAATCGAAGCTTTCACTATTGAATCCATGTATTGACGATCATGGATTGGTGGAAGGCTCGACAACTCAAACGTTCGCTTCGAACAAATGCATCCATTAATTTTGAATAAGTATCACCGTTTGTCTAAGTTAATAGTTCGTGATTGTCACCCTACACATATGCAAGCTGGTATTCGTCACATTTTTGTGTGCCAACCAGCAGCTCCTAGAATGGTCCAATTTGCTGTATTCTTCAGACTTCAACGCAGAGGTATCAGATGCCCTTACCACTAAAGATATCAGTTGTCGGTTTTCTCCTCCTCATGCTCCTCACTTCGGTGGCATTTGGGAAGCAGGCATCAAGACCGTGAAGTAATACGTCGGTTACTTACGAAGAGTTATCTACAGTTTTTTGTCAAATCGAAGCTTGCACCAACTCTATACCATCGTTTACTCTCTTCTAAGGAGACACATACCCTCTTACGCTAGCTCACTTTTTGATAATGCGGCCAATACTGATCGTTCCAGACCTCAACGCGTTGGATGCCAATGTTTCAAAGTTAAGGCGTTGGCGAAGATGGTTACAGGATTATCTATCTCAACTTCGTAAGCGTCCAAAATGACTCTAGAAGTGCAAGATGTGCTGATGACGTGGTATTAGTGAAGGGCGAGCATAGGCCACCCTGTCATTGAATCATCGGACGTGTTATAGAAACGCACCCAGGCCAAGATGGTTTGGTTCGAGTTGTAACGATTGCTACAGCGAATGGACAGCCTAAACGCCCAGTTTGCAAATTATGCCCATTATTTGTAGATGAGTGTTGAGTGTATCATTCAACGGCGGGATAATGTTGGCACAACAACTAAATTTCGCATCACTGTTCGTTTTTGCTATGTTGTTGTGTTTTTAACATTTATCGGTGTCCTGCTATTCATATTGAAATATCCTGTTTTTCGCTTTTTTCGTCTTTATTTCCTGCGTAAGAATGTTTAATAAAAATGTTTCTCTTTGTTAAAATTGTATTGCGAATAATAACGCATAACAGTAGGGCTTTGTGGAAAAAAAGACATCTGCATCATAATATAATGATTAAACAAAACATTTCCCTATGAGTTTGCTCTAACCCTCAATGCACAATAAATAGTGAATAATTTTCTATGGTAATTTTTAAGTTGTTACCTTCATAGATATTGCGTTGAGTCTTCTGTAATTTTTCTTGGAAAATAGACAAAATAGATTTTAAGTTTTCTATAATTTCTATGCAAGGTTCATGTTGTGTTTATCTCCTTATCAAAATCGCTAAACCTCCACCCCGACAATTTGTTCTATCTTAACGATAGCAATCAATATCGGAGTTACATTGAATATGGAAAAGCCTTATTCGGGTGATAACTATTTTAGTGTTATTTTTTTTTTGGCAACAAATGTTTATGGTCGGCTATATGTGAAATACCTTAAACCTTAAAGAACAATGGCGCTGATGCCAGCAAGCCATTAGATCAGCCGCAACTGATGTGCTGGGTTTCTTGCGCGCAACAGAAAAAAACCCCTGGTTTTTAAGGAATGCCAACAGATGCTCGCAGCCAAGAAAAGAACGAAGCCTATAAGGCTATGAAGAGAAGACGAGAGCTGCATTTGAGCTGTATAGGCAAAGTAGAAGGGGAGAACACCGGATTTTCAGAAAGAAGAAAAAGGAGCAAGAAAATTGCGTGATCGAGCATATAGAGAGGTGCCACTCCAGGAACGATATTCGCAAGTTTTATCAAAGTACAAAACGTCAAAGCCAAGGATAGATGGCTCGAACAGAGTCCTGTCGAGGTGATCAAGAATATATCGTAGTTCAGCCACAGTCGATGTTGAGGATATGGAAGAACAACTTCTGCAGACTGTAAAACGACGATGACCACACTGTCAGGCAGAACGAACCATTCAATATTGGCAACGACAGCGAAATTTCCAACCACCTAGCCTGAGTAAAGTGAGCATAGCTATATTTAACCTCAAGCTTAATAAGGCTGCCAGAAATGACGGCCTTTCCACTGAGCTTTATAAAGTCGGCGGAGATGACCTCGTAAGTAACATCCACCCACTCATAAGCCAAATCTGGTCGGATGAAAATATGCCCAAAGAATGGAACTTCAGCATCGTTTTCCCTACACATGAAAAGGGTGGGCTTCTAAACTGCGCCAACTAAAGAGGTATAAGTCTACTCAACATCGCCTACAAGATCCTATCTGCCGTAATATATGAATTTTGTCTATCTTAACTCTGCTGACTAAACTCTCTGACAACGACATATCGACAGAAATTAAACGAAGAATTACTCTTGCGAACCGCTTTTTTGGTTTAAAAAGGTAATTCAGTAGTCAAGCCCTCACTCGAACTACTTTGGAGACTTTGATCATCCCAGTCCTGCTTTACAGCGCTTAAGCATGGACCGTCCAAAAGTTGAATAAGAAATCTTCGAAAAATCTTCGTTTCCGTTTGCGTTGACGGGCTATGGGACGAATATTTAACCAAGAACTATACGAGCTGTACAGCGATATGCCCCTGGTCAAAAAACTTCGCATTGGCTCGGAGAGTCTTCGATTCCCAGCCAGATGCCGGACGCCTTAAGTGACGCGCAACATTAGAATCGACCATGGAGTGCGCAATTGGATGCAGTTAGCTAAGGACCGGGCTAATTGGAGAGGCATGTTGGTTGGGGCCCAGGTCCATTCCAGACTGTAGCGTCACTTAAATAAGTAAGAAAACGGTTGTAGTTAAAAAAGTGAAATAGCGACAAATATTTATTGGTATATAAATTCTTTTTTAAAAAAAAAATATTTAAATTCAAAAAAAGTTCAGTTACCCATTTTTTTTACTGACTCTCTCTTATACTAAATTGTTGGCAGCAGATCACAAAAATCACTTGTTAATGCAATACTCAACTCACAACTCACATTTTTAATTGATTTCTCATTTATTTTTCATATAAATATAGGGTTTGAACCACTGTGTAAAATACTGGCTGCAGCAGGTGAGTGCGGGAAAACACATATATTCACACTAAGGAACACGTACCATTCCGAAGACGGTAGCGCAGTAATGTACATAATGGAGACAACAGTTAGGATGGACAAAGTTTTTTTTTTCTCAAATC
This sequence comes from Rhingia rostrata, assembly GCA_949824845.1. Lineage (NCBI taxonomy): Eukaryota > Metazoa > Arthropoda > Insecta > Diptera > Syrphidae > Rhingia > Rhingia rostrata. Next base: position 25,645,083 of record OX463759.1, on the reverse strand, counting down.
TCAAAAGACACAATGCGCATCCTTTTTTGTATTTGTATTGCAACTAAGTATGCGACTTATCTAGCAATTTTTATATCAGGAGTAATGAATGTTTTGCATGTAACCTTCCTGTGAGAGTTCCTGCTTTTTCCGCAATTTATAGCGCGGTTGTTATTATCTAAGGGATTAGCTCTTTGAAGTCGCCGCAATAAATTTGTTTCGTCAAGAATTTGTAGGACCGTTGTGTTAACGTGTCCTAATAAACGTTTTTAATGTTTTCGTGCAAAATTTGACTTAAATTTTAATTTTGCATCGAATGTCATTCCAAGATATTTCGCTTCATTTGCAAAAGGGACTCGAACCGTATTGAGAACAACTAGCAAATTGTTTGCCCGCTTATACGAAAAATCTACATGAATCGATTTGCTCTCGTTAAGTGCAATCCGCCAAGATTTTGTCCATTCAATAACCTCGTTAAGGGCGTTTTGTAAAATCATATTTGTTTCCTCTATTCTTGTGCCAACTGCTAGTATAGCTGTATTGTCAGCAAACATTTGTATTGTTTGTTTGTGGGATATCACGTGTAAATAGGAGGTACAAGGGTGGTCCAAGGTCGCTTTTTTGGGGTACTCCTGCCAATACTTCTTTGAACTCCGAATATTCGTTTCCAAGTTTCACACGGAAGAGTCTATGCTCAAGATACGACACGAGGATTTTAAATAATTTTAAAGGCAGAACTTGTCTTGGCTTGCATTAAAGGCCTCAATGCCAAACTTTGTCAAAAGCTTGCGACACGTCAAGAAATACGGCTGAGCAAATTTTGTTTTCTTCGAAAGCTTTCTCAATTACTTCCGTAATTCGATGAACTTGGTCCACAGTCGAATGTTTACTTCTAAACCCAAGTTGATGGTCAGGTAAAAGGCGTTTCTGATCAATAGTAATATCCTTTCAAAAACTTTTGAAATTATTGAAGAAGTGAAATAGGTCTGTAAGTTTTTTTTTCATTCGATGATTTTCCTGGTTTGAGAACCATAGTCACTTCCGCAACTTTCCACTGTCTTGGTATGTATTCTAATCTGATTGCTGCATTTACAATGTAGAGGAGTTATACCCCGGAGATTTTTTACGCTTTAGTTTCTGTATTTCCCGTTTAAAATCGGCAATACTTGCATATCTACCTAGATAAAAATTAATGTTTTCTGGACTATCAAATAGTTTAAATGTTTCCTCGAGATGTGCGGCAAAAACGTCTGCATTTTCTTATCGCTTTTTGCCCAAACGTCTTGGGTTACACTAATTGGTGGCACAGCGTTTTTTGGCCGTTTATTAACTTTAACTGCTTTCCAAAGTGAATAATTCGATTCTTTTCGACCGGTTAGGCTTCGAAGATAAGTTTCTACTGCATGGTTTTTAAAGTTTTTAATCGAATTTGATAGCATGTTACTCAACCGATTGAGATATGTTTTATATTGCGGGGCACGAGTTTGAGATATGTTTTATCTTGCGGGGCACGAGTTTGGTGCCATCTTTTTTCGAGCTTTTCTTTTTTGTCTACCCAAATCTAATTTCCCATGTGTACTTGATATAACTATAGCTCTCTATTTTGCGTTGTTGAGGAGTATTATTCCATGCTGTTTTTTGTAACGGTATCCATAAAGGAGTCAACCGCGACTTCGAGTTCTAATAGGGATCTAAGCGATACACCCAGTCGAATATTATTTTCAATGTCGTGTTCGTAGCCTTCCCAGGCGGTCTTTCGTTTGTTTGTTTGGGCGGGTTTTCATTTCTAATTATCGAAGCATTCCTCAACTTTTATTCGATTGGACGGCATAACTTTTACGATGAAAAAATCGATCAAATCCGGTATTTTTGTATCATCAATTGGTCAGTAAGTTTGTTTTGCGGTAGAATAAATTTCAGTATTGTACTTTCTACCAACATCGTAAAGCATCCTACCTTTCTGTGATATGTATCTAGACCTCCAAAATTAATTTTTTGCATTGAAGTTCCCTCCGATGACAAAACGCTTTCCAAGGGAAGTAAGCAAGTTTTCAAATTTAATTTTCTCAACATTGCATCGTGGTGGGCAGTATATAGAAGATATCTTCAGAAAGAATGTTCGATACACTCGTGTGTATATAGTGATGCTGCAACTCTAGTTTTGTTTGATGGATGAAGAGCATGACAATAAAATAACCTTTAACCTATAAGTGAGAATTACTCTTTGCGTGAGTTTCGGATCTTAAACAGACGTCGATATCTTTTTCCTGCATAAACAATTCAAGTTCTCCAAGTTTCTGCCAAAGGCCATTGGCATTCCACGTAAGAATGTAAAGGAATCTTTTCACGTTGAAGGTAGATGTTGCGAATGCTATTTTCAAGCTTTACTAGCCTGTTGAAAATAAGTTTATTAGTTTCGCTTTGTTCCTCAAGTTTTGAAAAATAATCGAAAAACGTTGGAAACGGAGTCTGCTGAAATATTTTTATCAGGTACTGTAGCTTGGGCATAAGTTTGTACATTTGGTTTTGGATGTTAAAGATTCGATCGTATTTCTCTTGGCCGAGGTATTTGTTTAATTTTTTGTTTTTCGATTTGTTGCCTGCTTTGGCTTTGAGATAACTTTAGGCGAAATTTTAGGCTTTTTTTTAGTTAAATTTAATTTCTGTGAAATTTTATAAGTGAATTTCATCCGTCGTTTTTGCAACTCTTAAGCTACTTCACGCCGCGGTAACTTGCGGGATAATCGCCTTTACAATTAATGCAAATAGCAGAAGTTTTCTTATCTGACCTGCAGACCACCGTCAGATGATTTCCGGCACTTTTTACACACTGTTCTTTCTGACAATAGGTTTGCATATGATTATATCCTGGCAGCGCTTGCACTGAGGAACTACTTTTGAATCCTTACGCATGGGTTTTTTCAGATTTTTATTTTTATCGAAAGTGAGTATAAATAAAGGCAGAGCGCGTTTTAGTCAATTTTCTTCTCCCCTTTTTTTGCTGTTTGTTTCGCTTGGTAATGTTAACGGCATATATTACTTTATGTATCTGTTTTTCAGATCTCTAACTATGTCATCCTTTAAGCACGATGCATACAGCCCTCTGGCTACAATGCGTAAAGGCCTTTCAGATTTATTCTCAAACGAATACCATTCAATTCTATCGGTATTTAGCTTTCGAGATAATAGACGGTAACTTTCTGGATCTTTTACGCAGACTTTCCATGAATTTTTGTTAGTGAAGTTACTTGGTAGTCTGATAATGGTAATGATTTCAGCAAGGTATGCAACTTGTTATAGTCGTCTATACCGAACACATTAATTGGCGGTGGGGGCCGTTGTTTTAGCTGTTTGGCTTTATTGATTCAGGTGAGGATATAGCTTTCCTTTTTTTTCACCGGTCTTTTCTTAAGAATCCAATCGGTTTCGTGACTGAGTTCTTCTTCGTCGGTATGGTATTCTAAAATAACCGTGCAGTTTGCACTAGGTTTTGAACTCTTTAGGGTAATATTTTCATCCTTAAGGTGGAGAATTTCTTCCCGAAGCTCTTCGCAGAGCAGTTCGACTTTTCTTAGCCTAGTTCGAAGAACATCGTTTTCGTCCTCAAGGCTATTAATTTTCACTGAGTCTCGTTTTTCGTGAGCCGACACTTTTTTGAGGTCCAGATGTAGGTAACCTCGTTACCCTTGAACTTTTTCCGAAAGGGTTGCAAAACTGCAATAATTGGCTCTCCCCAGAATCCTTAGAGTCGACCTACGAAGAGGGTGGATTTTCCAGTGAAACTAGATTGCTACCTCAGGTATTACATCTTTTCGTTTTATTCATTGCATTTTTTTTTGTTTTTTTTTGTACACACTATAAACTCGGTATACGGGAGTGGATCTTAGTCGCCTTCTACGACAGGCATGCCTTACCCCGGGTATATTCTAACCGCTAACCCGAAGGGTTTGAAGGGTGAAGATGGACAAAGTGAAAAACAAAAGCGATATATTGAACAGGCCATTTAGGAATCATAAGTGTTATTCATACTGCTTGAACACAGATACCATCCAGACACCTATCAGAGCAACGTTTTGCGACATCAGCCTACTGATGAAACCAAAGACCCCATCAAGGAGAACTTCTACGACCTCCTAGATGTCCGGCATCTGTCCAGAACATGATGTGAAAATGGTAAATGGAACTTCCTTGTTAATATTGTTAAGTCGGATGGCATATCATATACGAAAAAATAATGGTTTCCGACTAACAGAGAGCGGAAGTGTTATCAGCAGTACCAGGTTAACACGACTCCGAATCTGCAAGGCAACCTGGCGACCTACTTGTCCATGTGCTCCTAGATGCATCCAATATCTTGTCTTTACACATACACATACTCATGGGTCAAACGTCTACTCTGACCGTTTCCTCGTCGCAGCCAAATTCAGAAGCCGACTGCCCATCAAAGAAGTAGCCGAAACCATAATAGGCAAAAATTTCCTTCCAGGGGGTATGTCTTTGTACACTCTGGCCAACCTACTTAGAAGTAAAGCAATCAAACTATAAAAGAGGTACAATATAAGACTCTGATAATCCCAGTGGAAATCCTTGATCATTTTGGGTGAACTATTCTTCGGAATGTTGAATTGCAACGGAAACAAAGATTCAAACAAGAACTAGTCAAGCACATGTAAAGCGTATGGTCACCAATATTCTGGCTTCGATTCCCAGTCAGACGTCGGACATCGTGATTAAATGTTTTATAAAAAAGGAACGCATACCACATACACATATCAATCAAGTGGAATTTTCCTTACTGATTTGTTGAAGCAATTGGTCTGGATTTCTGCTCACCCAATTAAGTCGAAATTACTGTTTCCACTTACGAGGGCTATGCGCCTTTTGAAATTGACACCAAAGTGTGCAAAATCGTTCCCTTAAATTTGTGACGCATACCAGCCGTTACCACATGTTTCTAGAGTAACTTCAACAGTACGTGATCCTTACACACGCATTTATTACTTAAAATAAACACAAAATATCGTAATGCAAGGCTACTGAATGCACAACAAAAACCTCAAAACAACAGGTAAGCACTAGGCACTCAATCGCACAATGTTATATTTAGCCTAGCATTTAATAGCAGTTGCGCGTCAAATTTGTTTCGATTGGTGATGTGTACTTTGGAATGCTTGTTATACAATAAACGCGTCTTTTCTCAACACCAACACTACTATCGTCAAGCCAGCACAGAGAATTAATATTCCGAACGTCATCTTCGGTTGTTCATTGATTTGTTTAGTTCCCCGGCAAGACAAGTATTAGGAAAGGTTGTCATCGTGTTTGGATAAAATATACCACGTCTGTCGAGGACCGTGGAATTGAAAATCGAAGTTTTTAATTTATTTTTTTGTAGTTTAAGATGAAGGAAAAAATATTGTGTATACAATTGGATAATACCCACAGAGATTCTTAGAAAATATTAACATTTTATTGTTTTGGATTATTTTAACCTAAATGATATCAAGTGGTCATTTTCTAATATTCCTACTTACTTAAGTGACGCTACAGCACGGAATGGACGTGGGCTTCGACCATCATGCGACTCTAATCAGTTGATTACTTCAAGTAGGTTGAGGTCGGTTTCTATGCTTGTGCGTGCCACTTAAGAGGAGGTCTTCCTCTGCTGCTTCCGACCTTTGCCTGAGAATCGAAGACTCTGCGAGTCAGAGTATTGGTGTTCATTCGCGCTTCAAGTGCAAGCCATCTTAAACGTCCAAGTCGTTTAAGCAGCTTCGGCAGAAGTTATAGGTGAAAAGGCCTAATCTTCTTGTGTGTAGACCTATAGGACAGTGTCTTGTAAGGACACCGATTATGCTGCTGATATTTGTAATGTTCAGCGTCAAGCAGATGGAGCGCTTCTGGTTAAAGTTAGTCCAGAGTCGCCTGGATATTTGACACGTTGTGCCTTTTATCCATCTGCGGTTGCTTTTTTGATCGCATCCAGTTTGAACTGCAAATTACATGTAGCGATTTGCATACATATCATGTCTGCTGTCGGCAGAAGTTGTGCCCTGCCTGGCAAGCTCATCTGCCTTGCAATTCCCTGGTATGTCTCTGTGGCCCGGCACCCAAAAGAGGTGACTGGTAAAATGCTCCGCCATCTCGTCAAGCGACAGTCGGAATTCGTGGACTGATTTCGAGTTGAACGAGATTACTTCCAGGGTTTTATGCTAATATGCATCGCGGATATTACATTCCATTTTAGCAAGAACAAGGCTTCTTTGATTGCCATGATTTCCGCCAACAATGATTGAAACGCTACAACGGTCGGGAAGGCGAAAGGATATGCTTAGGTTAAGCATCTCGGAGAAAAAACCTCCACCTACAACAGATTCTGTCTTAGACCCATTCGTGTAGATGTGAATTGAGATATTTGTTTCGATCGAATCGGACTCCCGTTGAAGGCGAATGGGAATGGTTGTCCTGAAGTTATGATCAAAACTGAGTTGGGTAGGGGTGTGTTCGGTGTTTTTTTGTAATGTGAAGATGATTCAGAGTCTTTGTCTCACAGCTGCACAAGCTGCGGTCTGTTTGCCGTTGATATCTAGGGGCATTCGATGAAGAATTGCATCTAGAGCTGTGGAGAGGGTTATTCTAAGAGCTCCGCTCTTGCATATACAAGCTGATCGTTGAACTTTACCTAGTAGTTTGTGGTTGGAGGCTGTTTCAATTTCAAGAGCCGTCCACCACACTAAGACACCATACCGAAGAATGGGTCTGATGATAGACACGTAAGGCCAGAAAAAGATGTGTGGTTGCATACCCCATTTCTTTCCGATTGTCATTTTACAAGAGTATAAGGCTACGGTGACTTTCTTAACGCGTTCTTAGATGTTAGCTTTCAAGTACAGTTTTCTATCCAACACCAGACCCAGGTATTTGGCTGATTCTGCGAACTTGAGACTGATTCCCTAAAGTTGGAGAGGGTCAATGTGCGGGACTTTATATTTCGTGCTGAAAAGGACCAATTCGGTTTTGTTGAGGGTTCACACCGAGTGCACATTTGGCGGCCCAGTTGGAGAGTACAGCGAAGCCATTTTGTAATATGCCTCTAAGAATATTAAGGTATTTTCCTGATACAGCTATTGCCACGTCATCCGCTTAGGTATCATACCATCTGGCCTAGGGGATTTCAATGGTTTGAAGTTCTTAATGGCCCAAAGAAGTTTTTCTTTGGTGAGGATTAAGTTGGTGTGTGGAATGGATATACCGAACAACTCTGGTTCGGTATCCATGGGGATAGAGGAGCTACCAGGAAAGTGAGTGTCCAGAAGTAGGTCAATGGTTTCCTTGCTGGAGGTTGTCCATTGACCATTTGGTTTGAGTAAGTAGCTAGATATAGGTGGGTTGGAGGAAAGGATTTTGCGGAGTCTGGAAGCCTCTGAAATTTCTTTTATGTTACCACAGAAGGTATGCCAGGATCATTTTTCCCCTCCTCAACGCGCTTTTGTAATTTTTGAGAGACAACTTTTATTGGTCTTAATCTAGTATCTCTTTGGAGCTTTTGGATTTGTTAAGAATTTGCCTGCATTTTTTTTTTAAGGGGCAGAGGATGGAGTTCCACCATGGAGGCTCGGCCCTCCCACGAGGCCTTCTTATAGGACATGCTGACAATCGTGCATCTCTCGTGAGAGGGGTTTCACCATGCTGCAAAATTATGTTTTGTTATTCGGTTGTACCAAGGATTCAGAGAAAAGATTGTTGGTAAGAATTTCTCTAAAATGTAGACAGTTGGTTTTTTGGGGTTCCTAGTATATATATATATTTTTTTTAATAAGTTTATTAGTTTTTGAAAAAATTTTTAACATCTCTTAGAATAGGTACTAATTTATATACATGTGATTTTGTCTTACATATACGTTTAAGTCCTTTATGAATGTTTTTATATTTGTTTGATCTCTTAAAAATAGTGGTAGCTAATTAAATATATGAAGTCCATTGTAGAATATTTGGTTGTTAGTTCTCAACAGATTGACTCTTGGTATGTCGAAATTTCTTCTGTTCCTCAGTATGTAGCTGTGTTTGTCTGAAACGTAGTTTAGGTTTCTTTTTAGGTACTCTGGTAACATATCGTTTTTAATTTTATATACAAATATTAAATTTCTTACGACTAATCATTGTTTCACTCTTAAAAAATTTAATGAATTTAACATGTTATTTATTGGCGTATAAATATTAACTTTTATGATTGCTCTCATTGCACGATTTTGTAATTTTTGTAATCTCTTTTTGTCAGTTTCACTAAACATAAATATAATGGATGCGCAGTAATAAAAGTGAGGTAGAATAATTGTATTATATACTGCTATTGCACATTTTCTATTAAGTTTTTTTCTTATTCTAAACAAAAAATTAATCTTCGGCATGACATTTAAAATCTAACTTATGATCTATTATTGCACCAAGATATTTTATTTGTTTAACTATTTCTAGTTTCTCATTGTCAATTTTAATTTCGGTATCTTCATTACTATTTAGGAACAAACTTTTAGATTTATTGACATTTAACTTAAGCTTTTTACTATTCAGCAAAAAGCATTACCTTACAAAATTTTAGGACTCTAGACATATCATTTACATATAACAGGAACAGCACAACTCCAAGGATTGAGCCCTGAGGAACACCTATCTTCGCACTTGATATTTCATTGTCAATTTTCGTAAATTGTTGTCTATTTGAAAGATATGTCGTAAACCATTTAATCTTCATCTCCATAGCCCGACAAGACAAACGGGACTGAAGATTTTTTGAAAAATTGTCCTCTCGAAACTACCAAGGATTTCTTCTGCGATAATCAGATTCAGATTCAGATTCAAAAGCGTAGAAAAATTCCCGTTCTACCTCATTATTATATCTGTCAATGGCAACGCTCTGTGCAATACATAAGTGTTGTGTGACCTTTCGTATTCAAGGCTGATACTTCGACTTACCAAAATTAAGTGCTAAACGCATTTTACCAATGATATCGTCGGGGTATGCTTGTAGTTGCACAGATTTATGAAAAATTGTGGTTCTAATGTTGGCTAAAGAGTTTTGCACAATTCTCTGAAGAATGATGTTAGCTTTGCCTAAGTACTTTCCTCCTTCTTTGCCTATATGGGTAAATGGCGGTTTTCGCCTACACTTGCAGGTTTTTCTATCGGCACTATTCATTTAACAAAGCATTTCGCGCTGGTGTTGACATCTTCCCGATTTTTCTTCGACATTAGATACTGGTGTCACTTTTTTTAACTTTCTCTTACCAAGAGGGAGGTATTGTTTTCGTGCAAATTGTCGACCACGAGATTTTGATTGATTCTTATATTTCGATGATAGCGGAACTCAAAAAAATTTTTTTTTGGAATTTCGTCCGTCTGTCCATCTGTCCGTCTGTCCGTCTTTCCGTCTGTCCGTCTGTCCGTCTGTCCGTCTGTCCGTCTGTCCGTCTGTCCGTCTGTCCGTCTGTCCGTCTGTCCGTCTGTCCGTCTGTCCGTCTGTCCGTCTGTCCGTCTGTCCGTCTGTCCGTCTGTCCGTCTGTCCGTCTGTCCGTCTGTCCGTCTGTCCGTCTGTCCGTCTGTCCGTCTGTCCGTCTGTCCGTCTGTCCGTCTGTCCGTCTGTCCGTCTGTCCGTCTGTCCGTCTGTCCGTCTGTCCGTCTGTCCGTCTGTCCGTCTGTCCGTCTGTCCGTCTGTCCGTCTGTCCGTCTGTCCGTCTGTCCGTCTGTCCGTCTGTCCGTCTGTCCGTCTGTCCGTCTGTCCGTCTGTCCGTCTGTCCGTCTGTCCGTCTGTCCGTCTGTCCGTCTGTCCGTCTGTCCGTCTGTCCGTCTGTCCGTCTGTCCGTCTGTCCGTCTGTCCGTCTGTCCGTCTGTCCGTCTGTCCGTCTGTCCGTCTGTCCGTCTGTCCGTCTGTCCGTCTGTCCGTCTGTCCGTCTGTCCGTCTGTCCGTCTGTCCGTCTGTCCGTCTGTCCGTCTGTCCGTCTGTCCGTCTGTCCGTCTGTCCGTCTGTCCGTCTGTCCGTCTGTCCGTCTGTCCGTCTGTCCGTCTGTCCGTCTGTCCGTCTGTCCGTCTGTCCGTCTCTCCGTCTGTCCGTCTCTCCTGCCTAAACGGACTGACCGATTTTCTTCAAACGTTTTATCCAGCGTTCTTTTGGTCATAATTCTAGGCCATTTTTTAGCCATTTTATTAACGGTACCAGCCATATAAAAATTGTACATAACCAAAATTTTCTCGAAAATGTCTCTAAGGATTTCGATTAAACTTTATATGTGTTATGAGCATACCATCTCCAACAAAATTGCACACCTATTTAGGCTATATAAAGAAAATTGCCAATTTCTTGCAAATTATTTGGTCAAATTGAATGAAATTTATCTATACTCTACTACTACTGCATGTAACGATTGCACAAATTTAGTTTTGGCCCAACTACCCTTAAACGGATCTTTCAGTTTTGGACAATAACCGAAAATCATTATTATTCACATGGAAACCGACTTGTGGTTTGTTCTAACGCCCATCTCGCTGTGAAACAGAAAGTTGCGTACGACCCAGTCGTGCACCCACCACTTTTGCATTTAAACCACACAGCACTATTCTAACATCGTACTTCTGTAGTCGTTCATAAGCGTGTATAGGAGCTCGTAGAAGTAGTCCTTTTCTATATCACATTTTTCCTCCATCCATTGATGTGATGATGTCTTCAAAGCGTAACACTTCCTAGCAACGACTGACACTTATACAAAATCCGCATCCGAATACAAGCTCACTATAACACGGACCGTAGTATATGTCTCAGTTTTTCCTCTTTTTGCCTGTCCCATCCCGTCGTATTTCCTGGATGGCTGCGATGCCTATATTGTATCAGCTGGGGACTTCCAATAGATGTCCGGCAGCTTCTCGGTTATTTAATATTCTCACATTTTGTGGGCAGACATTTCTGGAAATAATTTTATCGGTAATTCATGATTTAAAGATTTATTAAGTAAATATAGACATTTTTTTAAATGAATAATGTAATATTCAATATGTAGTAGACATTACCGCTAAAAAATATCTGTCAATTTTGTTGAACAAAAGTGGACTTCAACAAATGTTTATTTATCCGGTAGTAATCAATGCGTATATTTTTAAAATCAAGTAGTTGCTTTTATTTTAGCTTCCTTCTTCTCTGTACACTCCGCTTGAACGCTTGATGTTTTTTTACAATTGTTCCAAATATTCAACGTGAATTCATAATTTCTTATTGCTTACATTTTGTATATGATGTTGTGAAAAGTAATCAAAAAGAATGATTCTAAAGGGAATGGTGTTTTTCTTCTCTGGATCTCTTCCAAATCACTCCATATGGAAAATTGCATTTTTTTTTGCTTCAACTGAAGAAGCAGAAATAATAAAACTACAAAAAGCAGTTCCTTGAATTAAACAAAACATGTTTTCATTGATCAAATCGTTTCATTTCTTAATTCTAATAATGTGTACTAACTCCTTGATTCATAATTACTTCAAAAATGAAGGTGCCTTTAAGGATTCCAGTAAAAATAATCTCCAGGCCAATTTATTAGATTTTTTTTAGCGATTTTTGGTCTTCAAATTGATGGCCAGACACGTACACTTTTCGGACTAAATATCAACATATGTATTCGATATTGTTCAGTAGTAGTCGCTTACTGCTCCCATATCATAACGTCACCTTCTTGACTATGATGCAGGGCTTAAAAATTGTTCGTCTATCCTCATGTCATAAATTTAAAAATCAAATTAATTGGGCCCCTCAAAATTGAAGTTTTGTTAATCTGAAAAAAAAGCGTTATGCCAAATCATATTGTGCCTCGAAAAGTTCAACCGTATACACTTCTTCTGATGGTTGTCTGGTGTTTTTTTTTTATTATTATTATCAGGCGATTAGATGATTGAAATGTTGATTACTCTTCTAACTGTGAAAACACGAAAAGTTACGCCAACTTTTTGCTTAAATTTAGCAGCTGACTCCCAGGAATTTCAAGCAGTACGCAATATTATTCTTGTATTAGCCGTTATTACTTTATTATTGCAGTTTTTGTTCCTCAAGTAGGAGTAGATGAGATTCAATCTTGCTCGTTTGTTTATTTATTTTTTTTATTTATTTAATAATTACTGTAAGATATTTAAGAACACGAGTGTATACGAACGCATTATTGTGTCAACATAACATATATGATTCTAAATTGAAGAACATTAACCATTCTTTATATGTATCACACTTATACCTTGAGTAAGATTAAGTATTTTCCAATAGATTCTTAAGATCATAAAATGCCAAAATGTCAAAGGTCAAAGGATATCTTCCATAAGCCAAAGATGAAGGTGCAATGTCTCTCTTTATTCTGTGTGCGGTGTGACATTTCAAAACATCGTTGGAATTTCATGCGAATGGTGGTCGCGCTGCTAAAAACTGTTATTTACATGCTGTAAGATATGATAAACATAAACAAAAATGTATGAGTCATGGAATAAATTTGCAAAGAGTGGATCTCTCATTGAAGTCTAAAAATAAGGCCAAAGACAGAATTTAGTTGAGTTATTTTTAGCATTTTACGATTCAGTGTTGGATGCAATGTGTTAAGTACTTAAGGCAGTATGTACCACTTCAATAAACATACCGAAATGATTTTTATTATTTCATTAATTTTTCGGTTCGTTGTTAGGCCGTGGTGACTCTCGGCAAGATTTGCCGATTATTTTCGATAACTCTTCTATAAAAAATTGGCCATTTTGAAGGACGCTTACTTTATGGAAACGGTTTAAGCAAAAATAAAAGTTCAAGGAATATCAAAATTGTTTAAACAATTAGATTAGAGAACACTATCCCCTTAATGTTGAATTATGAAAATTGAAAGCTAAAATCTCAAAGAATCTTAAAAATTATTTCAATCAGACAGACTCACTCAGCAAGGACGGGGTTAGAATAGCCTTGAGGTAATGTATGCCTGTCGTAGGAGGCGACTAAAATCTAACGCCCGAGGGAGTAGCCTTTATGTTGCTATGAGCTATGCTGTCGGGAGAGTATTCTCCTGGTAGGGCCACCCTAGGCAGACAGGTCATAGTTGAAGAGCAAATCCGACGGCAAACCAAAATCCAAGAGCGTCTGACCTATAGTAGGCGGCTCCTTGGTCTGCGTCTGATCCTAGAAGGACGGCAGCGTTAAAACCTGGCAGAAGGTATAAAATGCAAAAAGAAAAGATATGCAATATGCTAAGATCACCACCGATAGCGTCAAGTGCAAGTCCAACAAAGTGCTTCGTAATAGAAAATAACGAATTACGAGCAAAACTTATTAAAATGGAGCAACCCTTCCTTGAGCTTAAAAAGGAAGTCGATTCTCTGCGAAAAGAAAACGACTATCTAAAAAACATTCGTGCACCGAAACATCTCGAGACAACACCGAACCGTCCAGTAAGTGAATATTTTACGGACGAGGAAGAAGTTGATCGCGAAACGAATCCCGCCTCTAAGAAAATGCCCAACAAAAAACGTAAGGCTGTCACCTCACCCGAATTGTTACAAAAGGAACCAAACGTACCCGACGTACCAAACAAGACCAAAATTCATGCGAAGACTCACCCTCCACCCTCCACCCGCAATAAATGTCATCGGGATAGAGGATTACGGAAAACTTCGTAATCTTCTCAAAAATACGCTGAGAACAAAGCACAATATAACCTCGCACCGGAATAACGTGTGGAAAATCTACGTAGAGGACTCTGATTCTTACCGAGCACTGTCTCTAAGATTAAACACAGAGAATATCCAATGGTTTACCTACGAAAATAAGTACGAAAAACCGATACGAGTCTTCGCCAGGGGACTCCACCCGTCTTGCACAAAGGAAGATATTATCGAAGACGTACAAACCCAAGGTTTCAAAATTCTTGACGCCGTGAATATTATCAAGAAGGAAAAGCAATCGAGGGAAGGAGACAAAGACACCGTAGTCAAACGCGGACTTCCACTATTTATGCTCACCTTTGATCGGACCGAGAATATGGATGACGTCTTCAAAATCAAGACAATTCTTAACATCAAGGTCAAAATCTAGCCAATGCGTAAGGAAAGGAAAACGGTACCTCAGTGCAAACGATGCCAAGGTTTTAACCAAACGCAGGCATACTGCCAAAAAGAACCACGGTGCGTTAAATATGCCGGTACACATCTTTGTGTAGAGTGCAACACAACCAAGAAGTCCCCAGCGGTCTGCGCCAATTGCACAAAAAACCAGCCAGCGAATTATCGAGGTTGCGAAATCGGGAAAGAACTGCAAAAAAGACGCGACATTCTCAGGAAACCGCCACACCTAGAACCAAGCTTAGCAGATACCCAAGCTGATAAGCCAAAGACAACTAAGCCAGTTAAAAGGACGAAACCGATAAAAGAAAATAAAAAAATTATAAAACAGAACGTCGGTCGCTGACCCAAGCGCAAAGGAAAAATCGGCATTAGCTGGTGCGAGATTATACGCGCAAGTTGCGACTCAGGGAAATCAGACAAGATCAGACTGCTGTATCTGATCCGATGTTAGGTTTAAGTAGTTAAGTAGTCTTAAGTTAGGTTTAAGTAGTCTTAAGTTAGGCTTAAGTAGTCTTAAGTTAGGCTTAAGTAGTTTAAGTAGTCTTAAGTTATATATAATCTAGAATAAGCTTTTATATAAAACAAAAAAAGTCACTAAACAAAATTTTCAATTTTTTCTTTGTAAATTAAAATTAAATATAAAACAAAAAAACCGACAAATCTAAGCCTAAAGGCAAAATAAAACAGCTAAATATAAGCTTACAGCGCCCACTAAGGGCCGATAAGTTAGATTAAGTAAACCAGTTATTGATAAGTTAGATTTAAGCATTTTTGTCTAGTAGTAAGTTAATATTTTAAGTAAATAAAAAATGAGTTTAAAAGTTAAAAAAAAAACAGCAGATCCGATCCGCCAACTACTGACTGTGATATACGAAAAACTTGATGAACAAACCAAGATCAATCAAGTTATATTTGACAAATTGAGCAAGCTCGAGTTCAAACCTCGAAAACCAAACAATAAGACATGAATATGATACAGCTTCTGAAGATACTTACATGGAACGCAAATGGTCTCACAAAAAAGATTGACGAACTAGAAGTTTTTCTACGGAAAAACAATATTGATATATGCTTGATATCGGAAACCCACTTAAAAAGGGGTTCTGGACCCAAAATAAATGGGTATAGTGGTTATCACGCTCATCACCCTTCGGAAAATGCAAGAGGAGGATCCTCTCTTTACATCAATGAATGTATGAAGCACTCTGAAAACATTAAAATAGAACTTGATTCTATGCAAATAATTTCAGTGTCTTTAAAAATAAACCATTTAGACTACCTCATCGGATCAAGTTACTTCCCCCGGGATATAGACTGGTAGACGACGACCTCTATCGACTCTTTGACTCAATAGAGTCTAATTTAATCATCGGTGGGGACTTTAATGCGAAACACACTTTCTGGGGTTCAAGATGCAATTCAACGAAAGGCAGACTACTATACAAAGCCTGTATGAAGCGTGGGGTGGACTTTTATTCGACAAGAAAGCCAACGTATTGGCCAACTGACAGAAATAAAATCCCTGACCTAGTCGACTTTTTGATCGCAAAAGGGCTAGCTAAAAATCAGACGGAAGTCGAAGAATGCTATGATCTATGTTCAGACCACTCAGCAGTCACTCTGAAAATGGACAGAAGTCTAGCCAAAAAAGAAGGACCTCCTAGGTTAACTAATAAAAATACTAACTGGGATCTTTTCAGAAAAGACTGCAAGGAAAATGTGGTTATGCCACTAAATACATCGCTCGAAATAGAAGACGAAATTAACAAGCTCGTGGAAGCCATTCAGAGCGCAGCGTGGAAAAACACTCCCTTCCGGAAGACAGCAAAACGCAACAAAAAAGTCAACTACCACCTGACATCGAAGACCTCATACGAGAAAAGAGGAGAGCGCGCAAGAGATGGCAACAATCCCGCGCACCCCCTGATAAAACATATCTGAACTATCTCTGTAACAAACTCAAGAATGAGCTACAGGATTTAAGAAATCGCGAGACTTCTACATACCTCGAGGGGTTGACTGCTGACAAGACTTCAAACTACTCACTATGGAAAGCCTTGAAGTCTATAAGGAAACCCAAAATACACTCGCCACCAATTAGAAAAGCTAACGGCGAATAGGCAAAAGGAGACAAGTTAGTTATAGTTATAGTTAAATCGACTATTTTTATTTCTTTCTTATTTCATATTTCATACAATCTTAGTCTCTATGGTTTGCTTTTGAGCCGTCTACCAGTATGACTTTATTTACTTAGATATTTATTTTATTTTGTTTAATTTTAGATTTTACACATATAAATTAGAAAAAACAAAGACAGTTCTTAATGTGCTGAAGTAAAAAGCTTTCATCTATTATACAATTTCTGTACCGCATTGCGTTTACTGTATAGTTGTACAGAAGGTCCCAACCTCTTTCGCCATTAAGGATACTCATTGCTTCGTCTAATTCAAGCACCTGTACACCAAAGAAAATGAAGCGAAATTCTTTTAGTACGGGACATCTCGCGATGAAGTGGAAAACATCCTCACGCTCCTTTAGGTAGCACAGGTTGCATAAAATTGGTAGTTCGGCACGGTGCGGTATAAAATTTAGAAAAAAATATGTCCTAGACTGTAAATGATGCTCTAATCGACTATAGTAAGCTCTGTATTGCGATGACTGTGCTTCGTTTACTAAAGTATCGTAGATTCGTCGGCCCGTTTTCTCCAATAAGTCGTTAAATTTTTGTTTTAGTAGACTCGATTGTTCGTTTGGACTAACTGAAAAGTCATAATCGCATTCCAATCCTAGAACTTGCCACTCTTGAACACATTTGACTTTATATCGTAGCCTTGAGGAAATCACTATTCTGGGCAGGCGTTCTGGATTCATTGCCATGACTTTTATGATATAATCGAAATGGAATTTGAGTGTATCCAGAAAAAGTGGTGCCACTCCCGTTTCCAAGTATATCATGTAGTTGGGGCAGCTACTCGGTAATCTAAAAATTCTCCTGATAAAAAACCGTAAAAATTTTTCTACGACTTCAAATGAGCAGTATCCCCAAACTTGCGATGCATATAGGAGGATCGAAGTTGCTGTAGCGCGAAATATTTTTTGTTTAGATATGTGTGAGATATTTTTATTATTAATATACTTTCCCCAAACAGCACAAATTGTCCCTTTAGCTTCTGCAAGTTTAATCTTAAGGTGAATGTTCATGTTCAAGTTGGGGGTAATCACCACTCCAAGATACTTATACTGCTTGACGATTTCGATTTGCTCCCCTTGAAATATCCATTTTTCATTTTGAGCATATCTTCCCCCGCCATCTCTGAATATCATCATCTTTGACTTCTCTAAGTTAAGTGTCAAATTCCACGTTCTGCAATAAGAATCTAGCCTATTTATCATTAACTGCATGGTATCTACTGTATCCGCAAGAAATACGATGTCGTCTGCAAACATTAGTGCTGGAATTTGAGTTCCACTTAGTTGGATTCCTCCTTTAACGTACTCAGTAATGTCGTTTATGTACAAAATAAATAGCAATGTACTTAGGACGCATCCTTGTTTGACACCCATTGTTGTCTCAAATTCTTCCGACAAATGGCTGCCATCCCAAATATAAGCAGAATTATTTTTATACATAGCTCTTATCACGTTTATCACCTTGGATGAGACTTTATATTTATAGAGCTTGTATAAAAGCATTTCACGCGGAATCGAATCAAAAGCAGCTCGAAAATCTACAAAAAACGCGTAAAGCTTTTTTTTCTTCTTTTTATAAATTTCGCTTATGTTGATCAGCGAAAATATTTGGTCAACCGTTGAATAATTTCTCCTGAAACCCGCTTGAAACTCCAAGAGAATCTTCTTATTTTCCACCCAGTCGGTAATTCTACTAAAAAGTAAACAAGCAAACAGTTTGGCAGATGTGTTAAGAAACGAAATCCCCCTATAGTTTGCTGAGTCGTCGTAGTTTCCTTTTTATGAAGTGGAAAAATAATCGCTTTCTGGAAAGCCAATGCCACATCAGCTGTTTCGAAAATTCGGTTGAATTCCATGGTAAGAGCTGATCGGAATTCCAATGTGGAATTCTTATACAATTCAAAAGGAATGCGATCATTTCCTGGTGCTTTATTATCCTTGGAGTTCCCAATAACGAACTCCACTTCAGCCACCGTAAACGGTTCATCCAAAAAAACATCAACTATCATGGGTGCAGCATATTGTGGGGATGGAGATATCTGTACTGAGTTGAGAAGAGTTTTAAAATGGTCTCTTCCAATCCTAGTGCTAATCGGTTCGTTTTACCATTAATAGTTTTAACAGCTTTCCAAAAGTCGGCTGATGATCTTGATCTGTTAATCAAGTCAATTTGTTGTAGATCGAATGAAATCTTTTTTGTATAGCAAAGTTGTTTGTACTTCTTATTTGCTTCCGTATAGAGAGCTTTGAACGTGGAACTATTGTAAATTCTTATCAATTTTAAAATGAAAATGATCTGCTCCTCGCTAACATACATTCCCTATCAAACCACTTTTTTTGGTTGATTTTGCCGTTTGCGCTCGTGGGTGTGTTTGGTGGTGCAGCCTTTTTAACCATCTCCGTTAAGTCGTCGATTCTAGGAAGAATATTCAACTCGTGCAATTTGCGCAGTTCTATGTTAAGGTTGTGTTGGTATGCGTCTCTATAATTGTGTCTCCAAAGCAACTTCGGCAGAAGTGCAATACGGGCTGTTGCTTCTTGAGTGGCCTCGCTGTAAGCCTTGAGCACAACTTCTAAAGGCATATGGTCGGAAAACGTTTTCGTTGCTACTTGGAAATTACTTAGTTGAGAACAACAGCATCCTGATAGAAAGCAATAATCAATAACTGAATTTGCTGTGCCATGAATAAAGGTGAATTCCCCACTTGCGTCGCCTTCAGAGCACCCATTTAAAATTTTGCAGTCCCAAGCATCTGCTAGTTCGAGAATTTTATCACCTTTGACATCGCGGATTTCATCCTTAGACTTCCGGGTTGAGTTATTCGACAATGAATTATACGCGTTTATAAAATTATTTTACGCTAAACCGATTCTCCCATTAAAATCTCCAATAAGTATCAGATCGGTTGAATGCAGGTTATTTAATAAATCGTATAGTCTGTTAAAATCATGAATCCAATTATTACAATTTAAATATATTGGCACTAAGTAGCTTTTAATTTTATCGCTTATGATTTCCAATACATATGCATCCTATATCTTCTTAAATTTAACTGCCACAAAATTTAACTGGAGACAAAGAGAAAGTGGATTTATTTGCCGAGCATCTAGAAGAAACGTTCAAGCCGTTCGATGGACAACCTTTGAACGAAGAACCGAATTCCAATATGGCAGCCGACAACTATAAAGTAAAAGCCGTATCCCTGTCCGAGCTTCGAATGACAATAAGCAAGTTGAAAAATAACAAAGCTCCAGGATATGATTTAATCACCGGCGAAATCCTGAAGGAGCTACCGAAAAAAGCATTAGTTAAGTTGCTCTACATTATAAATGCTTCTCTGAGACTTTTATATGTACCAAGGCAATGGAAAGTCGCCGAAGTCATTATGGTTCCGAAACCAGGGAAAAGTCCAAACGATAAGAAATCGTATAGACCCATTTCGCTCCTGCCGATAATATCTAAGGTTTTCGAGAAAATGATGCTAAAACGATTACAGCCAGTAATTGAAGAAAGACGCTTGATCCCAGATCATCAATTCGGCTTCCGGGTCAAACATTCCACAACCGATCAGGTTTATCGAATAACGAATGAAATTGAAAATACTCTAGATTGGAAAAAGATTTGCTCTGCCGCTTTTCTCGACGTCTCACAAGCTTTCAACAAGGTATGGCACAAAGGTCTAAGGTATAAATTAAGGACAACCCTACCGACAAAATTATACAAAATACTGGAATCCTCCCTTGAAAACAGATTGTTTCGTGTTAGACATGAGACTGAATACTCAGAATTCAAAGAAATCCACGCCGGTGTTCCGCAGGGAAGTGTTCTCGGACCAATCCTATTCTTGCTCTACACAAGAGATATACCACAAGATGAAGGGACCATCGTAGCAACGTTCGCAGACGATACAGCTAACCTCACAATGGATGAGTCAGTCGAAACATCAACGGGAAAACTCTAACGGGCTTTTAACAAAGTATGTGAGTGGACAAAAACCTGGCGAATTGCACTTAACGAGACCAAGTCAACGCATGTCAGTTTTACGTACAAAAAGATAAACAACTTACCTGTTTTCATTAACTCTGCACAAATACCATACGCAAATGAAGCAAAATATCTAGGAATGACTCTAGACGCAAAGCTTAAGTGGAAGCCACACGTTAAAAAAAAGCGGGACGAGCTCGCAATCA